>JASMMZ010000001.1:29817041-30417041 GCA_038502455.1 Anisogramma anomala
AAAAAAAAAAAAAAAAAAAAAAAAAATGAAACAGTCTTGAAACAAAATCGTTAAGATTTATCGCCAAAAAGTCTCAAGTTTTTCAAATAACCAAAGTGAACAAACTACTAAACCTCTACTTCTGTTTTTACTATTACTATAGATCAAAAATCGTAAACGACTGAGTATTAAAACCTTTTTGATTACAAATAAAGAATTCATCGGAAAACAACCCATAACCTACCCTCTAACAATCATTTTTCTTCCCTTACATCACAATTGATTTTGTTCTTCATCACTAAAGATTATTGAAATGATTCAAATTGATGTTGAAGAGTCCTTGAAAAATCTGGCGCCATTTTTTGCTGAGTATTAAGATGAAAAATGATGGTATAAATAACTTATTAAAGACGCTCCTAGCGATATTTCACTACTAATGTCCACTAATTCATCCTAAAACCAAACTCTTAACGGATAAATATTGGTGCCTATATTTATTACGTCTTCATGGAATATTTTAAAGATGAGTGTTTTGATATGATGAAAAAACAGCTATGATTGTTAAGATTAGCTTAAGGAATAAACTTAGTAAACGCGATATATTCGTCCCTAATAGGAATGCGAAGGAGGTTCACCTAGCTGATATTCTCTCCAAATATATTAGGATTGATGAAGTGCTAAAAGATCTAATAACGAAGGGTAAAGGTATCGCTTGCAACAATATTACTCAACGCCTATGTACGCGTTCACAAAGCTTTACTTAACCTTAGTTAAATTCTTAAAATCTTTATACCCAAGGACCCTAACGCCTTAGCTTCGCTGTAAACAATAACGAGTTAATTTACTCAGGCGTTATAAGTACTTCAATTTACTTCTACCTTTATATTCACCAGTTAATGGAGAAAAGGATTTACCAAATATCAATTTAACATTAATGTGATTATTCTAAAATCCACGGCAATAAATACAGTTTATAATTCGTAGAATTCCAGTAGGTTCTCCAGTAACAAAAACTGCAAAGAAGAAGCGGTATCACATGCGAGTCTATTATAGGTACAACTACCAGTTATTCTCTCCTAAACTTTGACAAATGTAACTATTTTTCCCATGAATATTAATATCAGACTTGATGCTATCAGTTAAAAAAATAGAGGGTTTTTACGACTAGTATATTACTTTTATCTTTCTATATAGTCTGATGTTAAATACGGGTTACATTATGATGATAACTTTTGTAAGATTTTGCGAGTTAAAAACAAGTATATTAATAAGTTGTATAATTTTTTAGATTTTAAAATGGGAGACTTTTTTAATATTCATCGTTAGGAGAGGATTACTTTACGAGTTTTTCACTCGTGTTTTCCCATTATTTTTACCGGTTACGTGGAGCATTATAACCACCATTATTTGACAAATTGATTATTGATTTAAGAGATTTACGATAGTTTACAGGTTGAACATTAATGTATTTTGAACTCCGCCCATTACTATATAAACCTCAATATTGTTGAGTGATTCAGTATATTGAATTATAAAAAAGTGTTGGAAAGTAAGATGAATAACCTTAATTAGATGTTTTACAAGTTAATTCTTTGCTTATAAGTAATGGAGAATTTTGCAGTTCATTAGGGTATATTACACCAGCAATACATTAGATTATCATAGTTTCGACGAGTGGAAATATGTTTCAAGTGTTCTGACGTTAGTTGTAAAGGAGTTTTTGACTAGTTTCGATTTTCTTCCACGATTATAATGATATTGGTACTGAGTTCGATCAGTATATACCTTTCAATTTACGATTTTAGTGAAGATCATTAAACTCTATTTATATTTATTATATCTACTGTTATAATAATATCATATGCAGTGCAGTAGGTCCACTTTACTATAAGTAAAGTTGACTGTACTGCAAGTGTATTTCTTTGTGGAGACTTACCGCATTGGATGTAAGTCGAGTGCAGTACGCTGCACTTCACTCTAAGGCACGGGCCAAGTAATTAGCCATATAAATTACAGTGCAGACCGGCTAGCAGTCTGCCAAGCCTAGAACAATACATCCATTATCTGACTACGGCAATACACTTGTTACTTTGAACAATCGAATCGACAACGTTGAAACATCTAAGGCCTACCAACATCTACCATAGATAGGGAAAATTCAGGTAATAAAGTTGATAAAAAAAACCGTGAATTGAAATCATTCATGATAATATACGGAAGGGGTGGGATATTCCTTGTTTTGATATTTTCAAGTTAGTTACAAAGGCTTAATCAAAATGTTATCAGATATTGAATGTGTAGCAAATCAGGTTATTGGTTCATACGATACATTATTGCCTAATATCAATCGAAACAGTTTATATACCGCACTTAATACCCCTTGATGTTGGACTCAGAATAGTTTAAATACGGCACGAATTTAAAAAGTATTGAGGTTTACGATGAAATCTATTGGCCGATGATTATTGGATGGCATAAATTTATTAGCACTGGCTTCAAAATAAGGCAATAATTGGATGAACACGTCTTTTTATACCTCTTCATTGGTACGGAACCCCATAGTTGCAATAACAATGAAGATTTTCGCCTTATTTACTTGTTTGATATTCGTAATTATATTACAGAGTAATTATCTTAAGGGATTATACCAGATATTGTGTTAAAACGATACTTGACTGGAGGTTATTCGTAGTACATGGTATTACGAGGAGATAATAATATAGTTACGGAATCTGCCTATACGGATATCGGTAAGGTAAAAGTTGTATTTAGCTTGGAAAAAGCATTTTTTACATAACGATCGATAAATATAGTAATAGTCGTTGTTTATATTTTCCATGTTTCATTCACAAAATTCTTCACTTTTTCGCTATAAGGGCTTAAAAAATGGAAAGAAGTAGACATTAATATTGATATGCAAATGAAAAATATCATTTAAGTTAATTGCTAGATATTGATACTGAATTTCAAATAAATATATTGGTGGTTACTATAAAGGTTTAAAGGTGTTGATATCAAATGAACCGGAGTAAATACTTCGTTTAATATATCGATGGTTGGGTGATCCAACAAATGATGAGCTGTAGAAAGTTTTTGAAGAGGCTTGTTATAAATATATGGATTTGCTAACGCTAGAGGAAATTCAACGGTTTTTCGATTCCTACTAGATACACTCCTACATCCCCTTCAGTTGAAATTTACGTTGAAATAAGACCAAAATTTCAACTTTAGAGTATCATCGACGTATTTTACTCAAACAGTACGCTTGGACTTGACGATATAAACTTCGAAATACTGAGTCACGATATTAAATTTCTTAATATAATAATGACGAAGAAAACGTGGGGAACTTTGGATATTTTACGAATTATTACGTACCTATGACCTTCAAAGGTATTAATTTATAATATTTGTTATAATTTTATCGCGATAAAATTGAGAAATGAAATTAGATTGATAGGGATTTAATACACATAAGTTACTGTTTAAACTTATTGGAGTATTAATAATATCGAACAGGTATATAGACTTTAAGTAGGTTTTTGATATATTTAAGAAAGAAACTGTTACTTTTAGAAGTTTAGACGCAAGACTATTGATTGAATTCAAAAGAATCACCGATACTATCAATCTAAAAAGTCTTATACAAACTTGGATAGTATTTGAAACATAACAACAAGTCAAGACTGAATCACCACTATTATTAAACATCCAAAAGCGAGCCCTATCAAGAGATAAAGGCCCAAAGAAATGAAAAAAGGAGTTGGTACATCGCTAAATGAACGTTATCTTTGATATAAAAAAAGACCATCTATAACAGAAACGATATTAATACCTTTTGAAGAAAGTATCCTACGTAAAGAAATTCTGGCATATGTGATAAACCTCTTCGGATACTAGGTATCGCTAAATCAAATATTATAGAAACAACTAATAACAATCCTTTTATTTTCCACGTTATATAATCTAATCTGTAAAAAACATTGAAAGCCTAGAAAAGATATCTGAACCAAAAAACTATAAGTCTAGTCAATGAACTCTTATAATTTTCACGAAACGATTTTTTATAAGCCTATGAAATATTAAAACGCAGAAAATAATCTGAAAGTAGTATAGCTTTCTAGAAAGAAATATGGATTAGTATCAAATACCTGAGAGGGTATATATAACGTCTTAGGTGTTGCAAACGACAAATATTAACGGAAACAAGCCTTTAAGTTGCGAGTAACAGATATTAGTAACAAACCGAGCAATCATTTTGACAAAATCTACCAAATTGAGATCGACGGTCTCTCTTTACGCGGAATTATTCAATTTGTGCCACTAGTGTAATTGAAAAGGTGAAACATAAATATTTTGAAGTTAAATATGATTTATAATGTTACAAGCAAAAACAAAGGCCGGCTGTATGCAATGATAAGACTAATTGTTTTAAAAGACTAAAAAAAAGAAAAACCTAAATCGCTACGTAGTGACATAAAATGCAGGAGATGATCTAACGTTGTATCGTTATAAATGCTATGAACTTAACTATTGAAGTAAAAGTTAACTTAACTCTTAATAAACGTATCATTATGCAAACTTATACAGATTCCACTTCATATGACTAACATATCGTACTATGAAGATTAAAAAATAAACTAAAAAAAGAATTTGCTGTTAGTAAAGTGACACAATACGTCAAACGTCTAAACAAATTAGTAAAAAAAGCATATATGAGTTTTCAATACGTTGAATATATATCAAGACATGGATGAATCATAAACGCCTAAATTTTCAACCTACCACTCAAAATTACGTAAAGGAAATATTGCGGCGTTGTTAATATGTAGAAAATTGATACATCTGCTATTGTAAATCAATATTTATGGTAGCTAAATAAAGTGACATTTAGGATTTTCTTCTTTCAAAGTGCAAGTTAATTGAAGCGTTGACAGGAGATATAGAACTGGATATTAATGGATCGTACATCTGAATCTATAAGGTTAGCGACATCCATAATATATACCTTTATATACGTCAAATAGTGTCAACTAGGAATTTGTCAAATATTAACAAAATTGATAAATTGAAAGCATTACCGGAGATTAAGGAAAGGGTTCGAGCGGCTTACATAATAACCTTATAAAAAATGGAAATATCCTATAATTAATTAAGTGTAATATAAATTAAACATCCAAAAAATCAGGGATATAATAGGTTCAACACCTATATTACGTAAAAAATAGAAAATTCGACAAATGTATTCATATAGTACCAGAGACCTCAACTACAACGAAGTTAATAATTTTCACGAATGGTGGTTGCATAAATTGAATGAACCTTGAATCGGAAAAAGGATTCTGCAATATAGTTGTGAACGAAAATAAATTTAACAATAAATTCACAATTACGTGTATCTTTATACATTGGATGTATGTTCAATTTAATCGCATAATACGAAGCGTACTCCTTTCTTAGGTTTACGGTATAATAACAGGTTTCAATTTCGGTGTAATATATAACAACATATTCATAATTATGACACAATAGCTAGAATTATCTCTAATACCTATAATCGAACATAAACGCTACCAAGAATTTTATGAATATCTATAATAGCTAAATGAAATGAGTGATGAACTTTTATATCTATATATAATGCTTTTGAACGGAGTAAACAAAACCCGGAAGAAGAATGAATTTAAACTGAATAATAGCAAACCCAACCCTATGAATACTATAATTAAACCCATACCTGATAAGAATCTAAACAGGTTGAAAGATAATGATAGATTGATGGAACGGATTGAGGTTTAGGTAGTGGTCAGCAATAATAGCGTGTGTAAACAAAAAAAAAATATATCCAATGTTAAAACAATATTCATTTGCAATACAAGCATGCTAACTATACTACATGTATGTGAATTATAATAATTTAAAGTTAAAAGTACTATTTGTGGTATGAACTGTATTAACTACAACTCAAGTACAATATATAACCAATTTAGTTCAGGGTACAGGCTAAGCAATTAACAATACAAATTAATGTGCAAACTAACCTGTGTTCTAAAAAGCTTATTAGTAACACACTACCTCTTGAGATGCATTCCTAGTCACTGTGCCCCGAGATTTCACTTCAATATATTTCTATAATGACGGTCTACTAACATATAAAATAAATAAAATCCAAAATCCAAAAAGAAGCCTAAATATCAAGAAAATGTATTCAAATATGAACCCTATATACAGGAAAAGAATTGACACTGCCAGTAAAACAAATTAAACAATTATAATTGTTATATCATTTGAAAACATGTCACAAAATGAAACAAACTTGTTCTTTCGAAAAATATAATTCCGAAGAAATTGAAACGTAATTGAATGAAAGCGAATAACTTGACGTTTTGATGAAAACGGTATAATATAAGTAACTATTGAAAAAAAAAAACGTTTCTTGTTGGTAGGCCTTTATCGTTGCAACGTATTTGATTCGAATCACTGTAGTATAAGTAACCGGTACTGCAATAAAATTGGTTAATTGATGGTCCGAGTTGTAAGTTCTTATTTTGATAGATAGCTAGCCGGTCTACACGCTAATTTGAATGGTAAACGCTTTGGCCTATTCCCCACTATGAAGGGGGCACCTACTGTACTGTACCTGCAGTACAGTCTTTGTAAATCCCACAAACTACAGTCAATCTGTAGTGCGTACAATCAACTTTACTTATAATAAAGTTGACTTGATTGTATTGAATTTGACTGCTATTTCAACACCAGCGGATTTTTATTTCGTACCTATAGGTAAGCGTGCCCTACTAATAAATTTGTGGCAACTTTTCAAATCTCTTTTCAATTCACAAGGTAATGATAAGTTAGACCCCTGTTAATTCTGATTAATCTGCATTGAAATTGACATTAATTAAGGCCCTTTGTGGTCATTTTGTTCCACCCTTCCGAGTTCTTTGTTCTTTGATTCCCATATATAGGTATCTTTCTATAGATCTAAACGTTTTTCGTATTCCACCACTTGCGTACCTTTTGCTAGTAGTTCAAATTACTGCCACTGCCACCTTTATTACCATTGTCATTAATATCACTACCCTTATAGTCTTTAAGTCTGCCAGGGACACCCTATTCATTTACGTTACGTTTCGAGAAGTCCACGTAGACTTTTATTCGTATGTTTAGCGTATTGCTGTTTATAAACATTTCCAAGGCGTTATTATAAGTGGCCTTGTTAATAACGTTGGTGGGTTCATTTTTTCTGTTAATTTACCGGAAGTTATTCATTTTTCGGTCTTCTTATACCTCCTTTAGAGTTATTACGTTTATTATAAGATGTTATTCATTAGTCGTTCCTAGCTTTAATCAGTCTTCGTAAAGGTTTAGAGAGTTAATATACACTATTATAGGTTTCGGAGGTAATTTTCGATGTTTGATAAAATATTCAATGTACCGTTAGTTATTATGCTGATGTTAAAGCCTATTACTTTATCGTAGATTTCTGAAGCTATAATACGTTGTATCATAAGCTTATACTTAATTGAAATCCAGTATATACGGATTTTAATAATTTTAAACTGCGTGTTAAACCTTTGTTTGTTGTCGAGGATGATTAGGGAGGCGATAAGAGATATGAGGTTAGTATTTTAATACTTAAACCGTCTAAAAAAATTATCAGTTTCGCCTTCTTCAAATCCACCAAACTTTTGTTACTTCCTCTTTTTAAGTAATTAAGTTGTTATTAAATCCCTTTGTTTAACGTATCCAAGTCTTTATCCTATGGATTTTGTGCCTTTGTTATAATGAAAAGGTCGTACGATACCTTCGGTTGGCATAGAGTGGCTATTTAGACTGTATGGTCCCTTTACTTTAGGTATCTTTGTAAGTTTTTCTTGTAGACCTTATCGACAATCGTTAGGTTTGTTTTGACCCAAGCACGTTGGCGGGTCAGGAAACAGGCTAGCATGCAGCTGAGCTACCGGTGAGCCTCAGTGAGTACCGGTGAGCCTCAGTGAATACCGGTAAGCCTCAGTGAGCATCGGTGAGCCTTAGTGAGTACCGGTAAGCCTCAGCACTGAAGATGGTATGAAGGCCATAGGATATAAGGACACGGCCATCACCACATAGATAGTATTTCATTCATAGCTCTTCAGTTGTCAATCTAAGTATTCAGTCTCAGTATATTCTGAATAGCCTCACGGCTTTTGATCATTACTTGCTCGGTTGCGATATTGTTCACTCAGCACCTCTGCTACCTTCTTGATAACATAAACCCTCTGACATCTTCTATATACTCATGGGTATTTAGTGTGATCATTACAAGGCTCATAGCTTTCTCTTTTTATTGTAGGTTATTGTAAGTTCCGTTTTTAGCCTTTATATTGTAGATACGGATGATCGATCCATTAAATTTAAATCGTATTCCCCTAACTAACGTTTTGATTGACTTATAATTTTCAAGGCTCAATATTTCGATGGCATATTATATCGCCATTATAAACCTAATATCTCTAGGGGAAAAAAAGGTATCATTAGTTTATATACTTAGGATGCCAAAGATTTTTCCCTTCGTCATTAATTAATACGAGTTAAACGTCAATGTTTATATAACTAGCTTGTTTTCAAAGTACGCCTGGTACATTACAAGCTAGTGAACGTCTGCTTTGGCTGATCTATATAAAGACTTTATATAACGTATTACTGTGTTAGCCGAGAACTTATCTCTTATGTTTTTCAGTAGTTTTATCAGTATAATCCGTTGACAATCGGTGGTAAATTGCATATAAGTTCACTTTATATCTCTGCTAATAAGTGTAAACTTACCCTTTGAGTTAGTATTTCAATGAGTATTGATTACAAGTTTCAAACGCTGACTCATCTTTTGCATTGTAAGCGATTGAGTGAAATTGAGATTCTTGCCTTGATTACCGTATCCTTAAGCGATTAGTCGTGATTTCTCGTACGGCCGGTCAGTGGATTTTTTTTTTTGACCTTGTATACTATTTTTGATTTCAAAATGATGACGTTTTGGCTTTAAAATTGTATTAATAGTACCAATTATATAACCACTCATGAAAAAAGGCCATCAATATCTGTCATGGACTCAGGCCATTAGCCATTGAGCCTATAGGTTCCGTGAATATGTACGTAATGGGATGGATAGCGCCTGGCCTGGGCCCGGCCCGCACGCAGATGGGGTACGGTTTGGGTACAGGCTGGACACGGTTCGTGTATAGCACTTGTGAGGGCACATGATGGGCTGGGAATTAGCCTTGTCCAAGGGCCCTATAAGTTGGGCTACGGTAATTTCTTTAAGTCCTTTTCCGCATCTCAATAGTAAATTTCATTTTGTACCTACTTGGATTACTATTGTAGGTCGTATTATAACATATTATTAAAGTTTTTTTATCTTTCCGAAGGAATATTATTGACGATAAACAAATCGATGGTAATCGTCAATAATTCGGCGTTATATTTTAACGTTATCAGAAAGAATGGGCCATCAGCGAGTACCCCGTTCTCTGACTTTTTAAATATACCTTCGGCCCTTTGTGACCAACTTAAGTTAACATTGTTCGTTTATAAAATACCGTAGGTTATATTAAGTCGACTGTTAAATTACTGTAATAGTTAGGTTAATCGACTTTAACTATCGACCGACTATTCGACTTCGCGTATGTTGTCGCGAAAATTAAGTAATTCGAAGTCAAATTAGCCGTAATTCACGTTACGTCTTTACTGGTCAAAGGCGAACAAAAGCGATATAAATAATAGTAATTTAATGGATTTGCTTTTAGTGAGGCGGCGATAAGTTAAACTATCAAATTTATACCAAAGCTGGATAAAATGTAAATGGAAAAGGGTTAATAAGCGTTTTTTTACGTATAAAGATATTATATGGCAGCGGTAAAGAAAGCGATTACGACGTATTACGAAGCAAGATAATACTGAGGCATACATAATGTAGGAAGTTCTTCGATTAAATCGAGTCGGCTTTCAGTAACATTTATCGCGCGGATAATTTATTAGTCGAACTTAAAGGTTTGATTATGAATCATAAAAACCTATAGATACTATTCGTCATTAGGTTCGAAACATTTTCAACTTAAATAAGAGGCTTCGATTAACTTTCGACTAAAAATGTAACTACTTATGTTTCTGCGTATCGCCACATAACTGCGACAAGTTTATTATGGTAGGTGTCAAATGGGTTGATTGTATTGTAGCTTGAGAGAAGTACCGCGAATTCGATGATGAGTTCAGGTTTTTAAATTTAAGACGGCTTTTTGGTCGTTAATTAACGAAAATCGTTTAATTATAACTATCAGATAGTAATACCATTATAATAAAAGTTTACGCCTTTTAAGAGTTTTCATTAAAGGTCTATAATAATCGCGGTTAATTATTTCGATATTGTAGCAAGTTATTTTAAAAAAATCTATTTGGTACTCGTTTAGGACCAAAGACGTAATCCTACCTAGATAATAATGAAGGAACGTTAAATTAAAGTTACTTTTTGGCTTTACGTACGTTACAGTTTATCAGATCATTATTAACGTAATTACGACTTTCGTCTAGTATTGACCTTAAGATAAGTGTATACGGTTTAAGTGGAAAGAGTAAAGGGAATTTCTTTATTAAAGGCGACAAGAGAAGTCCAATTTCTAAATATAATTTCGTTTAGGGATTATATGATCATAACTACATAATTTTAAAATCGAGTAAAAAAATAAAATATGATTAAAAACGTATAAATGAAAAACTATTTATATCCTCATTTTTTTAATAACATCTACGTTTTGGATATTCGAGTCGATTTTAGACGTAATTTTTATTATATTATCAAAGAGGCTTTGAAATGATGGTTAGGGATAAAGTAAGGTCGGTTATTGTATTTGCGAAATCTTGATACGGTAATATAATCACGGTAAAATAGGCGTAGTACCTAAATGGCCAAATTTCGTATAAATATTAATAAATGTTTGAACTTGATGTGAATATATATCATTCCCAAATAACGCAGGATATGAATTTTAGAATACCTTAGATACTATATTCATAGGTAACTTTGAGCGCGGGCGGTAGCCGGTTAGTAATTTAAAATGAAGTAGGTTTAGTTATCGACATAATATTAATACGTTTTAAGAAGGGAGAAATTTTGAGCGTAATGGGTTCCGTTTTCGTCAAATTAACGTAACGTTCTTATGGAAAGGTATAACGTATAGGAGACCCGTTTTGAATGGTTTATATTATAAACTTTTATGAAAGAATGCGAATTTTATAAGAAAAGACAACGATTACGGGTAAAGAGAAAAGGATTAATTACGTTTCTTATCAAAATTAGTTATATTTATCGACTTTTTTAAAAGATGAAGTTATAAATTTATCTTTATATAAGATGAAATTCAATTTCTATATTTAAATAAAACGGAATAAAAATGGAATTTCATTGAAACGATTTTCAAGGCCGTTATATACGATATTACGAAATTGACTTTTAAAACTTTAACGACAGGTTACGAAATTGATACCAAAGGGTAAAACACAGGCAAGCTTGTTATCGACGACGGCGCCGATAATATTTATTTGTAAACTAGGGTGGGAATAACGGTTTCATATCGATCATAAGGTACTAAATAAGATTAAAAAGTAAGACCGTTTTTTTTAAACCTGTAATTAAGGAGCTTTCACGTACGTTGTCGAAGTTGATATAACTTACGAAGTTGGATATTTGAATGGCTTTTTACCGTATTTAAATAACACTCGGGTAGGAGATATTAACGACGTTTCGTACGCGGTTCGGGTTATTTAAATAAATAATTCCTTTTTTAAAGTTGAAGGACACATCGGCGACGTTTTAACGATATAATAACTATATAATGGCGAATATTTTGAATAATTTAGTTATAATGTATTTCAACAACCTCCTAATCTTTTTTTTAGGTATTAAATAGTATTATATAATGAAAGTACGCGTGGTTCTAGGACGTTTTCGTAATACGGGGTTGAATTTAGATTTGAAAAAGTGAGACTTCATAGTTAAGGAGTCAAAAACTTGGGTTTCATGGCAATGGTTAAGATAGGTATTTCAGCTGACCCCGAAAAAGTCCGGGTAATCCACGAATAAAAGTTACTACGTACGGTTCGAAAGGTTAAATTTTTTTTAGGTTTTACTAACTTCTATCCTAGTTTTATTAGTAGTTTTTTAAAGTAAACGTATTATTTAGTTTGTTTAACGAAGTAAAGTATTTGTTAGACTTGCAAAAATCAGGAAAAATATGTATTTCAAATTTTAAAAGATACCTTTATTATGACTCCGATTTTGGCATATTATTATTCATATCGGATAGTAAAGGAAAAAACCTATTATTCTAAAATGGCTTTAAGGGGTTATGTATCTTAACGAGACGACTATAGTATTTTAAAAGTAATAGTTTACTATTCCGTCCGATTAACGGATGCTAAACGTAATTATTCTATTTACAATAAGAAACGTTTCGTGGTAATGTTATATTTAAAGGCGTAATTTTCCCAATTACATTATATCCGTATACTGTTTATGATTTTGACGGATTATAAGGGATTGAAGTATTTTTCTTTATTCTAACTAGTTTCAAAACGTTGGGTTAAATAGGCTGAAGTTCTTTCCCTTTTTTTAATATTATTTACAGTATAGGATCGTAAATTGGTGCGTCCGCCAGGATACGTTAACCCGTAGGTTATAAAATAAGCCCGAAGTTAAGAAACTCCACGCGCGGGATTTTTTGATTTACTTTTATTACTATATTCAACGTGGTAATAATAGATGCGTTTATTAAAAGGACGTAAATTGCGGCGGATTACATAAATTAATTTAACAAAATAGAGGCTTGGTTATTAGATTACGACGATATATATTTTAAATGGGGGCTTGTGACTTTCAAAGTGCCACTGAAAATAATATCGCCTCGGGACTGGTTCGCGTTCGGTTGTTATCGGAGATAACTTTAGAGGATTTTAATTTGACGGTACCGGCGGTATCGCTACGGGACAGACTCGCGTTAAACCCATTGATATCGTGAAAGTTAAGTGATTTTCTTCATTTTCGGCCCGGGTACGTTATAGGAATTTTAATATTAAGAAATAACGAACAACTTGTTATATAAGCTTTGTCTCTTAGCGGTTACCCAAGGCGTTAAACTCTTTTTACCTAACTTAAAATAGTTCATATAAATTATATGTTACGGGATTCAGTCGCGGGGGGGATTACATCATTGTAATCTTTTGAAATTACCGAATTGGGAATCATTGATAACGAAGATATTATATTAAACCTTCAATTCGATTATTATAAGTTATTCGGATCAAAACGTTTTTTTTTACGTTTTTTTTAATTAAATTACTATTAAAAGAGGATAGTGGTAAATATTTGACATTTATATTGAATATATACATAATATAACGAATCCAAATCTCATCGTACCTTACGATAGAGTTTCTTTTAACATTTTCCTCTTTTTGACCTGTATTAAACGTATATTTCGGTCGACTTTATAATCGACTTATTCTTTATTCATAATGGCCTTTAATATTAATTAATTATTACGGATCCCCTATTTAAATTTATCCAGTTAAAGACTATATGGTTTATAATGATCGATATGTACGCGAAACGCTTTCAGAATATATAGAGATTTTATAGGTTTTTAGCTTTTATTATTAGTAATTGCGGTTCGGATTGAAAAAGCGAATTTTAAACGATAATTCGATTTTTAATAAAAATCGAGTATCTTTTATTTATGATGTACTATTCAAAAGTGGATATCGATATCAAAACGGAAAATAAAAATGTTTAAAATATTTACGTATTATTATCAAATCTTCGTAATATAATGAAATATTATATTTACTAGATAATTAATTTACGTTAAATAACCGGAAATCGATGGTTACCTGGTTTAATACGAATCTTTTAGTTAATGGGTTTAAAATATGATTGATCTTAAAACTAAACAGAGATACAAAGTCATTAATAAATTTAATGGGGCTAATTATTACGGTTTTATTTTCATTACGCAAGCGGACAGAATTACCCTAAAGGGCAAAGAAGTATATTTAATAGAAAATAAAAACAACGGTAAATCGTAAAAAAGTTCAGCTAAACGTTATAAGATAGGGGACTAAATTTGGTTAAGTTTTCGTAATATTAAAATTCACCGTCCGGGTGAAAAGTTTAACTAGCTTTATAACTTGTATCGGATGGTGGGTATTTCGAATCCGTTTTATATTGTAATAAATATGATTAGTAAATATCCAGTATTTTATATAAATTTAATTAAAGAGACGGCTTTAAACCTTTTGTCTTTGTAGGTTTTATTCAATATTCGCCTGGAACTAATTTTAACAGTTGACAATATAAAAATTGTTAATACGAGGAATTTGAATTATAAGATATATTTACAGTAAAAACGGGAAGGGATGGTTTTCGTTATCTTTTCATCAAGGAAAAAGATTATAAAAATTCAAAGTAATAATTATTGAAAAATTATTAGTATACAGTAATTTTAGATAGATTCAAAGTGAATTAAGGAGATATTCGTTTTTTCAATAACTTAGTATTTCTATAACGGCGAAAAGTTTATATTACATGATAAGTATAAAGCAAACTTTTTACGTTCTCTGAATAAGACTTCACTTATAAATGGAAATTAAAATTCATTATAAAACGAAGTTGTAGTATTACAGGAAGGGCCAGATAAATATTATCCGATTATCTCGAATAGGTATACGACCATAAGGTGGCTTTTACCATATTTAAGTGAAAATTGACCTACTTATTATTATTATCCTAATTTGTGTTTAACGAATACTGGAGTTATTCACGTTAAGAGGTCTATTACGACTAGCTTAATACGTTAGGCCATATTAGAAGAGGGGGATGGTAAAAGGCATAGCGGAAACTGATAGGCGCCGAAAAGGGGGGTTGGTGAAAGGCTGGCCGGATATAAGGCGACGTTAAAAAAGGAAAATAACGAGAGGAGGGGCGGGTGTTAAGAGAGGCCGATAACGGGTAATATGAAGAGGAACGAATATTAGAAGAGCCTGATAATTAAGGGCAGCGTTAAAAGGGACGGGCGTTAAAAGAGGCTAACGATAACAGTTAACGAAAAGTAAAGCGGGGGGGTTAGTGGGGAAAACGACATTTAAAATGGGTTACCAAAGACTATAATATATTAGTTTAAGCTTGGATAACGCAATCGGCCCGGGTACGATTTTACAATCGTTTACGGTCGGTCTAATTAACTCGTTTCTAATTAAAGTTAATAAATAGGATACAGGTAAAATCGTTAATCGTATAATTAAACCTTTGACATCGTTTATAACAATTTAAAGGCGGTAATTTATATTAGTTTTAAGAAATGGAACCTAGGTACTTATATTATTTGAGCCTTTCAAACCAAAACTACGAAAATGTATACAACGGTAATTAATAATGGTTGGGGATAAAACGTTACGCGTTAGAATCCGGTCGTCCGAAAGCGTCCAGCTTTTATAAATAGGTTATATAGTAAAAGGCGACAAAAGAGTTCGGGGTAAGGATAGACCCGAAAGGAAAAAGCGGTGTAGGCGTATAGCTAAAAGGGTAACGTCCTATACGACCTGTATAATGGCAATTCCTTATGCCCAGACAACATTACGAAACTGGGCAAATTAATTAACTAGCTTAAAAAAGGTGGGGGTAAAAACGGGTCGATAATCCAGGATATTTCCCTAATGTTTATGCGTAAAAGATAAGATATAGTCATTATCCTTTACCGTAATAACCAGTTAAAGTAAAAGGGTAAGTAAACTGGTTAAAGCCGTAAATAAACTTATCTTTGAAATATATTACAAAAAAAGTTAAATAACGGTCAGGCCTTTCGCAAAGTTTTTTTATATGTTTACTTCATTATAGGCTATTTCATAGACGCGATAACTTTACGCTCGATAAACTCAAATATAAACCAAAATTTTTTTAAAGTTTAAAAACCGATTGATATATAATATATAGCCGTTTTTAGCTTTTATCGAAGAAAGTTTATTTTTATCTTTACTTTCTTTAAAAACGAGGAAATGTCTTCTAATACCAAGGCGTAATAATAGGCAGTAAGTAATAGGGTATGGGTATATAATAAAGTAATATACCTTTTGGGGAGGCTCGTTATCCCCTTTTAAAATACCAATGGTAGCGTGATGTAAGTTAAAACCGTTATAACTATCGGCTATTATGTTTAGTTAGGAAAAAAGGATAAGATATATTAATATAAATAACTGTTGAAAATATATCAAGAATGTTAAAAAGGTTATAACGGAAGTGGTTAACGAAAAAGGGCGCGGTAGTATACAAGGTAAAAGGAAAAAGTTTTAAAGATTATGTAAAGGCGTTTGTATTTGTAAAAACTAATGGGCCGGATTTGATGAGGGTTACGTGTTATATGGGGCGCGTTACATGATATTTAAGGTAAAAGCCTAACTTTATATGACGCGTTATACGATATTGACGGCAAAAAAAGATGTTTTACAGGGTGCATTAACGGATAAGTTATACGGCGCCAGCGGTAAAAAGGTTATATCATTCGACGCATTCACGGGGATGTTATACGGCGCCGGCAGCAAAAAAAAAAAAAAAAAAAAAGACTTATACGACGCGTTAATGGATGTGTTATACGGTGCCAGCGATATAAGGTAGGCCAGCTGAATCGTTATGCGATATATTAAACGTAGTATCACCGGCTTATATTCGAGCCGCGTATTAGGCAAACACGGCCCGCATCCGGTGTCTATCTAAGGGGGGCGCCAAAGCGCTTACAGTATCTTGGGAGGAAGGGGCATATTATAAACTTAGGCCGTTAGCTATTAAGCTTATAATTTACGTAACTGTGAACGTAACCGGATTGGTAGTGTCTGGCCTAGGCCCATCCTGGGCGCGGACAAGGCATGGTCCGGGTATAGGCCGGACACAGTCCATACACGGCATGTATAAGGGCACGTAACGGACCGGGTATTAGCTCTGCTTAAAGGCTCTGCACGTTGAGCCACGGTAGCCTCTTCTAGTATTCCTCCACACCTCAATAGTAAATCTCATTTGGCACCTACTTAGTTTACCATCGTAGGTCGAACCATAACAATATCCACTTGGTTTCTTTTATTAAAGGGGGTTTTCGGTGTATTAAAAATGTTTTCTGTACGTATTTTAAGGGTAAGTTCACCGTTAGACTTCTATTTTAGGATATCTACGTTGTTATATATATTTTGCGGAGCTTGTAGCTCCCATCGCCGTCGTCTTTTTTGGTATGTATCCTCCTCTTTGGTGGGTTACCACGCCGTCGACGTTTTATTAGATTATTAATAAAATGTTTAAGACGGTTATGTTGGTAATTCTGTTTGGATTAGATGTCATCAAAGTTTGGAGTTTCATCCGATTTAACGGGTTTTCTACACGGCTTAACCCATGTAATTTGAAAAGTAATAGGGCCGTTATCAGTTTTAAGTAATATATTTGGATTGGTCATACATCAGAATTTGCACGGCTTGTCTCATTTACCTGGAATTTTCCACGTAAAACTCTACCTTAAAGAGTAAGATATAGTACGTTTTTTATAGATTTTCCGTTGCTAGTTTCAAGAGCTTTGTTAACCCAATAGAGAATTAATTTTCTATTGGTTTCTTTAAGACCTCATTATATGTGACAATGTTCTTTTAGGTATTTGACGATAGTGGCGATTTATTCGTTATAAGTGAGTAGGCCTCAAATACTAGTAAAGTAGATATAAGGCCGTTGGAGTTAATAATATCACTGATACCCTTTACTGTTGTTTAAATTTATGGTTCTTAGCGTATAAAGCTTTAGATGTCTTGTATGAGAATATCGTAAGTCTTTAGTAAAATGGTGTATACCTTTTCGACTTTAAAAATATTTCAGTAAGCCGTAACTGGAACCTGTTGATATTGAATCCCGGTCTATTGAATATTAATTTAAAACTTTATCGTAATAAAGTTAGTGTCGGTATTATGAATAAGAAATTTCATAGCCTAAGGTACGTGTCAATTTACAAAATGCTTGATACCTTTTATGTTTTCTTCGCTGTAATAGTTTTAAAGAACTTGGTGTTGTGAAAAGCCGTGGCAGAGTTTACGACGTATAGTATCAGCTTACCATCTAGGTAGAATACATTTATAAAGACTTTAAAGGTGAAGTCTTACCTTTTTTCTAACGTAAATTTAAACTTAAGATGGAGTAGAAAATGTTCTTCGTAGGAGTTGGAAAGCCTTTTCATTGACTTTACCATTGACAAGTTGATATTCTCGTAATCAGTGGTTTTTAAGCCCGTGTAAATCCTGTTCATTGCTTGGTAGTGAATCCTACAACGTAGTTAACGAAGTCCCGACTTCGTTATGTTTAATATTATTACCTTTAGCCTTGAAAGATAACATCAAAGGTTCCCCAATTGAAGGTTAAATAGGAACCTTTTCCTACCTTCAATTTGTAATAATTTATTATTTTAAAATTTTACTTTCAAGCGAAGTGTTTTAATATCTTCAAGACAAAGAAAGAAAGAGATAGTGTATTTTACGACGTAAAACTCTAAGGACTAATAATAATATTAATCGTCTTCTATCTGAGTAAAAATAGGTTTTCTTTAGAACTAAAGCCAAGTTTAACTTTACTAGTATCCAGGTGTTCAAGCTGTGTAGAAGTATTACTATTACTTTATAACGCGATGTATTGCCAAAAACTCCCATTAAGTATCGTATTGATCTTGTGTCCAGTATAATACCTTAAAACACCTACTTAACGTAGCTATTTCAAATGGTAAAGAGGTATGTAGAGTTATAGTCTTTATTGTTATGTTGGCGGTAGGGTCTTAACCCGTTAGGCGGTATAGATAGGCGAGGTCGGCAAGTTATTTCGGTACTTTGATGCCAGTGATGGTATTTTTATATTAGATAATAACCTTGGGCTTATATTCTAATTTTGTAAATTTTTATGTCTGAATTTTTCAACGCGTAATATATAATCGTAGTTTAATTTAAATGGTAAAAATATTTTGTATATTGCTTTTTTATTCACGTTCGGAAGTAGTATAATATATTTAATAACAAACTTATTAGTCGCAAATTCAATATCTCTTAGCGTTTCAAATTAGTTTCTATGATTGACTTAAGAACCGTAAGCAAAAGGAATAACCTTTTGTGGCATGTAATGGCTTGCCAAACACATTGGCATAGTATACATTCGCCATCTCCTAAATTTCTTATTGTTTGTTAATGGAAAATTCACTTATTAAATATTTAATCAGAGAGAATTATCTTTCTTTTCGTTAATGTTATAAATAAAATATATAAAACCACTAAAATATATTCCATGTGATATAGTGTTGCATAAAATTAACATCGTACTCGTAGTAACTATTAAGATTTTTGTAGATTTTGTGAAATTAGAAGTGATTTATCAAGTGTTGAAGGTAAAAATCCTCGGCTTAACCGGTAAGGAAATTGGAAATAACGAATCAAAACCTGGAAATTTAAACTTATTTAGCAGCATATTTCAAGATCAGGCGTAACTTGATGTCTAGGAGGTTGTATGGCTTACCGTTATATTTTTTTGTCGTCCCTAAATTTAAATGAGTTTAGTATTCACCGTTAAATTTATGTTTTTAATGGAGACGTTTTGGGGGGCAAGGGTAATATATTGGTCGTTAGGACCCTTTGGATCCCTCAACTAGTGTTGGAGAAGTTGTTGACGCTACTATTACTAGTGGGTAAGATAATTGCCTTCGGTCGAGTTAAGAAAGGAAAAGCCAGTAGTCGTATTTATAATAAGCTTGCGAGTAACGATAGTTCTTCCTTAAATTAGTTTCCAAAATTGGCTGTGTTGAGGATTTTAGGTAAAGAGGTTGGTTGTTTTTACTGCGGGGCACTTGGAAATAATCCTTATAGTATTAAAGGGTACTTTGAGCTTCCTGCTTAATTGATTAGTAAACTCAAGGGTTTACGGCCTGTAAATTGATTAATTCCTTATGTCTAGTTTTATTGATCCATAAAATTTCCGTAAAAGGGTTCAAATAAATTATTTAGGTATGGCTCGGTTATTATGAATGCGTGTAAGAGCGTTAAGGAATATTTTCGTGAACAATGCCTTTACTTTCAGCTTTCAAAATTCATTAAGGAGCTTTATAAATGGTTTATTCGTAAAGCACATTAACTGAGTTACCTTTTTCCCCTTTTTGAATAGGTAAGTTTAGCCTCGGTTAGCAACTTTAATCTTTAACATGACTTTAACGTGCCTATTCAACATTTTTCATGTATTCAGATTCCATTCCCTCAATTATATCTTTACGTCTTCATACGCGTACAAGCTTCGAACGGTTTTCGCGTAGTTTAAGTTGAGAATATAGGAGCCGATGCCTTTGGTAAAGTGTTAAACTAAGGAGTATTAGTTTGATTTAGTAAACCAGAGGTTTTTATCCTAGTATTTTTCGAAAGTGATACCGAGGGCTATAATCGCTTTTGTTCTAGTAATGTTAGTAAAAGCATTAATTTCAAGGCATTTTGAAGCTATCGTAACGAATATTGAGAAGTGTAATAGGAAGGAAAGTGATGTAAAGGGGTATGTTATAGGTTTGCCGCCATAATTATTGAATTTGAAGGTCTTGAAACCTATTCGTTTGGACGATTTGTAGTGGTCGTACCCATAATAGTAGTAGTTATAAAAGTATTAACTTAGCCTTTTTCCAACTTGCCGGCTTGCTAATTTTTGTAACCTTTAAGCGGTTAATCTTAATACTTTTCAGAAGGATAAATAAAGTTTTCTTTTGCTTTTTTTAGTACTGATACTGTCGCTTATTTATAGACTGCCGCGAACAACTAATATAGCTTATAAGCCTTCTTTCCTTGTTGCTGCGACCAACTAACACAGCTTATAAGGGCCCTTCACAAAAACATTTCCTCTACCCTAGGCCGTTGTTTAACGTAAACCGTAACTAGAGAGTAGTTATTAATTTACATAGCTATCAGTTCTCAAACTAATAAGCACTTATCAGTGTTTGTAGGCCTTCATTGTTGCAACGTAGTCGATTTGAATCACTGTATTCGAAGTAACTGGTGCTGCATTGAAACGGGGTGATTGATGGTCTGAATTGTAATTTCTAGGTTTGGCAGACCACTAGCCGGTCTGAACGCTCATTCGTATAGCCAAATGTTTTGGTATGTGCCCCACTATAAAGTGGGCACCTACTGCACTACACTTGCAATGCAGTCTTTTCAGATCCTATAAACTCGAGTCAACTTGCAGTATGTACAATCAACTTTATTTGCAGTAAAGTTGACATGACTGTACTGTACTTGACTGCTATTCCAACATTTTCTAAATTTCAATTTATATGTTCTGAGCTCCTTTTCATATATAAATTTTCGTAAATATGTGAAATCACTGAATTCAGTCGCGACTTTAGCTGTCGAGAGTCCTGGATGAGCTTTCGATTCAAATTTCAAAGTCGTTTCCGCCTCCAGTTAATATATTGAGGTTGGAAACGTTGGGGTCAATCAAATCGTTGAAATCGTCGGCAATATGAAAAGAAATAATCTGAGGATCTAAATTTATTCCATTCATTCAAGTAAACCTGTTCAAAGAAATTATTATTGACTATGAAATAAAATTAAAACAACTATATAAATATATAAACACGTCATTATGCAAAATTGAGGCCATTATCATCGTACTAATCAAAAACATCTTGAAATTGATACATTTGAATGAGGTAAAAATTATTGTTGTTGTACTCGCTCATTATATTACAGATATATTCAATCTCAGCCTCATCGGTCGATTATTATACTTGTTTGCAGTGAATCAAAGTCATTTACTTGAACTGAAACGTACGGAATACAAAAACAATCTCATAATACTAGGTAAATCCGAAACTCAAACCTGGAGAAGAATGTTAAAAAGTCAAATCTATCTCTAGTTTGTTATGGATTTTGTATGATAATGATAAAATCAAAAAATTATTTACGTTAACGTATACAAAATTACTAATAAAATAAAACGGAGTATTCAATGGATAAACGTTAATATTAAGATTATAGTGAAAAAAAAACAATCAATTGACGACTTGAACCCGAGTAATAGAAAGTTAGAAACCCTAGATCATTTTATTTAGATACAAAAATCAGTTTTCCACTCAAACATTAGTACTGGTAATACAAAATCCAAGAGCATCAGATCAAAACAAAGGTAAAAGTAGCAATTAAAGAACGATATTAAAAACATTAATAATCATCAAAATATCGTGATTAAAGAAATAAGTCGTTGGAAATAACCCTTTAAGGCAATTATTTCATTCGTAATTAAAGAATCTTCCAAAAAGTAAAAACAATAAAAAAGATAAATTCACTTGGTTCAAAAATCAAGGAAACATCTTAAAGTAACTCTTACATGTTAAAACAGGTGTTTATAAAACGAAAAAACGAAAAAAAATACTTCACTATAGACTTTAGAATTTGATTACGCGTAAACACAATGAATTCTTATTGTAAACGCATTGAAAAACTATTTAACTAAAATATATTCCAAAGGGATGAATATTAGCCGTTGATTTGATGCCTGCGTGAGTATTTATAGTAATTTTGGCTGAAGTTTGTAGCGTTTTATACGCATTGTCTGATTGGTTTTTACTATCTACTTTAAATTCCTAGTTTTTTTACTTTCTTAATTACGTAAAGGCCTAACTGAAAAATGTAATTTTTCAGTGTAAAAGATTATAGCAAAGACGCAACATTACTAATATAAGAAACGCAATATCAGGCCTAGTTTGACATATTATATAGCCAAGGACCCCAACATCGAATTAATAGTTTTTGGTTCGTAATATATTAGCCTGATCTTTAAGCGGCATTGTTATGACATAAATAAGAAATCCCGAAGTAATCGGGATATATGATGGACATCTATTTAGTTTGTTACCCTAAAGTCAAACGCCCTTTGGATATACACATATTGTATCAAGATAATTATAAGTATATCCATATTACTCAAAATACGTACCCCTCGGAAATTCATTGTCTCCTTTGGGTCCTTATATTTGGAATGATATCCAACATCTAATTTAAAGACTTTCATAAACCTTGAATTTGGGCTTATAATTAGAGAGTTATTAACTCAAATCAATATACTAAGCTAAAAGCTATGGAAATTATTTATCGCATTGTCAAATTTTAACATTTTAAACTTAAGGGCATGAAATACTATCATTAAACTCTCTAACCATTATTATAAAGGCTGCTGAAGCCCTTGAAAAAAGGAGAATAGATTGAAGACTTGGTTAACTGTGATATTAGAACCTACCTTTTTTTTTTATCTCAATACTTCAAGAAAAAGTTCCTAATAGTGTCTAGAATCTTCATCAACTCCAGGTTTTTACATTCCCCATTTAAAAACACCGAATCGATATCGATTGAATCGATGTCCTATTTATAAAAAAACGATAAGCGTCATAAAGAGCCTCCGTGGATAAGACTTTGCCTTGGCAATGAATGTTTTAATATAGTTAATATCATACCTTTACTTTAACACTAATATTAAGATCCTGACCTTATATTCCTCAGTCAAACCTTTAAAGTGAATCTTAACTTTGGTAATTTCTTATATCATCTGAGTATAGCGGTTGATATTCCTTTTAATAGCCTCACAAACCTTGAGGGATAGCAAGTTTCATTTCTCACGGTGGAGGGCCTTTTTTCAATGCTTAACGTTTTTGCCTTTTAATACTTGAATAATAAGTAACTATTTCTCTTGTTTTCTAATTTTAAGCAAAAACTAAGCCATGTCAATATAAATAATATCAGCTAGTAATCCGTTTGATGTACTTTTTTTAGGTTAGAGTTTAAAGCTACCATTATAGTATTATAGGGGATACCAACCTCGATAGTTTTTATATTATTCTACCCTTAAAACAGACTTACGGGGTTTCGTCATTATGTTTATACAGACTACAAGGCTCAAAGTTTTAACGATCTTCTTTATTGGATTTCCGGGTCATTTTGATAAGTAAACTTTAACAATGTGTAAATAATTTGAAATATTAGAAACCTAAAAAAAAAAGATTCACATTTCTCCTATTAAATCAATATTTCAACCCTTCACTCGTCTTGCTAAGGGTTTATAGAAAAATACCGCAAAGCTATGAGTAAAGACAAATTCAACGTTAGGTTTGTAACAACTTTATCCATTTACTTTGTCATATAGACCCTTATAAGTCATAGTGCGTTATATCATGTTCCTGATATTAACCGTAAAGTTAGCTATAGCAATAGCTACTTGGAATAGGTAAGGCGACAAGGAATGTGGTACCTTTCCGGTAACGGTTCAAATATTCATTTTGCAGAATCACTCTGTTGAAGTGTTCGAAAATACTGTTTTCTTTAACTGTATATAACGAAGGAAACCTGAAAGTAAAATCGTGGTTAATAGACATCCTTTTAACTACATAGGTAATATGCTGGTTGTTTTAATTGAGACTGATGTTGTTTTTGGTATAGCTAATGCGTTTAATCATCTCTTTTAATATACAAAAAACGGGTTTTAGTGCCTCACTAAGTGATATAATAGTTACATTACAAATACTACAGCCACACTTAACCTTGACAACTATTAGGCTATGGCGTTGACCTTCCAAGACAATAGTTATTTGTAGGAATCTGTTAAGGATTCAGATAAACCCTCCTTTCTTTGAGGTATCGTATTGAATGCTAAGTAGCTATCGGGTACTCTTGGAAAACTTTCAGTAAACAAAAGTAAGGTTGAAACATTCCTCTTCCTATTCCTTCTTAAAGTTATCAAACGAAAAAAGTAATTCCTTTATTAATATTAGGCTAGTGTCGCTAAACCTGATGTGCTAGGGGGAAGTATCAATGGAAATGATAGAAACTATGGCGATAGGGCTGCAATAAAACTGTTACGAGGCGTAAATAATAATAAAATCGTTGGTTATAGGAGCAACTGTTTCCTTAATTTATAAGTTAACTAAAAATGAGTCTTTTTCTCTAGTACTTAAACAGTAAAACTCTACTAGCATAGTTCATTTTATAAAAGGCTTAGGGTAATAAAAACAGTTGCAAATGATGGAAATATTGTAACTAAAACCGGTTTCAAATTCAAACAATGTGTAAATTGTTATTTACCCCAAATGATAAATGATACTACCATTTATTGGTAATTCGTGGTAGTTTTCGCTGACCTTTTTGAGGTGAGAGAGCTATTTTAATTGTTGAAAATATATTAAAAAACATTTATCTACTTCGATATAATATAGAAGCTAGAGGTATTCAATTACATCATAATGTGAATTTATAAAAGGGGGAGGAAAACCAACAAGACCTGGCGTTAAGTTTCGATAACTTAACGTTAGAAATGAGACTTTTATGGCCGCACTAACCGCTTTTAATACGGCTTTTAATTAGTCTTTTTGGGAGACTAAGGTGGAAAGTGGTTTCTTTCATGTAAAAAGTGAAGACTTTAACGTTAAAAGTGGAGATTTTGACGTGGAAAGTAGAGATTTTGATGTTAAAAGTGAATACTATCAAATGGGTACATATGTTTAAAATACAGCTTCTAAATCGCACGAATTTTCCAGTTTAATATTCTATATATGGTTTCATGGAATAAACAACGCTATTCTACGTGTGAATAATATAAATTTATAATAATACAAGTGGCGGGGGTCTTTTGCTTTACCGTTGTTCACTATAATAATATTTGTTTCTTTTTCCTTTCTGATAGATTTTTCAGTATTGAAAGGCTTCATATTTGAGTTTGATACCCAATAAGTCTGTGTCATGTGTCCTTTGTAAGGGCCAGAAAGGAAATTTTCATAACTTGACTAATACGTTGATGATGATTAACAGGCGACTTATTTTTCGATCTTCTTTTATGGATGGAATCTAGGGTTTCTTTTTCTCTTTTTAGCTAATTTTCGTCTAGAAAGTCCGACTATAGTTTAAGTAGTGGTAAAGGAACGGCGTTCCTTCATTCACTTCACATATATATTGTTTAGACTGAAAACTAAAGATAAGTACAGGTTAAAAACTAAAGGGAACAATCAATATCTTTAACGTGATGGTCTAAATAAATGAAAAACCTCTTCGTGTTCATCAATGCTGCCATATGATGAGTTGAGGTTCAGTAGTGTAATAGATATAAAAATAGAAGTTTTTTAAAAGGTTTTCAATGTCTGATCGACCCAGTGCCTTAGAATATACTAAAAAACATTCAAAGCGCCTTACATGAGTCTTTAATGCCTACTATTACCACTGAAAGGTTTGAAGGAGTAGAAAAAGTAATAATTTTATGGGCTCAACTTTGTATACATATAGTTTTGAAAGTCTATATAAGACTGTGGTCTAAATTCGAAAAAAAAAAAAATTCGTCCGTTTTAATAAAAACCTTATTTTCAATTTTAAAGATACCCTTTAAAATACCCAAATAGCTATTGGGAATATCACAGTTTCTGATTTCTTTTATTCATGTGCTTATATTATTCAAGATTTACTTTGAGAGTCTTTCGGTGATTGTAAGCTAGGCTCTGATAGTTTCCTCAGATTGTTAACATTGAAAAAATAGTTTTTTTTCCCTTTTCACCTCCTTCATCGGTGTAACGGGGCCTGGTAATTTAAGTGGTTCCAGATTTATAAGATTTTGAAATTTTCCTTAAGCTTGACCAATAGTTTTTCATATAAGTCAATAGATAATTTAAACCCCTCCCTTGTTCTAATGTTTAGGAAAATGAAATCCTGAACCCTAGGTTTTGCCTGCTCATTAGAAAAATTATCAATATTAACGATTTGAATTTATGGCTTAACTTAAGCCTTATTGGCTTTACAACCTAACTCTCGTCCTTACCTTAACAGATATTCAGGGTCTCAGGCCCTGAAAACAATGAGAGTAGCTCTAAAGCGTAGAAAATAAAGGGAAAGGATTTTATAATAAACAAAAACCTATAGTTGTTGAATGGCCGCAAGTTATACCAGTCCTTCATAACAAATAACTATTACTACTAGTATTGCTGTAAGATAACCCTGGAAGTGGAAATAAATATCTACGTTTGAAAATTTCTTGTAAAGAATCTTTAAAGGTGTTAAGAGGCCCATAAAAATTGTACATTTTAATTTTTACAAAAGGAAATATATAAATGAATTTCGACAATCATATAATAACAAGTTATAATCGTTTTGATGATATATTAAAGTTATTATACAAAAACATGTTTTGTAGGCCTGCAGATTCAAATATTATAGAACCAACATGGAGGAATTGATATATAATCAAGTGTATCCTTACATAGATCCTTATCAAAGGTCTAGACTCCATACAAGTCAATAATAGTATATACTAGTAAATACTAGTTCCTCCATGCTAGTAAATACTAGCCTAGGCAGCATCTTCATGCTGATTCTCTATACTAGTCAATACTAATACTTTCATTAGTAAATACTAGTAACCCTTGGATATATCTACATCTCCGGTGAATTCCTCATCCTTTGGTGTGGAGAGGTTCAGTACCTAAATTTGTACCAAGTAATGACTTGCCCTGTTGTGTCCTTGGTGTTAAATGTGTGCTGAGTGACTGTTATATTATATTTTAATAACAAGATAACGTGTCAAGCTGTAAGATGCACTCGTGTAGAGTGTATGATAACGTGTCAGGCCCCAGGATGGGCGTTGACAGAGTGGATGCAGGAGTACCACGATCTGGGTGAAAGCTCATAAGGTCTCACCTGGGACGTTATCTCTTCGGATGCCTCTTCTCACTCTAATTTATAATCAATACCATACTAACTTATTCTTCTTACGTTGACGTATAAGATACCTTACCAATAGTAGGTGTTCCTACAAAGTTATCGTCCAAATAACAAGGCCTAACTTCATCAATTGTCTAGTAAATTTCTAGAAAAACTAAATCTAAATTTTGTGATGAAACCTTTTACAATATATTTCCGAAAAATATATTCTAAATTATACCTTTAATAATGAATAAGTTCTGACAAATACATTTTTCCTAGTCTTTAGCATGATGAGCATTATCAAAGTAACGATGTAATTCTAATTTAAAGTTTAATGGAATTTCTTTGGCGTATTTTATAATATTTTATTGAAAATTCAATTTTGGAAGTATATCATAAGTAAATAGAATCGTAAAAAATATGAAAATCGGATTTTTCACCGCTTTATAATCTATATAACAAATAGATCGTTACAAAGACATTGAATTTAAAAATACTATTTTCACTGCCTAATGGATAGCAAAATAATTTACTAATATTTGGGGTTCCCAACAACTCACTTTTGAATAAATTATAAATAACGCACAATGATTAAATAATTCCTGAAGAGAGTTTTTTACAGTGTTTCGTATCCTCCAAAAATGAGGAAGAAAAAATTGAATGTAACTTTAAGCAAAGTCAAAGAAAAACTATGTTTTACGATATCACTCCAAAGTAATCTTTCTAGAATTTGTTGGTTTCATATTTATATTGAAATTTCAATTCTGAATAGATTCCAAATACTTATGAGGATGACTTTCAAAGACCACAAATTTATGTCCAAATATGCATTTTAATATTAGACTACGTGCATACATATATATATATATATGTATAAATCTTCGCGGTAACCAATTATTTTATATACTATGCTGTTTTGATTTTACTGCAAAGAATTTTTTTTATATTGAAGAAGTATACTATTTTCTCAAAACCCATGCTAATTTTATTTGTTTTGTACGATTTTTTAACAATTATATATATATATATATCCAATATTGAATTAAAAACCTTCTGCTTACAAGAATTATGTTTCTTGATAAAGTATGAAGAAAAATCTTGTGATGTTGCATTATAAAGTCTTTGAACAAAAGTTCCTAAGATATAAATTGTTTCAGTTTTATAACGACTTCATTATTACATAACATGTCTTAAACCTAAGTCGGGAATTAAAAAACTATGTTACATCTTTCTTTCGTTGTTTATATTATGATGATCATGGAAAAAAGTCTAATGAACGATACAAATATTTCATTTTAAATTAATAAAAAATCAGTTTTCAGCAAAATTTCAATCTATACCAGTGTTATTAACGGTTATTGTCGGACTGTTGAATTTACTTAGCAGGAAGATGCTATCTAGGATTGTACTTTCTAGAATATTTCGAATCTACTTGGATAATCTTTTTATACATATTTAAAAGACTTCTTCTACATCTGGATACTTACGATTGAGGTCTCATACCAGAAATCATTAATTAGACAGCTAAAACTAGCTGTTATTCTGATCTCGATCCCTTTCAACTTTTAAGTATACTAATCTCTAGTGCTATAGTCAAAATCCTCATCTACAGAGTATTCCTTATCTCCTTACCATTTTTTATCTCTAGAATATTCTCTATCTCTAATGTTGAGTTGTTTGAACATGTTATACCTGTTATACTTTAACAAACCCTTTAAAAGGGACCCTTTTGTAATTATCACACTAAATACGGGTGATTAAATAGACGGTGTAAGGGAGTTCATCTTAGCAGCAAGATAGCAGAAGTAATAAAGGTGAAATATCAAGAAGATGTTTTTTCGTGCTGTAGAATGATCACTAGCCATTAGGCTATTCAGGTGTGTAGACTGAATACTTATATTGATAACTGAAGAGATATGAAGGAAATACTATCTATGAGGTGATGGTTGTGTCCTTATATCCTATGGCCTTCATACCATCTTCAGTACTGGACCGCTGAAGTCGCTGGTCGCTTCCTGCGGTCTTATGTAGTATCGACTGGATCGTTCTTCGGTCCTTGCGGTCCCAACCCTAACCTTGGGTCCTTGCATAAGAGATATCCCCGCTTGATGTGTTGGACATCAAGCTTCTGATAGCGCAGCTGGCCGCTGACCTGTTCTATAGTCTGCAGTTGGTCCTTGAGTTATAACACCTTTTTACAATCTTAATAATAAAGAAAGAGAAAAATGACGAAATAGAAGTGTAAAAAAGAAAAATGCATAGTGTGAAGTTGGGGGGTACGTAAATACAAAAAGTAAAACGACGTGTATATTCTAATGTTAACTAATATCCTTGATCAATAATCTTCTCTTGATACTCTTAAAGTTAGCAGTAATACACACGTAACCATGATATGCACGCAAACTACAAGTAACTTAACCTATCGAAATACATAAAGTATTATTCACTCAATTGATCTAATGTATCCTGTTCAAGTATTTACCTTTGAATCATGCTTTAACCCGAGTAAATGGTTTCCTTAAGCCGTTAAGTAATAGTTTATTCATAGAACTTCACTTGTTTTTCCCTGTACTAAACTCTACTTCGTACCTAACGAAGTACTTTTTAAAAAGAAAATGTTAAATAAGTTTAAGATATGCATGATTTCTAGATTACTGGATATCACTCTTATCAATATAAAAGACTGGAAAGATGATAAGTATATAAAGTTCCGTAAATAAGTTACTCATATACATGTTATTTTATATAACACCTACAATAGCCACATATTAACTATCTCAAAAAGATAGGCATATATTGAATCGTCGATTATGAATCTTGTTTAATATATTGTCACCGATTTGAATTGAATATCTTCACGACGACTTTCGTGTGGATGTATATCCCTTTCATTAGGAGTCTAACCAGCCGTTACATTGAAATTTATTATAATTTTCATAATTATCGTAAGTAAAATTAGTATTACTTCAAAATGATACAACTAACACATTGCGTTCCTTCACTAGTAATTCATAGGCCTTCTATTGTTCAAATTTCTTTAATGGGTCATTTATCGGTGAGATATTTTCATATAAAGAATTGAGTCCGAAACGTGATACTAGTGATATGAGGAATTCGATATCCACACTAGTTGGAAACATTACAAAGATACAAACCCAAGTATCTGGCTTATATTTCTCTTAGAAATATAAGTACACTCATTCAAAGATATTATCGAAATATGTAATCGAGTGGTACTATATATTGTGGTAGGATCTTCACAAAATTACTCAACCTTACAGTCAAAAACTCTTTGAATGTAAGCATTTTGTACCAGTCATATTGTAAAATGGTCCCCATTTCTTAAAATATGTACCCCTAGGGAGTATGTTGCCTTTATCAGGTTCTTATATTTGAAAGAACCTTCAATATTTTTCTTCAAGATTTCCATAGCACTCTAATCAAGATCCATAATATTAAAATCGTTAGCATCGGGGAAGATGATAAGCCGGTGACAATAGTTAATGTATATCCAATTGTTTGCATTTAAGCTCTGAATTTAAGTTCTTCGCAAACTGTTTTAATCTTTTTTAATCATTGTTGTAAAGGCCTTTCAAACTCATATAGGAATTCCAAAAACTAGAAGGTTTCGTTAACCATAAGATTGAAATACATGTTATTCTCTGCAAGATGTTCTAACAAAATACTCCCTACTGAAAATTAGGATTTTCATTAATACCAGTTTTTAGAATTTTCCCCTGAATAGCAATGAATTAATTTCCACCTGTTCAATATTCTAACAATATAAAACGGCGATCGTAACGAAGATTTTTCATATATTAGATTTTATTACAGCGGCTATATTTTCAAAATCATTATCACCATCATGTCATATGAGTCCTCTTAAAATAATTCTTACTTTATACTTTTCGATTCAACCGTTAGTATAGGTCATTATTTTGGTAAAAGTTTTAGCATTAAAACCAAGACGATAAATATTAATTCTTACTTCTTTCAAAACTTTGAGCGAAACTGAGAATAATACTTTACTATAGAGAACTTTTTTTCTATAATTTGATATTCGAGTATTTTAAATCTCTACGCATACTTAATTATTCATCTTATTGTATTTATAAATATAAACCAAAATACAGCGCTAATAAAAATAGTATTTACTGATAAATTGTTTATCATTGTTTTCATTCCTTCATAATTATCCGGATTCCTTTTCTTTTTGTAATGGACTATCCCTAGGCAGTGCCCACTTTATTGCTAGTGTATTTTTAAACTCAGTGCATTAAATTGGATAACGTACCAATGAACAATACGAGTGCCTTGGTATATGTTGTAAAGTTAACAAAACTATTTTAAAGACTGATGTTTTTTGCAGTTTGTTTTAAGAAACGCTAAACTTGATATTCAAATTGAAATCGTTCACCTCAAAAAACAAGCCTATAAACAACTACTCTTTATATTATGGTAAAATTGTTATTATGCTTTATACGAATTTCTCTACGTTTTGAATGTTGTAAAGTAGTGTTTTAACTTCCAGGTATAGTTTCGTAACCGTGATCATTAAGCTTTTAATTTGTGAAATAAGGTAGACATCATATTTTTGTGTTAAAAATGGGAAAATAACTATAGTTAAAAGATACTCATCGTTTCAATTTAATTATTAATGAATAGAAAACGATATTACGTGAGTAAGATATAAATGAAAAAGGGATTTGAATACATTAAAATAACTTAATTCACTCTTTTAGTAAGTTTATTCGTTTCAGGGTCAAACGAAATGATGAGACGTTATTTCAACTGTATCAAATCATAATTTCGGCTTCAAAACTTATTTTTTGAGATAAAGTCACGATAATAAACCATATTGTAGGGAAATTTATAAAACTGCCAATAACTATTTCCAAATTATGTTAAGTATTTTTTGATGTTTATAATGCTTCCAGATTTTAGGTGAACAGTTTCATTGAAATGGTTTGTGATAATCATGAAGTACTGAAGGTTATTAATTGGTTTCTGAAGAAAAAGACACCATAAAGTAGATAATTGATTCGTTTGAAAGCCGTTCGAAAACCGGTAGCAGTGAAAAAGCCTTTTTCAGCGATGAGGTTCATGAATCTTTTGCTTATAAATATAGAAATTACAACGGCATAATTGAATAATATAGTGTAATTCAAATTAAAAATACGTTTTTAATAATACACCGATGATAACCTGGCGATCTCGGAACCTGTAATAAGTGAATAGTATGAAACAAAAATTTACGCAGAAGTAAACGGTTCGCAAATAGCAACCAGAATACGGATAAAAAACATAAAATAACATAATTGTTTGTAGTATATTTCAATAAAAAAACACTATGAGTATTTACTATTCGTCAATGTGAACATGAGTAGGAAGATTTGAATTATGTATTTACAACATAAAAATTGGAAGGGGATATATAACTTTATGTATAATGAAAAAGTTTTAATTAATTTGATGATTGTCGTTCGTAAAAAGCACGGGGTTTTTTGGGGTATATTAGTTGGCGATGTTTCGGTAGATTGTATTAAAGATCGAAAATGGGGACTTAACCAGTTATTTGGAGGAAATAAGCCCGAGTGCCTGATACAAACAAACGAGAATTATAAAGGCTTCTGAAGACGTCTAAATACTTATCTATTGATACATCGGGTTGCTAGTAATGCACTCTTTTCGTACAAAAAAATTTAAATTATAATTCAAAAATTGGTTTCAGTGGACAAATTTGCTTTTTCAAAGGTTGTTTTATCATTTCAAAACATTTCAAGTTTTTATAATCCGTAAATATGAAAAACGAGGTTGCTGTACCAAGAATTTCCGCTTAATATGCTTTCACATAGTGTATAATTCCTCAAAATTCTTTGTCGTGGATTTTGTGATCAAATTCGGAGATCGATAAATCACGGGATTATTACTTTACGGGGCTTGAAGATTATTAGTAGACGCGTTGAAACGGGAACATCCTTAATACCTATTCGAATTTATCAACTTTCATGAAATTTTCCCGCATAAAATGCAATTACACGAGAATGGATATTTCTAAGATCTATGGCCTAAATCGCTCGAACGAAACTTTTTCCTCAAACCCCATAAACGAGATCATTCTCTTGTCAATTAACTGTATAGAAGAACCTGAAAATATTAAGTCATTTTGAATGAATCATCGGTAAATGTTAGCGAATCCGATCAAGCTAAGAATCTTAATACCGGGGTAAAAGAGTTGGTTTTCTCTTCAAGTAAACGTATGAAGAAGACAATATAGTATTCAAAGTATTAAGGTAGATAAAATGTGTGAGGGAAAAGAGGCATCTAGAGAGTGCACGCCTCAAGTATATGCTTATAGGTATCCACCAAAAGTGTGGTACTCTATCATATACTGTTCTAATAAGCTCCCTGTAATGTAATACGTTATCATACACTCTGCTGAATTGGTGTTCTATATTTGCTAACTATAGTAATATCTAATAATATCTACACGAATAACCTTTATTTTTTATTAAACTTAGTATTTATAGGCTAGGAATGAAGGTGTATTTATTTATACCTTGAATCGACTGTTCAATAATTACAGTAGTATATATTATGGGTTATATTAAAAAGTAATCTATTATTCAGTAGTGACGGTATTATATGTTTTGGAAGGTTGTTTTTGAAAGGTTGGTAGTCCTTCAAAGGTATCATTATCGACTTTACGTATCGTAAAATCAGTATCATTTTATGTATCATTATTGGTTGAGGTAAAACAAAACCCTAGCTTTTCATGACATGTTATTATTTATAAAACAACACCTAATTAGCTATTCCGCGTTTTCGTTTTAATACATTACTTAATGGATTAGGTATACCGCGTTTATATATTTCTGCGCTGAGTTTTAATCGTAGTATATAACATAACTCGTTAAACCGTTCTAAAAGGCTTCTGTTGACGCGGTAGCATCGTTATGTGGCAACCGTTACAACCGCTGTTCGCGTTCCCGCCTTTGCTAGCAGCTCGTTACCTATGAACTTTATCTTCCTATTCCGCTCCGCCTTACCAGCCGCCGCCTTCATCGTTTCTTTCCCTCCTTCTTTCTCCTCCTGTTTTCCTATACCTTCTCCCCCTATAATACAAAAACAATAACATTATAAGGAGAGGAAACGGGAGTTCCCTAAAAATATAAACCTTACCGACCCACTATGAGTAAAAGTTCCCTTTATAATTATAGTGTCGAATTGAGACTATAGGTTGACATACAAAAAAGATTACAGGGTACATAATATTCACCTCTTCCAAATATAATATAATCATTAGGCCACAAAAAAGGACGAAATTGCGAAACGAACCCGTCGCCTCTAGGCGCGGATTATTAAGTTATATAGCGAGGCTTTTTTTAGCGCGTAAAGCGTTAGAATAGCGTTTTAAGGTACACATCCTTGGACCGTTAATAGATACGCCCTACGTTCCGTACGTAATGTCCGACGTTGCACGAGAGTCCTTTGGCAAGTGCCGCTAAAGCGAAGGCGCTTTGGCCCGCTATCATCGTTACAAACGGAGCGATAATGAGTGCACTCCCGTAGTGGTAATAAAAAAGCCGTTCGCCGAGAGCCTTTTACGTATCCGCTGTGTTTATGGTAAATAATTTACTCTTTCATTACATAATCTGAGGCTTGTTTATTCGTTATTAACTTCGCTAATACGTAATTCACAGCTAATTCATTTGTTATTCACTCTCTAAATAAGTCCTGCAGATCTTTCTCCTTTAAAGTCCACTCTACTAATATGCAATACAAAACTAGAACTAATTTCACGTTAGGTACCAAAAGATAGCTGGTGGCAATAGTAACTACTAATATCGCCTGGCGGGCGGGCTTACGTAAAGTCTATATAGGTAGATTGAACGAAGTACTCTCGCGTCGTAGCAAAAAAAACGACTCCACTTATTACCCTTTATCTAAGGTTATGTAACCTAAAGCTCGGGGGCACCTATAATTCCTCATAGTGATAACTCTGACGGCGACGCTGACAATAACAGCGACGATAACAACAAGAACGGCGACGATAAGGGTGACGACAACGACGACAATGATGACAAGAAAGCCGCTATTTTTCTCTTCCTATAAAATAATATCTAACTATCTCCTTTTAAATTTATCGGTTTCAACCGGCCTATATATAAATACCTATTCAAAAGAAATTTAATTTTGAAAAAAATCGCAAAATAATTGATAAAGATGAACATTTAAGCTTTATAACATATAAGTAAAACAGTAAATAGTTAAAACAAAGATTTGGTAATATAATAGTTGAAGGATAATTAACCTATGTGATGTGAGAAGTATAACATAAAAGGTTAATATGAACTTTAATACATAAAATACATAAATATATTGAAAAGGAAAAGAAAATACTCATATTTTCAACTTAATCGTAAAACCTTTTTAGTAATGATAACGAAAGGAGTATTTGTAAGCGTACACGATTTTAATACGTTATTTAATGCGCTATTGGTCATCGAATATACTGGGTTTAACTTTCCGTCGATCCATTCAATATTAATAAGTTCACGGCATTAGTATAATTCGTGCTAATTAATAATATCAATTATAAAACGCTTCATATTTATAAGATCGAACATAAAAAGATATTTGAAAATAGAACCATATTTAATACTGACCATAGAAAGTAGGTGATTTAATTTAAGGTTTGAAATAATTATAGGGACTGTTATTGCTTTAGTAATTCCAAATTTGAAGTCTTCAACTATGAAATAGATTCTAGGTAGTAAAGGGCTTCGTATAATCCGTTTATATTTAATCTTAATTCGGCTAATGATATTACAATATTAAATCAATCCGTTCAAATCCGGTATCTTGTGATCGAATACAAGAAAAAGCTTTATTTAAAACGTATAATCATTATTATTTCTGAATGGACCATAAAAAAACTTTATTTTATACATATCACGGGGTTCCAAACTTATCCTACATTTAGGGTTTGAGATTTTCCACTCAAAAAGTTTATTTCACGCGTGGAATTTTTTATCTGATATTTTCATTAAACTTGATATAATAATATAAAAGTCAAATAGTGCTGTCGGTTATACGACTCATATAACTCAAGCCCTATATACACGTTAATATTTATACCGTTTAACTCGTGTTATGTTAATCAGTTAAATAAAAATAAGTTGATTTAATTATCCTTTTTACTTGAACTTTGAACTATCACCTAAACCCTAATCGTCGTACTATTAAAATAGATTGGGTGGTCCTCTGTTTGACATATTTTAGTCTACGCTTTCAAATCAATCCTTTGAAACTTCTGATTCAGCAATACAGAAAACCAAACATTATATAAAATAAGTATATCATTAGTTTATATTCCGATAAACTTAACACCTTTTAAAGGTAATATCGAATCCAAAGGGTATGAACAGGAAGTAAAGATAATGATGACAAGGCTCTCCTTATAATAACTTTAATAAATCTTGAACTAACACCTCCCCAGCTTATTTCAATGCTAAATTAACTAAAGATATATATTATTATTCCGGGGGGAATATATTCCCGGAGTTCTAAAGGTTGATAGAAGTAGATACGTGTCAGAAGCCGTTTCTGTAATTCTATATAAATCTATATAATATTATAGAACTTAACACGAAAGTGATAGGAATTACATAAAAAAAAGGTACACGCTAAAATGAAGCTATAGTTCGATTATTACCAAAAAGGCTATCTGTTATAATATCTTTTCCAACGTTATAGTATGTCTTAGTTACAAAACGAATGGTTTATAAGGTTTTCTAAATTTTTCTTTGTCCTTATAAATACATTTAATGTGGAAAACCTTATAATCGCTGAGAACTACTGGATCAAACTTTTACAAGCGACAGATTTTATCTTCGATCAATATAAAAATTTCTTTCCAGATTGAATATTTGAAAGGTTCACCTACGGTAATCATAATACCTGTATAACGGAGCTTAAAGCTTACTCTGTTTTTTACTTTCTCTCATTTGGTAATATAAAATATAAAAAAAGGCTTTAAGATACCTCTTAATTTTTCGAATGAATGAGACGCCCTTATTGATATTGTTTTAATTTCATAAGTTTATATTATTCGTATAATTAAGGTATAGAAAGGTGTATATAAGTATTTAAAGAGTATGTCTATATAATTCGAGGGTCGTTTAGATTATTATAAAAGTAATATAGTTATTATTTTTTAACAAGTTATATTTCCAAGTATTTATCATATATTGTTTTAGTGTTCATATATATATAACTTCATCTAGGGAAGTACATGTATACCGTTTAACAAATTGACAAATATTCAGTATACTATAACGACGGTGAATTTACAAAACCCAAACCATCTTCATTTTTTTCTAAAGCAAAACCTTAAATTATAAGGAAAACTTCAAATCGCGTGTTTTTAGTGGTACGTTTCTTGTTAACCAAGCCATGAGGACATCGTTTCCATAATTAAGAAAATGGAATGATGATATATTTTTTACTCCAACTATCAATATTTGAACCGAAATTACTATAATATCAAATCTGTATAAACCTTGAAGTAAATACCAAATATAAAAAGTATACAAATAATCAACTCGGATTGTATATGATATTCATAACGTTTATAATCATTTAGAAAACGGACTCTTTTATATTCATCCATTTCGAGTCTTTTGATAGTATAGTGTATGTATTTTTTTAAGGTACTTAATACCGCATATTCATGTCAATACCCTAGAATACCTCGACTCATGATTATCGACGATCGTCTCCGGTTATTCTAACCTTTATATTTTACATATTCAAATCGATTCTTATAAATAAATCACAGGTAATTGAATCAAAAGGTTGACAATGGACATTCGTCCAACAATTTACCAACAAATTTCACCCATCCGTTGCGAAAACATTGTGTGTTCATTTTACAACCAAAAATATTGTTTTAACATGGATGACGTAAAACATAGGTTTTCCGATGAAATAAATAATATCGATATTAAACTTGTATTAAAAATCTATATCAATTTAGAAACGAAATTGAAATTGTTACGAGGTTTATTAATCCAGTTTCCATTTCTTCTAAAATTATATTTGAACATCTAAACATCTCTCCCTATGTTAATATAACTCGTTATGCGGAGAATTCATAAAAAGTGTTTTGTAACCGGGTATCTAAACCGTCGGTATAACATGTTATTTCAACTATATCAAATAAGCGATTTCGATGGAACGAACCTTAAGAAAGAAATGAAAAATATCCAAATTTCAATTCAAGCGACATAAAGACACTTTTCAAAACACTATCAAATTGATATATTGTATCTCGTACCTCGATAACGAACTTATTTATATCAACCAACTAAACCAAGAATAATATTTCCAAAAATATTACATAGACTTAGCAGATTCAAATCGTATATTAATTGTTGTTATGTTGAACAACTACATTTTACCTTCATCGAACAAAATATTACAAGACTCCTCTATCCTATTAAATTGACCCCAAGAAAAAAATCGTCGTAAAAACATCGAATTGCCGTTTTCCGGAGATTATATTTTCACAGCATCAATATCTGGCATAATAACCAGAAATCAGAAACCGTACCAATTAAACAACATCAATTACAACCAGATATAAATGTTCACAACGCTATTTTTTTTTTCTTAAACTTGTATTTTAGAAAAATGAAGCATCTTGCAAACCGTTAAATATTTATTCATTTATTTCCTCATCTCTAATAGTTATATAAATATAATCTTCCTTCAAATCGTTCTTCCAAAGATATAACTATGTTGACAAACATAAAAATACTCTTAAACACGTTCGTAATTAACTATATCCACCGCAAGATTACCTTCGATTTCACATTAAAATAGATACTCCATCCAAATTTACCGTTCAATCCGAATTTGTTGGTATTAGGAATAGTAAATAGATCAATAATTGACCTTATTACAGATAAAACACTGTTTCTGGGGACCTAAAAGCCCTAATTTGCTTTGATATAGTTACCATTAATCCAATACACGTGAAAATCTTTGTCCTTGAATATAGGGGTCCCCATATTAATATCTACTTTATCTACGGCTTCTGAAGTTTCCTCAATAGTTAATATACCTCAAAAGTCAGTATTCAAAGCTCAGGTGGAGGTTCATATTACATGAATAAACTTTAAATCGTTAATTTAAAAATCAGTAAATTATTTGAATAGAACTCGCATTAATAATTCATAGACATTCGCTATTTTTATTCCCAGTTACAAATATTGATCCGAAGCTCGCTTATCAGTGTATCGAAAGCTTGATTAATGTTTCAAATCTAGCACAAAAAGCTGACAAGTCTTTTTCCAATTTACATAACTTAAGTTTAACGTCCGAATATTTTATACAAGGTGGTTTAATTACTTCAATGAATAATTCATCATAATCAGAATAGCAGTAAATGCAGTGCAGTTGGTCTACTTTAATTACAAATAAATTTGACTATAATTACAGAAATGTGAGTATTTTATTTCATAGGCTTACTGCATTGGCTGCAATTCAAGTACAGTCTGCGTCCAATTCATACTGAGACATGGGAAAAGCAATTTGCCACACGAATTATTGTATAAATCGGCTAGTAGTCTGCCAAAACTAGAACAATACATCCACCACTTGACCATGTAACACTACTATTACTTCGACCAATCGAATCGACAACGTTGCAACGTCTAAAACCCTATTAACAGTCTCCTTTATATTTTAGTCCAAACGCTGCGAAGAACTTCGTAAGAATCGCCAACAAAATAATTAACACATTCTATATCCATTTATTTATATTATTACAATAAATAAAAACGAATTCACATATAATTTCCTTGCATTTCCTATGATATAACTCGTAGTTAATACCTGTTCCCAAGTTCATTTACAAGTAGTTATAACATTATGCGAATATGTTAACTTTTGCTAGATAATATACATACCATATTTTAGAATACCTAGTCAAAATACCGAGCAGGTTTATATTAATCTGAATGGTTTTAATATATAGTCTTTTATAGGTATTCAACATTGCACAGATTTCGTTGTTAATTATGTTTATACATTATTACAACAATTTTCAGTTTTATCCCATAATTTATCGAAATTTCTTGATTTTATAATCTCTTTCATATTAGTAGGAAACTAGTAAGGAGGAAAATCGCGATATAGATCATAATTCCTAGGCATTGGTCTATAAAGGATTTTTAACATTTTATCGCATTTTATATTTTCTTCCCAAATAATCTTTCTTTGATATAAAGCTTTTTTGATATAGTTAAAAGGAGTATCCTGTTCGGCTAAGGAGTTTTCCGACCTATATCCTTATTCCAAATTGTTTTTGAAAACGGGTAAATTTTGATTTCGAATTCAGGATAATCTTTTCAGCTTTACCTCTTCTTCTGTAAATTCTTCAAAATCCGTCAACTCATTTCAGAGAACCACCATACTCGCTCAACGTTTCATATTCCATATAAGTGGATTGTCTTTGTATTATAACTTGTTTTTCATATCATTATTAAGTTCGGTTCTCTGGCCTATTAACCAATATTCTTTTAGAATATCCACTTTAAATTTCTTTTTATCGGATCAATTTTTTTTTATCAACCTAGGCTTTTGCGGGTAATGTTTCTACTATTCGAACGTTTTTTCAACCGGCTGTATTGATCACTGCACTACATAATTATACCTATTGTACTTTCGAGATTATAATGTACACTATATGCTATATTTCTCACATCCAGTTTGCAAATTTGTCTCAAAAAACGTCGAATATATAGAATCCTTAAATATTTCTTTTCCAATAGAAAAGGAATGATATTTGTCAGGTTTATATTAGACGTAAGAGGATCCAAATCCGCATCTAGAACTTCAATGTTATTATCGCAAAAATTGAGATCAATATATTTTAAACTGCTTTTAAAATGACTTCCATACTAGAATAAAATGCTATATACTCGTTCATTTTGGTAAAGCACGACGATGGTAGACATAATAGTGCGGTTGTCACATAAAAAGAGTTGTTCCGAAAATTATACAATGATATGGTTTTATTCACGCTGAAATCAATATCTATAGAGAGGGATATCACAATTTAATAAGAAGATTAAAAAGGATAATACGTAAATAAATATAAATAAAATATAAAAAAGTGGTTGAAATAGGACAGAAACTTTTGTGAATACTATTGAGTACAAATACAATGTTACTACATGTTCCATACTAATTACTTAACATTTACAAGCGCTATATAAACCAAATGATCAATAAACTCAAATATAACAAATATTACCTCAAATCAACGATATAAAATGAGGCGAACGAATTTATGGCAAAGAAAAAGAAAGAGAGTGTTGGATGTCGAAGTGAAGGGTTATGTTTAAGGTTTATGATGGTGTCAAAGCGCGTAGTGTTACTTTGGTCGCTATCAATGTTGTGTAAAATGCTTCCAAGACTACCTTAAACGTTGTCAAAATATGTCGGAGCACTTTAAAATATATTTAGTGCGCTTGGATTGATAGTGTACACGCCGTTAAAAAGGTTTTTTCCGGTTCCTGGGTGTGCGTAAGCGGTGTTAAAACCAGTTTAATCAAAAAACTATTCGGATACAACTAAATAAAGGAGTCCAAATATCAATGGCGTGCGTGACCTAAACGTAATAAGATACGCTTCAAAAAGTTTCTGGATACTTCTAAATACCAACCGAGTTAATAATAGCGTAACGAAGCTTTCAGTAGTCAAAAGGTACCGACCAAGTTAACGATATCGTACTAAGGTAATCCTTTTCAAATTACTCTGGGTTTTATAATATTTCTATCCTCCCGCATATTTCCTGTGAATAGTAATGTTAAAACTCGAAACAATTGGGACTGCTACTACATCCGGATTTAAATATTCAACTAAGGCTCGTCTGTACTTCCCAAAGTTGTTTATAATAGATTGAGTCGTCTACTAATCAGTAGCGATTTGGTTCTTAAGTCCATGTATAAGAAAAACCAATATAATATTCAAAGTAATAAAATAGATAAGATACAAGAAGAATAATAGGCATATGGAATGTGCATGCCTCAAGAGAGAGCTTAAAAACTCCCACTTAGAACGTATCACTCTACCATAAACTCTGCTAACGTACTCCCTGGAATGTAACTCGCTATCTTAAACTCCGCAAACGTGGTTCCCTACGCTTGCTAATTATAGTAATACCTAATAATATTAACAAAAAAATATTTTTGAATAAACAGTAAGGTATACGGGTTTATATATATCTCCATCCTAGCTTCATTAATTAACACTTAATATGTATTCGCTTCAAAGTCAAACTCGTATTTTTATATGAGAAGATTCATTTGATCATCGCTATAGCGCTTATTAACTATTTGACTTTGTTGTTATGATTGATACACGTTTTATCTGAATAACTTCATATGTTCTCAATAACAACGAAATCTGGGACATTGCAAAATAAGTGTTAAAGGTTCTCAATATACAATTAAAAGGTGGTTCTTCTTTTAAAAAGCCGAAAGAGAATAATAAATCATTCGAAAAAACTAAAACAGATATTCCACGTAGTTTCAACCCCTTTTCCTTTATGTATATAAAGTGAATCAAACGAGATTTTCACGTCAATCCTAGAAATTTGATAAACCCTTTAGATATTGGTAAACATCTTTTTAATAAAATAAAATAAATATTGGTATGTTTTTGTAATAGGGTGAAATCTTTGATGGTCAACGAAAAATCGTAAGACGCTAGCAGAATCTTGAACGAAAATCATAGGGGCACCAGTTAAAAAACTGCTCTTGTCAAAATATCTTCAATTTAACAATTCCGTCAAAATTTTCCGTAACTCCTAAAAATCTTTCCATAATATTCTGGATAATAAGTCCCAAAAAACTTTTCAAAGTTAGCCTTGGTTATCGCTTATAAACTTGGGATACTACTAATCAACATAAATACTACTATAGTTAGCTAGCGTGAGGCAGCATGCCAGCGGATTACATGATAGGGAGTCACAGCCCAGAGGAGAGTATCTAAGATCTCTTGTGAAGTATGCACTCTCCAAGTGCTTCTTCTCCCTGTTAAATCATCTATCTTCATTATTACTACCTTAGATTATAATACAGTCTTTTTTATATATTGATGTAATAATTTAACCGATGTTTACTGGTAACCTACTTGGTAGACTAAAGATAGCCTAAGAAAAAAAAGATGATTCTTAGTTAAATAATTATAGCGGAATACTGTATCAGTATAGACTATTTCTTGTTTTAACAATACGATTTATCAAAACCACGCGGATGTGAGGAGACCTTAAATCCCTTATTATTCTTGAAAAGAACACATTCTATACCATATCATCAATTGGTTTGATACCTTTTAATTACCAAAAGCCCCAATATACTATTATCAACCTGATTAATGTTTTGGATGATATCTAACCACTTTTGAGATACTGTTTAATTACGTATAGGCCACTTAAGCAATCAAATTCAAGATTACATTGCTAGGACCTATTAGAATAACTATTATACTACATAGGTATTGGAATCGCTGACATTTATTTCCAAAATAACTAAAATAACTTCTAAAGCGCTTATATCAACATTTGAAGCGCCCAAATCAATACTTAATACTTGTACATAACATAGGACACGCTTATATTTTAAGTATCATATATAACGCTCTTTATCATGAGACTCAATTCCGTGCACAGCTTATTTAATTTCATACATATGATGTTTGAATTTACTAGCCACTTAGTTAATACAGAGCCTACAATAGCTAAACGTCTAGTTCAAAACTTTTAGTCACATTTCGTTTGGTTTTTATTTGCATATTTAATATTTTCATTCATACTACTGTATTGGAAGATTCTTGTAATTGCACTATTTCAAACTCTTACAAATCCTAATGTTACAAGACATTTGGAATAGCGACGAGTAAACGAGGTTGTATATACGACAAATTTACTTCAATAACTATGAAAATACCTCAAACAGGCCTCACTAAAGCTAACAAATAAATACATTATTTGTTACAATATGTGACACTTTGAAAGAACGATTGAAAATGGAATGACGTTAAGTCATAAAAAGATATAAGTGAAAAGCCTATAATGACGTTAGACTCGTATATTTCTAATACGGATGTTATGAACGTTACGCTTCGCTTTTGGAAAAAAAATCCAAAACTTAATACATTTGATAATTTCTGTAAAGTGTTTTTAAATCCGATGTTGGATGAATGGCGTACGTTGTTCAACTTGATTTTGAAATTATTACGGGTGTAACTACCAAGTAGATGTCTTAATACGCCTAGTCACAAAAACGGTCATATTGAAAAGATTTTAGTTCTTATGGTCCAACTATATAAAACGCCGCATTTGGAGGATAAAAAGTGATTGGAGGTGGAATTTATGGAAGGATATTGGTTACCAAAGCGTAAAAAAGTAGTTTATCTTATATATCCAGAACAAGTGACAATGTGGGAGAATCTTATGTTCGTAAAGCAGGAGAAATTGGGTGAGACTAACCGCACCTCACGAAGAGTTGTTAAAGTTTGAGAAAACTTTGACGAAAAATAAGGAATAGTCGTGGTAGTTATCTCCTATTCGAGTTCAAAACTCACTTGCTTGAGTAAATATCTTGAAAAAAGATGACGAATCGTTTTATTTTAGAAAGAGCGATGCGGCGCCTTTAGAGAGGTTTACTCTCTATCTAGGAGAGATGGCTTTTTCGACCACGCAAAAGAAACCCTAAATAAAGGGAACGGCGTTTCTAAGAGAAATATAAAAGGTGATAAAAATCTATATAAGCCTTTCGAATTGATAAGCGCATATGATTACCGATATCACGACGATTCTTTTTATTAGTGCTCCAATAATAAAGGCATCTTTATAAAAGTTATAAATGTCACCAGATTAAAGGATAGATACGAGAATTCGAGTATCGAATGATAGGATGTCCGCAAAAATAATATTCGTACGATATTAAATCCCTAGAAACGTCAAAATATTGAAGCTTTCGGTAAGGTCTAAAACCTTTAGTTTAACGTGAAATAAGGTATTCAGAAGATTAATCAGAAATATTGGTATTGTAGTAGTAAATGATGATAGATGCAAAGAAGAAGCATCCAGAGGTACACGCTACAGGTGAGGGCTTATAAGCCCTCGCCCAGAGCATACCACTCTAGACCGCTCTACGCATTGCCGTTCGGTTTGGTGTAGCTATTTCAGACCGATTTACGCATGATGTACTTTGCGTCTTGCAAGAGTGCAGCTTGCAGCGTGTCACGTTATCGTGCACTCTGTAGTAGTGAACCCGGCAATACATGTTATAACCCAGACAGAGGTTGGGCCAGGAAGCAGGCCAGTATGCAACACTGCGCCACTAGAAAGCCTGAAGTCTAGAACCAGGCGGGGAATTTCTCTTATGTCAGCAACCCCGGACAGGGAAGGACCGATGGGACCGACAGCGGTTCAGTCGATTATACAGGACCGATGGGACCGACAGCGACTCCAGCAGTCTAGTACTAAAGACGGTATGAGGGATAGGGATATAAGGACACGGTCAGCACCACATAGATAGTATTTCCTTCATAGCTCTTCAGTTGTCAATCTAAGTATTCAGTCTACATATCTGAATAGCCTAACGGCTAATGATCATCCTACAGCACGAACACACATCTTCTTGATATTGCACCTTTTGTGACCTCTGTTACCTTACTGCTAACATAAACCCTCTGACACCTTCTATTTACTCACGGGTATTTAGTGTGATCATTACAATACAGTGCAATACTACTTGCTCTATATATACTATCTATGAGGGTATATAGTAATATCTACAGAAGCCATATATTTCTACAATATAATACCCTATATTATCAATAGGTAAACTACAAAGTAATATATATATTATCATATATAAGTTAAAAAGTTTGAAAAAAATCTTAAGCGTTTGAAAACATATTTAGAATGAAAATGAATTTCGATTTCAATACGAGAAACTGGACACAAATTACATTAAAAGTTTTGTTAAGCTATCGAAAAAATTTATACAAATCACTGCAATGGTCTTTGGGTATTTCGCCAAAAAAGCTTCAAAACTACCAGATTATATTCGAAACAAAATATAAAGGCGATAAGTTATTGGTTGAAATGGTTATAAAAGTTTTCCACAGGAATACGGACTTCAAGTTAAATAAATTTAAACTATAAAAAAAGTACGATATTTTCATACAAGCCTTAGGATATTATCAGAAAACATAATACATCGATAAATGATTTTTTGAACAGTATTCAAAACTAGAAAGACTAAGCAAAGAATTTCGTAAATTAAGATAGCGAATTACATCAAAATAATGTATTACGTTTTCAATCGAATATTTAAAGTTTATCCTAAAAGTAGAGATTTCAACTTAAGTTCCGAATACTGATAGAAGGGTGACGTAGGCCAAAAAAGGAACGCCGGAAACTATAGACAGAATAAATATTAACGTGGGCGCCCATAAAACCAAGAATAAAGCTTTTTACGTAGATTAGGTTCACCTTACATTTGTAAAAAGAGGTTACGAGGGCTTATAAGTAATCAAAAAACGGTGTTTTGTTGACAACAAAGTCGACGACTAATCGATAAATTATCTGGTATACAAATAAATCAGGATAAAACGATAATTCCAGGCTGACTGCCTGGTTCAATATTGAATAGAAGCGAACTTTGCAATTTATATAGACGATTACAAAAGTAATAAAGAAAACTTTGGCGTTTTCCTATATAATTGTACTATTGAGGAAGATGACTCGTAGGAAAACGAAATCTATATAGCGATCAATGATGAAAAAATGGATAAACGTATATTTACAAACCTATTAAATATTTTAATCTTGAGTAACGACGGGATGGATGGAAATGAAGGCGTGTTAAAATCCTGCAGATTGTTATAATTTACATTATTCAATGGGTATAGAAGCTGATTTAAGGGAATAATACTAGACATCGAGGCCACAAAAATCTCGATTTTCGGAAAACGGTTATTAAACGCTTTGACTGTAATATTTATTGTGTTATAATTCAACGAAAGATAAAGTATGACGACTTCTTATTTGATAAGGGTTAAACGTCACCATTGTGACAGTAATGATGAATATACGATTCGGGTTTATTAGATTTAATTTCTATATTTCAAGCTATTCTTTCTATTATCGTTGGATGATATAAATAAATTCGGCATCAAAGTGGAAAATGCTTGAATTAACTCTTCCTCGTTTCTAGTAAAGTATCTATTTTGATGGAATAAAATTTCGGATACTCCTAGCTTTTCGCAAAAGAACAAATAATTGAGGTTACTTACTTGATATAGTTAAAACTTCGTTTGTTATACCATTGGTTAGGGTATGTTTGTATAAAACGCCTTTTGCGACTGCTTCGCACGACGGGCTACATCAATGTGAGAATTGAGACTGGGAAAATCATGAAGAAGTTCTGCTTCAAGTGTGAATTGTACTTGAAAGCCATTTTAAAGTTTTAGTTCTATTTCTAAAATAATATTGATTTGAACTATAAGGTTGTTATCGATAGTATATGACTTTCAGAATACCTAATCATTTTCTTGATTTGGATTACGACATCCTTAGAAGCCTTTAGATTTTTGCAGAATGTTATGATCACAGATTTTTGCTATATTTTGGTTTATCATGAAATAAATTTTCATTTTGGATTTCTAAATTAAATTACTTATGATATAAAGACAGTCGTCGATTAGAATTATTAGAGGATGAATTTTAGGATAACTGGTATCGAATGTAAATAAATATTGATAGTGATTGCTTAAAGTATCGGAAAGTGTAAAAAGTATTATTACCTATTGAAAAACAAGTTTATACGATCCTTTTAACCAAATCAAAAAAGATGTAATGAAAAACGTAAATAACTATCAACGCGATAAAAAATATATTTAGCCTGAGTAAACTTATTTCCACGCTCCTTATATTTACTGTTTATCCTAGAGTTTATCAAGATTCGTTATCGTTTTGAATCAGAATCATATAAGCGAACGCTGTGGCGATTATTATGGAAACTTTACGTTTTTTGAAAGTTGAAAGTGATATTTCGAAAAACTTATTGATGAAAAAACGGTCTACACAAGATAGGCACTCTAAAGATGTAATTATAGGCCGAGGTTCTTGTATGAATCATATAAAATAGATTGACTCGTGGAAATTCAACGTAATAAAAGGACACGATATATTTATCGAGCTTCTCAACTATACTTAATTATTTACTTCCATAATGATACGGAAATGAAAAGGAGAAAGGGTGGATGAAAAAATAACCCAAAACGCTATTTGCCGGGTAATGACGACCATATAGCGCCTCCAACGACTGAAAAGCACTTCTATAAAACCCCACATACCTTTTGATAAATTATATACGCCGTTAGACGTTATCAACAAATAAGTACCTTAAGCTAACACAACACTGCCAACGTAATCTTCAACTTGAGTCGAATGATTCAAATCGTTCTAATGCCTTCAATTCATATATATTCAATATATTATAAGATAGTGTTTAATTGTAATCCAAGTGTAGAGCTTCGCTAAAAAGGGAATTTGTTTTTGTAAGCCTCCCAATAAATCGACCCGGAAAGATGTATTTTCTTTCATCGAATTAGGCGTCTTTTAATTTGAGATTTTATATTAGAGAACCTTCAATAATAATAAACATTTCTCTTCAAAGGTTATTTACGAAAGAAATAACGAAATCGGAAATCCATATTCAAAAAGTCGACTTGTTGTAGGAAAGTATTATAACGAAGATAAAAAAGATATTACAACCCAATCACCTATTTTATAATAAACAAGTTATCGTTTAATTTGAGCGTCCATTACCTCCCTTTGTATGCCTTACAACCTACGTGACAAATTCTGGAATATCAAGCTAACTTATACGAATTAAAAGAAACGTCTTGGCGCAGCTTATCTACGCATACCTACCTGTAAAGATCTGATAAAACTACCCGCCTAGGATATTATTTCATATGCTTGAATTACTTTGCGGCTTCGTAAAGTCAAATATGTAATAGCTTAACATATAACAAAAGAATGATAAAAATCTTGCCGGAATGACCAACATTACTTTTGACACATGATTTACTAATTTCTATACCGTAATTGGCGAGCTTTACGGTCTTCGGATTATAAATTAACGATATATTAATGTTTTATAATTAGTTATTTACCGCGTGCGAAAATATAGATCATGATAAAAGCAACATAAAGGCGAAGCCAAAAATATGCCTGACGGAGAATCGCATAATCATTTTGAATGGTACAATCATTACGTTTCTAAAGTGAATTGTTGAAATTTACGTCGAAGGGATAATTGGATAAGGTTGCTTATATCAATGTGACCAGTATACAGCGCATCTACGTATACCGATTTTAGTGCACACGTAGGGCTTGTGTTACATGAGTAGTATAACCGAAAGTGTCGTTAGATATGTCTATCCTTACGTAATATCAAATGAAACCATTGAATGACAAATACCAGGTATTGAATGAACGCCTTAATGAGTAAATCTGAAACTCAAAACGTAATCTACGTTTCATACCTCTAGATATATAGACGGCGAAGCTATTTATTTTTAATCATAGCTCTAGTGCATATAATATCGATTGAAAATTATAAACAAAATTTATATTCGTTCTCAATAATAAGATACTAGAACGCAACGAGTCTACTTTACCAGATAGTATTATCTATTGGAATTCGATTAAATATAATCAAATCCAGGCAGCTTTTTCATCTTAAAGATTTATAAAATGGTTGGAATATTTAACTCTGGTATTACTATAACTATAATTGTTTGTACAATTTTTTCGAACTATATTATAAAAGCCATCCCTATTGGTAGGGATTTAGACCTTGAAACGTTGTCGATTCGATTGGTCGAAGTAAAAGTAGTATTGTAATGGTCAAGTGGTGGATATTGTGGATATTATTATATATCACTATAGTTAGTATATTTAGGTAGCAGTACATCACACTGCAAGGTGTGCTCCTGCAGCGTGCACGATAACGTGACACGCTGCAGGCTGCACTCTTGCAGTGTGCATGATAACGTGACACGCTGCAGGCTGCACTCTTGCAGAGTGCATGATAACGTGACACGCTGCAGATTGCACTTTCAGAGTGTATCATGCGTGGAGCGGTTTGGAATGGGTATTCCAGAGCGCACGGCAAAAGGGCCACTGCCCGGATGGGAGGTTTATAACCTCTCATCCGTGGCGTGCACTCTCTGGAATACTCCTTCTGACCTATCTATCTTTTAATACAACAATACCAATCTTATGATTACTCTTCTACTATTTTTACTTCACGTGAAATAGGTGGAGACCTTACCTACAGATATATTATTCTAGGTTTGGCAGGCCGCTAGCTAGTCTGCACAGTAATTTGTATGGTCGATTGCTTGGCTCGTGCCCTTGTGAAATGTGGGCGTACAATGTAATTGAGCTTATAGTAATCCTATAAACAATATACGCAACTTGCAATCAGTATAGTCAACTTTATTGTAAGTAAAGTTGATCTACTGTACTTGTTGGTAGGCCTTAGACGTTGCAACGTTGTCGATTCGATTGGTCGAAGTAACAGTAGTATTGCGTGGTCCGATGGTGGATGTCTTGATCTAGGTTTGGCAGACCGCTAGCCGGTCTGCACTGTAATTTGTATGGCCAACTGCTTGGCCCGTGCCCTAGAGTGAAATGCAGCGTACTGCACTCGACTTACACCTAATACGGTAAGCCCGTATAAAGCAATACACTTGTAGTATGGTCAACTTTACTGTAATTAAAGTTGACCTACTGCACTGCATGTAATACTATTCCAACACTGGCGGCTTTTTAGTTTGTGCGCACGCACGTCAGTGTGGCTGACCAAATCTTTCCGGTTAGCGCTAAATAGCGGCCTCGTCCCCCCTATCAATTCCGATTAACTTCCCTATTGCATTGCACCCAATTGTATACAAATTGACCCCATTTGACCTCAATTGCTCCGCCGCTCCGAAGTCTAAGTTCATCAACTTTTACAAAAAGTTTTTCCGTCATAGCTAGCCCTTCGCAACTTCAATTATATCACTTAAACAGATTACCGTCATCAATCCCCTGGCAATCTTTCAGTTTGCCAGCACATCCTTATTCGTCGTCAAGTGATTTGGGCTTTCCGGACGGCCTATCCACGTAGCCCTCGATACGTATGGTCAGCTTATTGCTATCCACAAACCTTTCCAGTACTTTATTTAGCGTAACCTTCGTTATAACATTTGTAGGATTATTTTTGCCATCAATCCATCGAAACTTCTTAATTTCCCTCCCTTTATAAGCTTTACAAAGTATCATTACGTCGATCATTAGGCGCTTTTCGCTAGTGGTTCCAAGCTTTAACAGGCATTCGAAAAGGCTCCTCAAGTCGGTACAAATCATCACCGAAATAAGAGGAATCCTTAACTACTTGGTAATATGAATAAAAGTTCCCTATAATGCTATACCTACGTTAAAGCCCGCCATTATGCCGTAAACCTCTGAAGCCAATAAGTTTCGTATAATTCTTTTACATTTAAGGGAGGTCTAGTAAATTGAATTACCGATAATACTAAACTGATTCTTTTTTGTTTGGCTTAGTTAACGAGGGTTATGAAAAAACCAATATATAAAGAATAATCGCTATTATTTATCAAGTACCTATTCTTAAAAATTATTAGCTTGGCCTTTAAAAGGTCAATAAATACTATATTAATTTCGCGATTTAAATTCCGTATTTACCAATCCACTCTCTTATTTAGTCGATTAAAGTCTATATCCATTAACATTTATACTTGTATCGCAATCGATAAAATCGTATAAGGCCTTGAATTAGCATAAGGTAACACTATAACTACTCCGTATACGTTATCTCAAGTACCGTTAAGCTTTGGCCTTATCAATCTTATCGACTAGAACAAAATTAACTTTTTAAGCCTTTTAACGGAAACTCATGCCGACATTAACACTAAATATATGGATGAACGATTTATTAAAGTTGAGTTGTTTATTTTCCGTTAACGTCGTTACCGGCTTACAATTTCAAAACTTAAAATTCTTAATCGCTTACTATTCGTATACCACAAAGCAAGTCGTTTCATCGAAAGAAATATCATTAATTTATATACCCACTATAGCGAAATTCTTCTTTTACGTTACTAATTAATACGGGTCGTATATTGAAGACCTTATCGCCAGCTAGAACTTAAAGTGTGACTAATAGGTTGATAATTAGTAAACGCCCGCATTAACTAACTTATATAATAGTTTAACATACTGTATTACCGTTTCTGGTAAGTAAATGATACGGAGTTGTTATTATAATTCTAATAATACAATGCATTATAAATCCGGGTTTGATTATATATGGGCTTAAGTAACATTATAACTATTTAATATAAATTTACCCTTCGTTTTAGTTAACAAACTTACTGCCAAAGTAACTACCAAACGTTAGCTAATCTTTCAAATCGTTGGTAATTATATAAGGATCTAATCCTTACCTTTATCGCCGTATCCTTAAGTAACTGGTCATAACTTTTTGTACGGCATCCCCACATTCGTATCCTTAACTTTATAAATAATCTTCGACTTAAAGATCGTAACGTTTGGGTTTTAAAGGTTAAAATCGGTTTTCGATACGAATTATACAACTTCTCAGGTTAACAAACCGTTAATCTCAACCCTATCGCTTTCCTCAAAAGGTTTACCAAAAGTCTTAATAATGCCTTATACCCTAAACTTTAATACCAAATCTTCGTTATCATTTTTTTTCCTGCTTAGCCAAGTAATATTATGGGTACGACCCGGTATATATTCCTGTTTTTAAACGTTTTCATTTTTCGTCAGAAATTGTCCGCGTCGACAACGTTCTATTAATTTATTGATAACGGTTAAAAACAGTTACTATCAACTCAGTTGAATCACTTAAGGCTTTTTTGAGTTAATAGCCCTAATATAAGGTTTAGCCTAGGTAATTCGGAAAGATATGAAACCGTTATTAATTTTAACAACCACTTTAAAGTTTACGATACTTAATATCTTATACGACCCCTCCTATTTTCTCGGCTCCCGTTAGACAAGAACTTCATTTTACAGTAAAAAAACAAACCCGTCGATTATTATAAACCCGTTTTTCATATTGAAGGCTTTATTAACTAAACGGTGTACCGATTCCTTTTGTAATTCCTTAAAGCTTTACTATAAACTGTAATACGTTTTGAAATATTTACCAAAAGCGGAGATTTACTCGTTAACTTAAATATACCCCAAAGACTAAAAGCGTTAACACTAGGTTATTAGGGCTGACGGTGTTATTAAAGCCTTATACTACCATTTATAAGCGTACTTTCGTTTCCGTAAAGTTTTTAATTTCCAACGTAAAAATTCCATACGTTTATCGAAGTATAATATATGCCCTTTAAATCTTTTCTATACTCTAATAAGTTTTAACAAATACAGGTTTATATTAAATAACCATCATTATAAAAAAATCAAAACTCTGCCAATGCAAAGTTAGTACTGGTATCGTATACGACGACGTTAAGTAAACCCAGGTACGTGTTAATCCATAATATCCTTAACTTTTCCTACGTATCCTTTGCTGAAAGGAACTTTAAAGACTTGTCTTTGTGGAAAGAGGTTGCGAAGTTAACGACATGTAAAATGGGCTTATTATCTAAGTAAAACACATTAATAAAAATCTTACAGTTGAAATCCTTATTGTCTTTTGGTATAAACTTAACTTTCCTGGAGGTTTATGTATACGTTTAGTAATAATTGTAAAGAATTTTAATAGCTTTTAGCGCAAAATATTTTACATCGTTATACCTTACGGACTTTAGGAATCTGTATAGTTTATCAACAGCTCAATAGTTAAAATACCGGTATGTTAATGTATCTCCGGCTTCATCAGATTAAACACTATGACTTCCGAAATTTAAAGACAAAACCATAAGGAACCCCACTTAAAATCGAGTAAAAACCTTTAACAATTCTAAACCAATTCGTCTACGTTAACATTCACGTGAACTCTGAGTGTCTGAATATCCTTTAAACAAAGTGAAAAAACTAAAAGATACTTAATAATATAAAACTTAATTGCCTTTATAACAATTTAAACTACTGTTATCCCTAATAAAGATAATTGTTCGCCTAAGTCAAAGTTAATTTTAACCTTACTCGTATCGTAACGATCAATTTCAATAGCTATAATGCTTTCCCTCCATAATACTATATATTACGAATAGCCATTTATTCATTACTTTATTACTCCTATACTCGGAATAATACCTTAAAACGTATAATCCATATAACGATTATGAAAGTAAAAGGTATATAAAGGATTAAAGGTTTGGTTGGGATAAAGATAATGGTATTTACCACCTAAACAATATAAAAAAACATAGTCGAGGGGCTACTAAGCTACCGTGTTAAAAGCAGTATTTTCGTATCACTTAATTTTTTCAGGGGCGTTAACGATGTTAGTTAATTTACTCCCTTCAATATCTGTTATCCAATTCCATTAATCTAATTTAGAAGTCATAAAATATTGAACATAATATACTACTTTCATATTACTATGCTCGGCGGTAAGGTAACGAGTTAACTAGTAGCCGGCCTTACTATAAATCCAACATCTTTTACCATTATCTCGACGATAATACTTACGGTCACCAGGTCCGCCTAAATCTTATTAATGCTAACGTAGGTGCTGCCTTGAGTCTGGAGCCGAGGTTAATAGGCTTGATCTTAAACGTTATAGGCGCCCATACTTACAGTCGATGTAATTAACTACTACAGGGTTTATCTTATACACATTAAAAAAGTTTCCGGCTTAGGAATATATACCGAGCGAGTTTAGTAAAAATACTATTACGGTAGCAAGAGAAAAGCGCAAATAGCTAAAAAAGCCTTTACAAGTGGCATTTAATCATTATAAGGCGTATTCGAACTTATTAACGCCCGTAATGGCTATCCATTCCTGCTCACAAATTGTAGCTTCGCTAACGTAGGCCTTCCCTATTGCCTTCTGACACATCATCATTTTATCGAACATTTAATTAAAAACATCCATCGGTTATTCCTCCTCTTTCTTCTTTATTATCATTATAGTACACCGCGTAATATCCTAGTCTGTATGGTACTACGTAAAGTGTACGTCGTGCTCGAAGTGGCCCTTCATACCATCGTAAATCTCGCGAAACTTGGTGGAATTCGTCAGGAAGGTCAAGTAGTAGTCTTTGGCGTGGCTTCTCTATTTCATCAAAGATCTTGGAAAAATCCGTCATCAACTTGTAATTGATATTAACCATCTTGACAGGTCTTGGAGAAAGGTCTCGATAGTTATCCCAAGCTTAGTTAACGTTTCCTGGCGGTTCAAATGTTAAAGGTTTCGAGGCCCGGTGTTAAGGGTAATTGCCAGTCTCCTGACTCGAGGGATAAAGCCTTATATTAGGGCCTGTGGTAGGTTTACACGCGTAGATGTATTTCAAAGGAAAAGGTTTTTAAAGTTCTTAACGATAGACTTGCTAATGGACGATGGTTATTTAACGTTTTTGGCAAGCATAACGATCTTGCTTAATTAATTGGTGTAAAGCGCCAACATCAATACCTCTGGCCGCGTTAGTAGCTATTGATTTACACGTTCTTCCATCGCTAAGAACGTACTTTGCATTGTTACATGGTGGTTCTAAACTATCGAACAAGTCAATAGATTCTTTATCGCCAACGGGTAAAAACTTTAATTTAGTTGAAGATAGGTTAGGGGTCCTTTGGATTGTTTGTAAGGGCGTTAAGGTTCTTTAACTTCTTTTCCTTTGGACTGTAGGTTTTGGGGGCATTTTTCAAGTTAGGTCAAATCAAATAAAGTTTCCTCCAGGCATTTAGAGATTTTTTCTAATACGTAGATCCCTCGCCGTTCAAGTTCTTCTCTTATTTTAAAATTGAAGGTTTTCTAAACCTTTTTCCACATATCCATAATCCAGTCCTCAAAAAACTTACGATTTTTGCGAAAGTCATGGTTTCTACAGTTAAGTTATTCTCCAGGGTTTTATTCAATAATTTAACAGCCGATGAAGTTGGTGAGGTGTTTTTCTATTAATTCCCTATAAACATCCAATCCACACAGTTTATTATTGTAAAACTTGGTGAAAACAGATCCAAAGGCGTTAACTTCATCCATAAGTGTCTAACTTAAAGCTATCTTGGCGGTTCGGTCGGTAGGGGACGTGGTGGAGCGTGTAAATCGAGGGACTCGATGATCTTAGGCGTAGTAACTTGGTATTTTGGTGTGAAGTTGCGTAAGAACTTGGCGACTCGGCGTGGAGTTGCGTGACGTGGCTTTTTTGGCGCAGTCTGGTGTTTTCGTTTAAAATAGCGAACCTGACGATTAAGGTAACGTAGGTATTGAATAGAGTAAAATAAGGGCAAAGGTTTGACGTGAAATGTAAGGTCGAAAGTCGTTTGTTAGTAATGAAGGGCGAAGGTTATTCGTTATTTTTAGCGTAGGCACTTAGTTGTTTTTGCAGTAGTAGCACCCGTAGTAGTACTAATTTAGCTGTTTACCAACTTGCTGAACTTTAAGACTTCTGATAGTCAATCTTAACGTCTTTAAAAGGGATCAATAAAGATTTCTTGATGTTTTCGAATAGCGATACCGTCGCTACCTCTAATCTATCATAAAAACCGCCGTAGCCTAAAAGTCTTCTTTACTTACTACCGTAAAAACCAACGCAATAGTAGAGGCCTTTCGCAAGAATTTCTCCTCTACCCAAGCGGTCGTATAACTTAAAACTTAATCAGCAACTAGTTTCTTCTTCTACTTGGCTTATCTGTGTTTAACCTAATAGGCAAGCAAACACTAATTAGTGTTGATAGGCCTTATACGTTGCAAAGTTGTCAATTCGATTAGTCGAAGTAACAGTAGTATTGCGTGGTCCAATGGTGGATGTCTTGTTCTAGGTTTGGCAAACCGCTAGCTGGTCTGTACTGTAATTTGTATAGCCAATTGCTTGGCCCATGCCCTAGGGTGGAGTGCAGTATACTGCACTCAACTTACACTTAATGCGGTAAGTCCGTACAAAGTAATACACTAGCAGTACGTTCAACTTTACTGTAAGTAAAGTTGACCTACTGCACTACTTATAATACTTTTTTAACAGTACTGTAACTACTTCTATTTAATAACTAGCAGCTTTTTGTTTCGTATGCATAAGCGAGTGAATTCGACTGACCACTTTCGTTTATCAATAAATTACGACCTTGTTAGCTAACGAAACTCCAGCAAATTCCACGGACAAATTATCTTCAATTTTCTATATTGGCCCTACATTTCCGAGTTCCGGTTTCAATAATTTCCACACAAATATCTTTTGCCACCAACTTTTAAAAGCTTTAAACTTATTAGTTTTAATCAAACAAGTCGCTGGCCTTAATCTCCTGGCAGTTTTCCAGTTTGTTAAGGCATTACTATATACTTATATTGAACTTGAGCTTGTAAGGTGACTTATTACCGTATCTTTTGGTGCGAATAGTTTACATATGAGTATCTATAATCATTTCAATAGCTGTTTTTAACGTCGTTCTCGTTATCTCATTAGTGGGATTATCTTTTTCATCAATTTAAGGGAACCTTTTAATTTATTTGTCTTTGTAGAGTTGAAAAAGTGTTATCACATTAATCATCAGTCTTTTTTCGTTAGTGGTAGCAAGATTTCTAAGGTATTTAAATAGGCTTTTTGAATCGGTACAGATTACCTCCAAGATGGAGGAAATTGTTGGACCTAGGTAGTTTACCGAACCCCTCTTGCCTCCTTTTTTATTATTGTACATACTTGCTGCAAACTTTTCAGATTAGAGTTCTAAACTTACCTTCTTCTTCTTTCAATACACAACAAATCACACCACCACCAGGAAGATTCAACACGAAAAAAACGTCCATCAAAACCCTTAAATTCGCCGTCGTTGAACTCACTGGCATTATGTCAATACCTTAAGCATAATGATTAGTGTCTTTCCAAATACAGTTATTCAAATAATTCAAGTTTTTGTCCTACAGATTTTGAATTTGTATCAAAATTAACTAGTTGTAAAATTCTTTAGGTTTATATAGCATAGAAATCTTGGCAACTAGAACCCATTATTTTAAATATTGATTACATTTTACGTTGATAGTTTTATTGATGGTTACTATACTCGAAACCTTCCCTTTGTAACATAGGTTAAGATGCGTTCACCGTTTGACTTTATCAACATAAATGCAGATTAACGATTTATTAAAATCGAATTTTATACTTTTAATCAACCCTTCAAATAGATTACGAATTTAAAGACTCAAGTACCAGGTCACAAGCTAGTGCTTGGGCCAGTGGTGACCAGAGATCTAGCCTTGGTAGTTTTCATATTCTTACGGCGCTCTAGAACCGCTGTAATGATCACACTAAATACCCGTTATTAAATAGAAGGTGTTAGGGGGTTTATGTTAGCAGTAAGGTAACAGAGGTACCAAAGATGAAATATCAAGAAGATGATGTTTGTTCGTGCTAAAGAATGATCATTAGCCGTTAGGCTATTCAGATATGTAGACTGAATACTTAGATTGACAACTGAAGAGTTATGAAGGAAATACTATCTATGTGGTGATGAGCGTGTCCTTATATCCTATGGCATTTATACCATCTTCAGTACTGGACCGCTGAAGTCGCTGGACGCTTCTTGTGGTCCAATGTCGTATCGACTAAACCACTCTTCGGTCCTTGCGGTCCCAACACTAACCCTAGGTCCTCACCTAAGAGAGATCCCTGGCTTTATGTGTTGGACATTAGGCTTCTGATAGCGTAGCGGACCACTGGCCTATTCCATGACCTGCAGTTGGTCCTTGGGTTATAACAGCCGCTCGGAAGCCGCATTAGAGAATGCCCTTATACTTCACGTGACTAGGTCACCCCCTTTTACTATAGCTCTATATCAGCTCCGTCGTAGGTGTTTCTCCTATTTTTTTCATCAAGGTTTATAGACAGAATCCAACCAGCTAAAGCAATAATTCCGGTTTTGATCACTTTATATATAAACCTCCTGTTCTCTTTCCGACGGTGCCATAGATACTTACTAACGGCTATAACTTCAGGCTTTATCTTCATTTTTCAACCCTTCGAATTTGGATCCCCATTTCTTAAAATAATTATTCGACTTACGCGTTGAAAAATAGCTCCAAAATGCCTTAAATGTTGATATATTTATTTTACGGCTTATTAGAACCGTTTTATCTACATTTGAAGTGAAAAATACGTTTAGCGGAAGTAAACCTTATACGAGTATGTTTCATAATTAAAATAAGGAAAAAGAGAGGTATTAAATGCGTTAAAGAATATACTTCGGTAATGCGAAGCTATTTGTATGTTTATATTTTTAAAACAAAACCCCTCTTAAAGTTTTTTCACCAAATTACCTACGAACGACATAACTATTCCGCCGTTTCTTACCGGGGACCGTGTTAAATTTCCTGACAACGGCGACTCGTACCCCTTTAATTTCGAATACAATACCAGCACACCATTTAACAACCTTAAAAAACTTAAACGTAAGCCCCTTAATCATCCGTTTAAACTTTCTAATATTAAGCTCAGATTTCCACTATTAAATTATAAGATATTACTCAAGTGAAATTAACACTGGAAGTTTATTGAAACCAAAAAAATTAACTCTATATCATTTTCTAATAATTGAAAAACCTTACGAAAACCGCTATAAAACGATATTACGTCCATAATGGTGATGGCGGTATTAACGACTTTATTTACATAATGACTAAACCTTATATCTATTATTAGGACCTTAACGGGATTAAAGCACTAAAGCTCAGCCTATGAATATAAATCAAGGATCTCATGAGCGGTTTTACGTATTTTTAAACGTTTAGGAAGCTTTACCTACGAAATGCAAAGGCATGGCTTGAGAGTCCGCAGCTAATTTCGCCATCTTAAAGGAATCAATTAACTATACGTAAGCTAATAAGCTACTCCTTGTCGATATTCCCGAGGATTACAACGAATAGGTCGCCCATGCCTAACTTATAAATAGGCGACTTTACAACTTTCGTACTCGCTACAATGACGCTAATTATATTAACGTCAATATCCGGAGTGATTTACGCGACGGTAAATAACGAAGACAACGTATCAGCGCGTAATAGTCAAGAAGATATTATTATGAACGTAAACGCTTTTCGAGCCGTTTCTAAGCGCACGCTACCTAGGTTAACCATTCGGAACTCTCCAATCACAATCGCCTTAATCTATATTAATGATAAAAAGTAGACGGGTATCGCATCCGTATCTATCTGCTGAACTTAACATAACCTCTGAGCGGCTCCTGCGATAAAGCCATTGTAGGAATTTACCATACTTCAAGCGAAAAAAAGAAATTAACCTTTAAAGGGGAAAAGTGTAATTGATATATATAGTTGCATATAAAATTTGGTAAAATTTAATTCAAAACGGTAATTCGGCTTTAGGTTTAAAATGATTTCCCGTTTATAATCAATTTACTTTAAATTTTAATTTCACTTGTTTTCTTTTAAGTAAATATTTGTTACACATATTAGAGCTTCGTGAGTGAATAATTTACCAAAAGCTTAAAGTTACCGCGTATCCTTATTCTACCTCTACGACTTAGCGACGCGACGTATTATGCATTAGGTTCCGCTTTACGGCTTATTTTATAACATTTTTCAACGTTAAATTCGATAAATACCAATAGTGCATATAGGTTTACTTTATCCCCTTTTCGTAGTATATGGTTATTTTAAGTAACTTGAGATAAAAAATTAATAGGTTACTTTCGCTGTTCCTGAATACGTATTACGTTTAGGAATACCGGATAACTATTGCAAATTAAAAATAGGGTTTCCTCCAATACTAAAAACACCTAAACAAGATGACGTCGCCGTGTTTTGCGCTATTTCGTAAAAATCCTAAAGGGATCAAGGTATTAATATGCGCCTCGCCGCCGTCTTTCTCAAATATATTAATGAAACATTCGCCTCGAAGTCATATATTTCTATTAACAACCACCTTACTACCTTTAAAGAGTTTGCCACTTTATTTAAGAGAAATTTTGGGATAAACTATTCCTTTACCACTTTTTATCCGATTACGTAATCGTTTTTAAAAACAATTATTAAAGCTAGCCCTCAAAGCTTTCGTGGGGTTAGTGATACAGTGTATCGTAAAAGTAACTTTTTATATTGAAGAAAAAGTTAATGAAGTTATTCGATTAGAGTTATATTCAAACGAGTTGAGTTTTTGTTAATACCCTCGTACTTTTCGTAAAAAACACTAAATGTAACCTACGTTTTTATATTGACCACCATCGACTTAACACAATAAAACGAATAAATCATTATTTGCTTTTACTAATTGAGGAAACGTTAACAAATATCTCCTAATATAAATAGTGTACATAATTCAATAATGAAGTCGATTTTTCTAAGCTTGTTATTAAGGAGGGAAGCAAAAAGAAAATATCATTTCTTATACTTTTTGGACTTTTCAAAAAGTTCTTTACCTATTTCAGCTTTTTTAATATACTAACTACCTTTGAAAAGTATACTAATAACTCGTTACAACCTTTTTCGATATTTTTTTTACTTTGTTTTCCTTATCAATTTTTTCGTAAACTAGAATAATACATTTAACGATGATTACGGTGACATTAAATACGTATTGAATGGCTTCAACTTCGGGACTTTGAATATGGAAATATCTAAATGTAAATTTGGAATTTAACAAAAGAAATGCTTCGGATTCGTTGTAGAAGCGAACGTTTACGTCCGTATGAATCCAAAGAATTTATGTGTTATTGGGAAATAAGTGGCTTTTGCGTTTTTTTTTCAAAAGTAAGGTTTTTTATTTTATGTTTGGCAACTTTCACCGACATTTTTTTCGCTATTATTTTACCATTATTTAGCTTTTGATTCGGCTAATCCGGAAAATTTCTCCCTTCCATTAGGGGCTGTGTAGAAAGCTTATTTCGAACTTCTTAAACTCATCCTTTCCTTTAAAACTATCTTTGTTGAAAGGGATTCCGACCGAGACACCTCTTTCAAAGCTGATTCCTTTGAGTAGGCTTTAAGTGGCTATCTACTTTGACGAAACAACCAGGGAAACCCACTCCCAGTAATATACTACTATAGTTATTTTTCGTTTGTGAAGTATAATTAAGAGATTTACGATAATGAATTACTTTGAATTATAAGTTGCTTAAAATTGCGGAACTGGAAGCTTCGGAGCACGGTACGCTTGTTTATTATTTTTTACAAACTATAAGCACATAAAACAGATTTTGACTATAAAAACCATGCTTAAAAAACAGGTGCATCAATTTGAAAGCTTATTTTAGTTTCAGTTTAAATTGGTTTATAATACAGGGGTTACCAATATTGAATCTTATGTATTATTCAGAAGAAATTAGTATATTTTCAAAGTTCATGCGACTTACATCTTTTAGGACGGAAACCCTATCTTTTATATTCTAATAAAACCGCTTTCGAATAGCCTTTATATATATATATATATATATATATTCCGGTCAGATATCGTTAACAAATGTATTATAAAAGGTTAAGAAATTTTAACTAATATCATATATTAAAGTATTTAGACCATCGTTATTACCCTCAGCATTATCTACCCCCAATTCGTTCTTATAATACATATTAACTACCGGGGTTTTCTTTCCAATATTAGTATTAATAATCATTAATTGCTTCAAGATTTAGTCTCAAAATATTCAGTAAATAACGAAATTGTTTTACGGTTTTATAACCGTACTTGGATGCAGGTTTATGAGCTGTTTACTACCATATTAATATAAGTAACCTACGAATTACTCCTTATTTGCCACCCGAACAGTAACTTCATTATCGTTATCCTTTTTAAAACGTACTTTTGGCCCGGGTTACACCGCGTAGTATATTGTTTTTGTCGGAATTTCGGTATTTATAGGCGTACAACTTATTGAAAATGTCGTCGAAACGGGATTTTGCAACCCCTTTCGGGTTCTAAACGGATATAAAGCGAGCTTTTTATCTATGTTATAATCGACTTTCCCTTAAGAATTAGCTTCTTACTTCCGTTGCTTCATAGTTATGACGAACCGTTTAAGTAAAGCTGTTACTTTTAATTCTACAACTATTTTAAACGCTAAAGCTTATAAGGAGTGTGGTTTAAGTTATTACTAGCAATTTCACCGATTTAACTGTATAATTATTAGTACCTAAACCCTAATTGGATCAGTGGGTTTTGAAAACGATTATACGATTAAACGGGGGTAAAATAACGCCCAAATACTGCTTTTTATCTCGAGATAGACGGCGCCACCGAACCTATGAATTAAATAGTCCCTATGTATCTACGATTCTTCGTCGTTTACAATCAACTTATCCAAAGCCAATTATTACATGGTTGTTAATTATCGATAAATAATAATGATATAATTATTATTCGTATGAGCTCATTTTTCATAACTTGTGGCTACTACGTTAACTTTATACAACCCGTATAAAAAAAATTCAACGTATCTGCCAGGCTTCGAAGTTCTTATAATCCGCGATAGAGGCCATGTAACCACTCATAAAAGAAGCCGCTAACAAGCAACACTCCCTTTCTAAACATTTCAGAGTTAGTTATGACGTCTGGATTCTCCTTAAAAACTACAAGCCCAATAAGTTCTCAAAGATGTTGAGCTGGCTTTACGATGAGAATCGTGTGACATATGTTGTTGATTCCAACTTTGTCGAACTTGATGTTGCGTGAGATAAACATCCCCGGTTTCACGTAGACCAACTTATTCGAGCTGCTTTGGACTCGCTTCCAAGCCATTAGGCCTATGACTTTTAACCACAAGCTATTGATCATCCATTTTCTAAATAAGATGTTAATCCCTCAATTATATACCGGAGTCTTCAACCTTCATTTGACCTGTTCATTTGTTTTTTTCTACTTATTAAAGATTTCTTAGTCAAACCATTTATCATCTTACTTAAAAGCAACAGTTCCTTCATTGGTTCCTGTTTAGTTTAAGTGGAGGATAAAGCAGCTATTTATATTAGTAAGATAGTCTTGGGTAACGGTTTCGTCGACTTCGGTACACCAAGTGTCTTTATCAAGGTATGAGATGAATATAGTTTGAAGTATTTTAATTCCTTTCTTTCTAACAGAGTTTGTAATGATTTCTTTTTTTAGGTTTTTTCCAACCATCTAAACAATCACGTCAAGTTTCAGATTGATATAAGAAGATAGGTTCTACGTCATTTTCCAAAACAGTTCTTATTTGTTGTCAAAGAGGTCGTGAGACTCAGTTATTGGAAATCTTTTATTTCAATAATGATAGTAATTTGCCAACTTTAGTGACATGACAACTTCGATGGTAACCTTTAAACTTTGAGCGGTTAATCTAAACTCATTTTTTTTTTGGAAATAAGGTTTTGAAATATGGTCAATAAAGATATCTCAAGGGTATTAGCAATACCATCGCCGGGTCTGAACTACTGCGAAAACTAACGAAATTCAAAAACTCTCCATACTTCATTTCCGCAAGAACTAGCACATTATAATAAAAGTAATTCGCAAGAATATTTCCTTAACCATACCTGAATCAAACGTAACAACAACAAAATATCTGTTTTCCACCTAACTAATATGTGCTTAACCTAATCAGAACTAATTAGTATTAGTAGGCAATTATCTTTGCAATGTAATCGAGTCTAATGTTTGGTTGAAGTAACTACTATTTCATTGAAAATAGTGATGTGATTAATTATATGTTCGGAAGACCGCGAGACATTGTGCATACTTATATAATCTATAGGGGAAATTATTTGGCATATGCCTAATGTTGAATTAGGTACTACCTGCAATTGACAAATAGTTAATACAGCTAGCTTACAGTGTATAAACTTGACTTAGCTATACTGCGAGTAACTGCTATTTTAATAATATCTAAAAGCAATACCTTTTTCTGCTTTTGAAAAATAGTGTAGTAGTTGGAGCACGTCATAAAAATCCTTCTTTTATCATTAAGTGTTTATAGGAATATAGATTTCTTCTGTTATTGATTTTATTTATGTCCAATTCAATAATAACTCATTCTTATTGATAGGATTTTATCTTTTTCATGCAGGCGACTTGAATCTGGAGTCGCAGTTACCGATGTTTTGCATCGAAATTATTATGTTCCTTTTTTAAGTTTAGTAAATTGTTAGTTAGTCTACACACTAATTTGTATGACTGAATGTTTAGCCATTACCCCACATTGAATGGGGCACCACATTTCAATTAACTATCAGTAAATACAATCTTGTTGACTGCACAGCACTTGACTAATATTCCAATAAATACTTTATATTTAAGTTTTTTTTCTTGCGGTATTACAACAATGTTTGTTTTTTATTATACTCCTATTTGATAATCGAGATTTGTTTCATTAACATTTAGTACGGCTTGTTGTTGTTATTCATATATGTATGAATAGTTCTATATAAATCTTCCCGTGTCGTATTTCATGGTCTTTCTTTTAGGAAATGTTATTAATTATTATAATGCGAGAACCCCCCGTTATTCTATAACGAATATGATTGAATTATTTATATATTGTGAATAAACTGCTTCAGAAAACTGGAATGTAACTTTTAAGCTTTATAGATATATACAAAAAAAATGCATAACGATTAATAAAAGTGAAATTCGTGAGATTCTAAGTGAAAGGTTTTGTTGAAGAAGTTTCACCCTTATCTAAGTTTTTTCTGCATTGAATTGAGAGATGTAGGCCTGGTCGAAATCGGTCTTTACATCGGGTATAAATAGGGTTTGCTATACTAAAAGAGGGTTATCTTTTCTTAGGTTTAATTTATAATATATATGTGAAACCCCGTATCCCTTCCTTTTGAATAGATTCACATTTACGTAAATGATATCGTGTTTACATAAGCTTCTACGGCCTTTAATGTTAACAATACTAATATTTAAATAGAGTTTAAAGTGGTTAAATATTAGGAAGAAGATAATATATTGAAGTTTGCCCCAAAGAAGTAAGAATTCCTTGATACTATAGAGTGGACAGGCTTGGTGGACTCTATTAGGTTCAGGTACCCACTTTTGATTGCAAATACCGAAGTCTTCATTCCCATTATAAGACATACTAAATAAAAAAAGTCCTGGGCTAAAATAATCTGGGGTCGTAGTTCGATTAATGTCTATCAGGATGGGACTAAATTAGGAAAGGCGTTGCTAATGTACTCAGGGTTATGTGACATAGTAAAAGACTTCTACTTACTGAAAACAACCTCTTTCTAAACCTTTTCCTAATAATCTTATTTTAATAATAGTTTTCATAATCACTCAATTACCTGGAAACTATTCCTTTAAACCCAGCTGAAAGTACTTATTTCTTCAAATCGAGTATAATATCTTTTTAATGGTTGGAGTAAAAGCGGATACAATTGGGTATAAACCGTTACTAAGTTTTAAGGCGTTGCCGCATACGAGTATTCCCTCGAGTTGAATAGATTGAAAAGAACAACAATATTTTATCGCTTATACACCTGAGGCGGTAAATTCAATCTACCCTTTAAGTAGATATATTAAAGCCTCCAAGGCCGCTATACCAGTCATTCCTGTTTAAAATCATATACTTAACAACCTAAGCTTCAATATATTTCAGTATTTGAAGCAAGAAGGCCCTAAAAGGTAAGAAATAACATTTAACGTTTGGAGATGCTTCGCTTTTTAACTATCGCCTTCTCCTTAACCCTATTCATTGTTTCTAGATCTCTTGACTTCCACATTAAGAATTGTTTGGGCCCGCTCATCGAAGAAAAAGCCCTCGTAATATACGTTTATTTACTGTAGATTGAGAATTTACGACTGTTATCTGGCTGTCTTGAAGACCCTAACTTTGAATCTATAATAATATAAGTAGTAAAACCTACTAAAAGATTCTTCAAGACAAATCTATCTGGTTCGATAAACTCGGGTACTTTGATTTAAATAAACTCAATATTATAGCTTGAGGAACCGAAAGGAAAAAAACCGGTTGCGAATCCACAAATTACAACTAAACGATTTTGATAATCATTAAGTAATTACTACAATATACAGTAGTTTAAACTTTTATATATATATCCTCAAAGCCAAAGCTTCTTGACCCTACGCCACTTTCAACCGTTATTTTAAATTTTAAGAAACAGGTGAAAATTGGCGTTAATAGCATTTAAATTATATAGGGCTTATGGAACAAAGCCGCGGTTATTCTTTATATATATACAACCTCTTCTATAAGATAGTTAAGGTTTAAGCAAGGTTTTTTTTTTTTTGCGCTATCAATCTTTAGTTGTATGGAAATTTCGTATAATAAGCTTATAAATAAACTCGTACCCAAACGTTCTTTCAATGAATTATACTATAATGTATATAGCCAGCCCTATATTTACGATGTTAAGTTTATATTAAAGTCTAAGAAAAAAATTGTAACGCTAATTAATATACTGGTACTGTTGTTAGGGCTTTTTAATTGTAAAGTAGTCGATTCATATTGATCGAAGTAACTGGTGCTGAATCGAAAGTGGAAGATTTATTTTTCTAGGTTTGGAAGACCGCTAGTAGGTCTATGCAGTAATTTGTACGGTTAATTGCTTGTCCTATACCGTAGTGTGAAGTGTATACATACTGAACTTGACTTGTAGTTAATATATGAAACCTACAAAACAATATATTCAACTTGCAATCGGTATAGTTTACTTTATTGTAAGTAAAGTTCACCTGTTTTATTGCAATTACAATGATTCCAGTATTGAATTCTTTTTATTTTGTGCGCGTATGCAAGTGTAATGAACTAATCTTGTTTGGTTACCACAAGAATACTCCTTCGCCAATTAGCCAAACCCCTTCTTATTCCACAGCAAAATTCACCCTAATTTCCTTCATTTACTTTACGGCTCCAAGTTTCTATATCATTAATTACTACAAACAAGTTTTTCGTCATAAACCTATGTATACCTTCAATTCAACCGTAACAATCGAACAAGTTGCAAGACTTAATTCCCCAATAGTGTTCTAGTTTATCAAGGTATTTATTTTTGCTAGAACGTGTCTTAAAAATCATTAGGTAGCCCTTTGATGTAGCTCTCGATACGTATATTCAACCTATTTTCAATCTAAAAACTTTTCATAGTGTAGCTTAGAAATATTATCCTTATGAAACTAACGGGATTATCTTTTCAGTTAATTTATCGGAATTTTTCAATCTCTCCACCTTCGTAGGCTTTACTAAATACCATTATATTAATTTTTGGGTGTCTTTTACCTATGTCTTCAAGCTCTAAAAGGTACTCAACCAAGAGTCTCAGGTCACGCCAAATTGCTACCGGGGTGGATAAAATTATCAATTACATGGTAAATAAGTTCATTGTTTCATATAGTGCCATATCTTCATCGACGCTAGTCATTATACTGTAGAACTCTAAAGCCAACGCGTTTCATGAAATTCTTTTGCATTTGATAAAAGTCCAATAAATCAGGTTTTAGATATTAATAAATTGGTTCTTTCACTGATCTTTATTAACGAAGTTTATGAAAACGTCGCTTTGTAATAACGAGTCTATATTCTTTAGAATGAAACCATTTGTGAAAGTTATAAATTTGGCCTTCGACAGGTTAATTGTTTTAATTCTTTAGTTTAAGTCTCTTATCCATCACTTTAACCTTTTTTTTAAATGGTCAAAGTTTTCATACGCTAGGGTCTATACTAGTACTGCGATGGATATGTCATAGAAGACCTTCAGTTGGCGTAAGATAGTAATATAATCACCACAGGCACGTTATATCAAGTACCGTTTGACTTTTACCACATTAATATTTTCACTGAAACCTAAGTTATCCTATTGACCCTTCTAGAGAAAACTAAAGCTGAATTAATATTAATCATACGAATGAAATATTTGTTAAAGTTAAGTTGATTGACCATTATTCAAGTTACGACTGGCTTACAATTCCAGGAATTTATGGGTTAAATTGCTTATTATGTCGATATTACAAAGCCTAACCTTCCGAAGATAGGGGTATCGTTAATTTATATACCTACTAAGCTCATGGTTTTCTTATACTTCACCAATAAATAAGATTCGTTAGTCTAAAACTTTATACGTAGCCTCACTTTAAAGTGGAATTAATAAGTCGAAACCCAATAAAAGCATGCTTCAATCAGTGCATATAGTAACTCAAAATATATTATTATCATCTCTGATGGTTAGGTAACCTATAAATCTTGAATGAATTCTAGTAATACAATTTGTTATAAATTGGTTATTAATTAAATGAATACTTGTATTATGGTAAGACTATTGAAATTAAACTTCCTTTTAATCTTAGCTAACGAATTTGTTGCTAGAACAATTACTAAATATTAATTCAATTTCTAAACTGTTACTGAATTCATAAGGATTCAATTTTACTTTTTTTATTGTATCCTTAATCACTTCAACGTAAATTTTCATATAATTACCCTATAGTCTTTCCCTTCCCTTTGTGTATACTCTTTCACATCAAAATCGTAACATTTGGGGTTTAAAAGTTATAGTCGGCTTTAAATACAAATTATACAACTTTTCGAGTCAATAATACGTTAATCACGACCTTGCCGATTTTCTGAAAAGAGTTTACCTAAAGTTTTCATAACACCTTATGCTTGAAGCTTTACAACTAGGATTTTATTGTCCTTTTCTTTCTCACTAACCAAAACAATATTGTATATCCAGCCTGATATTTATTACTCTTTTCTCACGTTTTTTACTTTGAATAGCCGTCCGTATCGATAAAGTTTGATTTGTTTGTAGATAACGGGAGGGAAAATGTCGTATTAACTTATTCACACAACTTATGAGTGTTTATCACTACAGTTAGTCGCTTTAATATCATGTTTAACCTAAGTTATATGAAACGTCGTAAGGTTGATAACAGTTTTAACAATTAATTCGTGGTTAAAGACGCTTAAAACTTTACATAGGCTATTATATTCTCATGGCTCCCGTTACATGAAGACTTTACTCTCCAACGTCAAAGTAAATACCTTGGTTATCGTAAATACGTTTCTCATATCAAGTGAATTATTAACTAAACTGTGTGCAGATTCCTTCCGAAATTATTTTAATTTTCTACTATAAGCTAAAACTCTATTTTATGGATTTTTTAATAACGCAAATTCACTCGTGGGAAGTGACTACGCTTTGAGAGCTAGTAAAGTTAACACTAAGCTCTCAAGACTCACATTGTCATATAAACCTTTTCCTGCTATTTAAAGGCGTGTTTCCTGGATCATATAGTTTTTAATATCTTGTAAAAAAATCTCGTACGTTTTTCGAAATGAAGTATATGCTTTTTCGACCATGCTAATACTTTCTTGAACCCTAATAAACACATTTTCCTACTGAATTCTTATTTTTTCAACGTTTACCTGAAACTCTTCAATCATAAAGGTGATACCGATATCATAAACAACGACGTTTAGCAAAACCAAGTACCCAATGATTCACAATATTTTTATTGTTTCCCACGTAGTCTTTGTTGAAAGGATCTGTAAAAAATTACTTCCATGTAAAAAAGAATTTAAGGACAATAAACATAAAGAACAAACTTGTTATCCAAAAGAAAAAACACGTTAATACAAATCTCGAAATAGAACTTTAATCTTTTTTTGGTTTAAATATTGATTTTTGCGGGGTTTTGATATACGTTTACAATTGCTCGCAAAGCTTTTCGGTGGCCTTTAAAGTAAATTATTCCTCATTTTTGCATCTATCTGACTTGAATACTGTATATAATTTATTGATGATAAGGTGATTGAAACGCCCGTGGAGTTAATCCATCTTTTATTTAGGTTGGTTTAATACCTTTGCCTCTAAGACTTAAATGTAAAACCATAGATACATTTACTTAAATGCGAAGGGAAACCTCTAACCGTTTTTGACCAGCATATCAATATCAATATCGATGTTCACGCCGAGCGTCTTTATATTTTCCAAATGAAATGATAAAATAGCAACTAATTTTGAAATATAAAACGTAATAGACTTAATAATAGTCTAAATAACTATTACTCGTCTGATGGTAGCGTTTTAGACGTTGCAACGTTATCGATTGGATTGTTCGAAGTAATAGTAGTATTGAATGGGTGAAGCGCTAGATGTATAATTCTAGGTTTGTTAAATTACTAGCCGGTCTACACAGTAATTTCTATGGCCAATTGCTTGGCTCGTGCCGTAGTCTGAAGTGGGAATATACTGTACTTGCCTTACAGCTAATACAGTAGGTTCACATAAAACAATACACTCAACTTGTAATCAGTATAGTTAAATTAACTGTTGATAAAGTTGACCTAATGCACTTTAAATACTACTATTCTAACATGTTATAATAAAAGTTATTCGTTCAAGCCAGAATTAACTTTAACATTAACGGCATTTTAATATTCAACATCCGTAATAATAATGCTTTTCCTTCATAATACAACGTACTGTGAATGGTTTTTTATTAAGTACTTTAATAAATTTATATCAATTATAATGCATTAAAACTTATAATCGGCGTAACGATCGCTGAAGTTAACGGTATATAATATGATGAGAACTGACTTCAAGCAGAAATAAGGGTTTTCGCTATTAAAATAATATAAAAAAACGTGATTATGTATTTGTTAAGTCGCGTTAGAAATAACGTTTCTATACCATGTAATTTAGTTTCGAATATCGTTTTCATCGGTAATATCTTTACCTTCAAAGACTACAATATAATACAAGTACTTTTACCTAAAATCAATATGATACTTAATATAATACATTAGTATTTGTTATAACGGTTATTCCAAGGGTAACGAGTGGATCAATAGCCAAACTTTCAGTAAATTCCACAATCTATACCAATACCATGAAGATAGACTTTACTATTAGCACTTCTGTATTGGTATTACCCTTATTAACACCAATAAAGTTATAGCTTTCAATCCGAAAGTTTTGAACGAGATTAAAAACTTTAAAGTCTATGGTACTAACGATTAGCTTAATATTATATTACGTGGTTTTCTTGATCTAGATGGAGAAATTCATTGGCTTAGGTTTATATATTAAGCAAATTTAACATACGTGTTATCACAGTTCCAAAAAATGATTGCAATTAGTTAAAGACACTTTTACAAGTAGTATTCAGGCGGTAAAAAAAGTATTGAAACATGCTTACGCCCCTAACCACTACCCGCACCTATTTTGGAAACTAATCTTTGCAAAAATAAATATTCTTCATTATTTATTGATGAAATATCAATTCGTTAATCATATGATTAAAAATATGAGTTAATATTTCCTCCTTTTTCTTTCTAACTATTATCGTCGTCTCTCTTTTCGTGTCCCAACTCATAAATATCACGCCAGGTAGCGTTGTATTTGAAATAGTTTTTCATTTTGTTATAAATCTAGCAAATGGTTTTTTCTCTCGTTAGGAAAGTCTGATAGTAATCCCTAGCGCAACCTGTGAAAATGCCAGGAAATAGTAAGTCAAAACCAAAAAAGAGACATCTATTCACTTACAAATATTTAACAAGGGTATTATCTTAGTTTCGGAAAGTTATAGGGCTTTCCGTTATGCTTTTCGAAGGTATTCTAGATTTCAACGAAATCCGTAAGAAATTTATAATTAATATTGACCATCTTAACACGTCTAATGGGAAAGCGCAATAATCTTCCCAATTATCGATAGTATTTTCTGTCAATTTCATTTTTGGGTCTTCGTAATCGAAATAATAAGGGTAGTTGCCAGTCGCATAGCATGAGAGGTAAAATCCTGTAACAAAACTTATAGTAAACTTGTGTGTATAGGCGTACTTTTTGTGAAAAACCTTGCTTCAAGGGATTTGTATATTTTAGGGGCCTTAGCAGTGTCCAGGGAAGAATTAAGTAGGAAAAGAAATTTAGCTGCAGGCAAGATTCTTCATGATTTGACAATATTACTTAGTTTAACAATGGATAGAGCCAACATTAATACCTGCTAAGGCGTTAGCGGCCGTTACTTTACTCGCTTTCCTATCGATAAAGTCGTACTCTATGTTATCACGTAAAATTTGTAAACTACCAAACAAATTGACAAGTTTTTCATCATTAACTCGTGATTAACTCAATTATGAGTTGAAGAGAGGTCTCCTAAAATGTGTGTGAAGGCGTTGAAGATCCTTAGCGCCCTTTCCATTATTATATATGTCTTAAGTGCATTGCTAAAATTGTACCAACTCCTAGAAATCATTTGCCTTCTTGGTGAAGTTTTTGCCTAGCACATATAATATTGGACGAATAAGAATTGCCCTTAGCTTATTTTTAACCCCTCTTTGAATAGCTCTCCACATATCGAAATTCCAATTATAAAAAAGTTACGAAAGGGTTAAAAGGCGTTTTGGTTACGGAAAAGCTCTTATCATTTAGGTCGGGTATATGATAGCCAACGAATTTTACTAGTTGCCTTTCAATTATGTCTTCTTTAACAATTTAAAATCAATGGTCTTTATCGTCATTTTTAGAAAAAAGGGGTTTGAAATCTTCAATTGCCTCCAGTCGCTTTTAACTAGATGCTATTTCTCAAGCTCTAACTAGTTTATGACTTAGTAGTTAAGGGACTTGATAATTCTGAGGCGTAGGGACTTGACGATTCATCGTAAAATCGCACGACGCGAATTTCTTAGCGAGAATTGACGGTTCTGAGTGTTTTCACTCAGAGCAGCGATCTTGACGAATAAATTAGCGTAAATACGGTGTGTAAACGTAAAAGAAGGGGAAGACTTGTTGTTAAGAATAAAGTTTGATATCAAGGGTAGGATAAAAGGTTGTTTATTAAGGTTATTCAGTGTAGGACTTGGTCTTTTTCGTAATAATAGCACCCGAAGTAGTACTTACTTAACCGTTGAGCAATTTCTTAGTTTAAGAGTTTTTGTTGTCAATTTTATCGCTATTTAAAAAGGATCCATAAGCATTATTTAGTGTTTCCAATAAAGATCCCGTCGATACCTCTAAACTTCCGTAGAAACTAGCGCAGCCAAGAAGTATTCTTTAATTACTATCATAGAGACTAACAAAGTAGTAAAGAGCCTTCTCAAGAATATTTACTCTATACTAACCGTTGCTTAACGTAGAGTATAACCGGAAAGTAGCCTTTTATTTTACCTAGCTTATATTTTCTCAACTAAATAATCACTAATAAGTATCGGTAAGATTTTATCGTTACAACGTAGTCGATTCGTACTCGTCGAAATAACTGGTGGTGTATTGAAAGTAGTTGATGTATTATTCTAGATTTGGCAGACCGCTAGCTGGTATACGTAGTAATTTCTATGTCGAATTGCTTAGCCTGCGTCCTAGTGTGAAGTGAATGGATACTGCACTTGACTTGAAGTCAATACGGTAGACTCACAAAACAATACACTCAACTTGAAGTTGATATAATCAACTTTATTATAAGTAAAGTTGAACTGCTGCACGATAATTACTACTATTACAACACGTACACTCGATAAAACGTTTTTGTATGAACGGTGAGATCCCATGTATTCGATGTGTCCTAGACTAGAATTCGAGTTAACCCAACTTAAAAACCAAATTTATACGAACCCACTGCCTCTTTTATCGCGGCCGGTTTTTTTATTGGGTTTTCTCTATATAATACGATTTCGCTCATTTTATGGCGTATAACCGTCCTTTTCAATATTCCAACATTGACCATCATATCAATCAGCTACGTAACCAGGGGAGAAATCCAATATCACATCTTGTTTTTAACCTAAACTTCTTAACGGTTTGGAAGCAGTGGCTGCATTAGTGTAGGCAGACGCGTCGAGTGGCCGTAAATACAAAACGCACCTCAATTATTTTTTCGTGCCTTGAAAAGTTTCGAAAGATTATGTTTTATGTTGATGCCCACACTGGTGGTCGCTAAGAATCTAGGTCCAACAATAACCATACTTTCTGATTACTCATACACTAGTTCTAAGTACGTCTACACTACATAAACAATTACATACTAAGGTTACACGTAATTTCTAGTTTCACAGTAGTTTCTTAATATGGAATTTTCTTTTATTCTCATCAAGGATTATCAACAGCATGCGACCACTATTAAACAACTGTTTTGACTTATTATTTCCATATATAATCCTCGATCTTTTTTATCCGATGGTTTCCTAGCTGATTTCGAACGATTGTAACTTATAATTATATCTTTCGAAGAAACAAGCTTTGATTTACAGACTTCGGAATAGTTTTTTTATGCGCGCGTTTAGGGTCAAGTTTCCCGAATTTAAACTGCATATTAAACTAAATTCACTTTCCGATCAAAATGGTTTTATGATATTCTATAAGCCACGATCTAAGCGTCATTATACCTTCACCAATAAACTTTATATACCATATTCTCCGAAATCAATGTATTAGGTAAATTTAAGAATATAACTCAGAAGTTGAAAGCTATTACCAGTACCAGTACCTGATTAACACAACCCTTCATATAAAATTGATCTATCACATCTCAGACTACGCAAGATACTAATCCTACGAACGATATAAATATGGTTTTTCCCTCGTTTGACGTTAATAGTTGAGATTATATATCCAAAGAGGTTAAATATATCTTAAATTATTATGTTTTCGATTCGAATTTAACAATTTGCTTAATAGCATTAAACGTTTACAAAATAAGCCTAAGACCCATAATGACCCTCTGAATCAGTCTGCAACTATATGACGATTTATGTTATGAAGACTTACAATATTATGTCAATTGTCTCGGAATAGGAAATTTATGAATATAAAAAAGGATTATCTATATATGAGGTTTTGGTAATTGGTCGAAATATCTCAAACCTGTATGGAAAGTTATTATGCCTACGGTGGCGACAGCGATAATAAAGACCCTTAAACCATTATAACGATGTTTCTCACCTATTATTACGATCTTAAAACGGTATGAATCTTTATTTCTAGGATTACTCATTTTAAACAGGTGGTTTATCAATGGTTTTACATATTTTCAAATGTTGGAAAAGCTTTTTGAGTTGAATCTGATAGTATATTGAGAAATCCGTCGGTAAACGGCTCATCTCCAAAGATTAAATGGACAATACACAAACAAAAATATTACTTCATCTTGCAATATATATAAAATATAACAATTAATTCGCTTAGGTATAATTCGTCAACGAACGACTTTACCATTTTTATAACCGTTTGAAAGTTATTGGTAAGAATTATAATATTCATTATAGTCACTGAAATAACGCCCGAGACGATATTAATAGCGGCCATATACCAATACACGATATTTAAGGATGTGTTAGAATGAAGAGTATAAATGCTTTATAAACTGTGATGAAATAACGCGTCACTAAGGTTAAATACGTTGAACTTTCTCATCGTCAGTTTTACGTTTTATATTTATAATGCGATTCGAATAGTTACCGAGTCCGAACCTATTACAATTATTTCACCTAACGAGCGAGCTGCTTTGACACTAAAGTCGATATGGATATTGATTTGATTACCTCTAACAATCTTATCACCTTTGTCCCAAAACAAATCCTATATATAATTTTATACAAGAATTGAGAACCTTAAACTCAACTTGATAATTTACTGATAATCCATAACTCAATCACGTTTTATTACATATTTAAATCATAATTACATTGAATTCATCTACGGTTTACTAGATATGGGGTTTCCACGATACACCAGTATAAGCATATAGTCTATCTATGATTTGTAATTATTATGTTTGACTGGTTAATTTGAATAATTTAAAGAAATTTCCTTATATGCCGCTGTTATCGAGACGCAGTTTATTTCATTTATAATTTCTTTCAACATTGACATGCATCAATATCAACATTTCATTTAGGGTTATATTATTTCCTTGTTATTCTTAGACCTTTTCAGTTAAACCTGAAACAAAGGAAACTAAGTATCTTACGCCTTTTTTAAGATAGACGACTCTTTAAGGACGAACGGGTAGTCATTGTATAATAGAACAGCGAATTCAACTCAAAAAAAGCTATTTTAGGGCCTTGACGTCACGGAATTTTACGTAATACTTCAATAAATATGTGAAGACCGAACTTTCTTTACGTAACCAATCTCTATATTTAGTTTTTAAAAAAAAAAAAAAAAAAAAAAAAAAAAAAAAAAAAAAAAACGAAACGTTGGAGCCGAAACAAGTTACTGTTTTCGATGATGAATTTCCGGCCTTTCTGGAGAATTTTACAATTTGTTTTGATTAAACGGTTGGAAATAAATTACCTTTTTCTTGTTCGACAGCGTATTATATTATTGGTTTCTGTCGGTAAAGCTTTTACATCGAAGTATTTAAAAGGCAGTATAGTATTTGTTGAAGATACTACACAAGAATTAAGTGTGTAGAATTTTAGATTCAAGTATTCTATAATCTACATGGAGGACTTGAGATATGATCAAGTGTATCGTTATATAGATCTTGATCAAAGGTCGAGACTCCGTACTAATCAATACTAGTGTATACAAATAAATACTAAACCAGGTAGCATCTCCGTGTTGATTCTCCGTACTAGTTGATACTGGTATTTTATCTAGTAAATAATACTTCTGGTAGAGATATTTACAACTTTGGTGAATTCTTTTTTTTTTTGGGGGGGGGGGGGGGTGTTGAGAGGTTCAGTACTTGAAGTTTGTACCAAATACTAACTGGTCCTGTTGTTGAGTTGTGAGTTGTATGACTGTATCTATTGTATAGTTGAACATACTCCCCTAGAAGGTTTTGGTTGCTTCAAACGATTGAGAAAAGAAAAGAAGAAGAAGTTGAAAAATAAACAAAAGGTAAAGGGAATGGTGAAGGAAGTGTAGTGCAGAAAAAAGAAAAATCTGAGGATGTAAAAATTCAAATGACCTGTTTAGTTATATTTAAACTGATGACCTTTCTAGTATCTATTTTTTTAATATCCTAAGTTTGTACCAAAACCAGTTCACCATTTTATACCTGTAATATCATATGGAAACATGAACAACACAGCTTGATAAACTATTAATTTAAATTTAATTTAGGTCAATTAAGTTGAGCTGATATATTATTACTTGTTGTTTTACCATTTTCAATAGCTTCGTTAACCTATCGGATAGTTGTTTATTCATGGGAACTTATTTGATTTGTAATGTGACACGCTCCACTTTATCTTTTATAAAGTATTTGTAAGGGGTATATACTAAATGCCTTAGTAATACTCCGGGCTTCTAGACAACTTAATGTCTACCTTATCATCTCTTATATTATAACGATAATTGAAATACTTAGCTTTGTACATAAAGTTTTTATCTATAGGGTGTTTTGATTAACCCTTGTCACTGCCACGCTTTCAGTATCACAAGAAGAGCGGTATACTTTCGATCCTCTTTTGTATACTTAGTAAATTACGCTATTGATATCTAAATTTTATATTTATAGGTTGGCTTTCCATTAGCCTTGTCCCCCTTTTAGTTGGAATCGTATTAACCGTTAACTAAAAGCCTTTGAGTATTTTTATTGTAATCTTAGCTGAAGTCTGTGACGTTTCAATGCGAACTTAGTAATAGCTTTTTATTATCCACTTGTAGTTTATAATGTCTGTACTATCTAAAATATCTAACGGTGTTGGTAGAGCATTAGACGTTGAAACGTTGTCGGTTCCATTGGCTGAAGTAACAGTATTATTGTTGAGTGAAGTTCTGGATGTATTGTTCGAGGTTTGGCAGACCACTAGCCGGTCAGCATGGTAAGTTGTATATCTAATTACTTGGCCCGCACCCTAGGGTGAATTGGGCGTATACTATACTTGACTTGCAGCTAATATATTAGGCTTATAAAAAATACTTTCATATTGCAGTTTGTATAGTTGACTTTGGTTATAGTTTAGTTGACATACTGTATTGAAATTACTACTATTTTAATACTGGCGGCTTCCTAAGTTTATACGTGTATGTCAGTATGGTTAAGTAATCTTTTTCGGTAACCGCTCAGTTACATCATCGTCAACTACTTAGATCCCTGTTAATTGCAATTGACTTCCATACCCGAACGAACCTATTTACATTTAAATTGACCACATTTGCCTTTAATTGTCCTTCGGCTCCGAGGTCTAACTTTATCTATTACCACAAAATGTTTTTCCCCCACGGGTTTATGCAAACTTTCAATTTAGCTATGCCAATCAAATACGTCGTAATCGTCAGTTCCCTTACAGTCTTCCAGTTTTCTAGCACGTAACTTTTACTTACCAGGTGGCCTATTAACGTAGCACTCAATACGTATAGTCAGTTTATTGCTGTCCACAAAATTTTCAAATGCCTTATTTGATGACGCCTTCGTTATAACGTTAATAGAGTTGTTTTTCCAATCGATCAATCTGAACTCCTCGATTACTTTGATTTTATAGGCTTCGTAGAGTGCTATTAAGTCGATTATCAAGCATTTTTCACTAGCGGTTCACAGTTTTAAGATGTATCTAAAAAAGATTCACGAGTTGGTACAAATTACCACCAGGACAAACTTAATCATTATCTGAATAGTGATAATGTTGAGGATTTCCCATATGTTATATCTATATCAAAGATAGTTATTATACCGTAGATCTTTAAAGTTAGTACGCTTCGTGTAATGTTTTTATATGTAACAAAGATTTAATAAACGATGCGGCTACTAATATTGAATCCATCCTACTAGCTACCTTTATTGATCAGGGTAATTAGAAATACGATTTAGAAAAATAAGTCCGTATTATTTATGAAGGAGCTACTTATGAAGATTATCAATTTAGCCCACGATAGGTTAATGTAGACTATATAAAATCGGTCTAATACTTTCATATATACTAATCAACTTTGATAAGGTTTTACATAAGTCTTTAAAGCCTACAATAACAACTTAAGGGTTAAAAGTAATAAAAGAAGATATGATAGCATAGGACTAGATTCTTATATGTAAAGTTATGAAAGTCTTTGTATTACTGTAGTCGATAGGTGTAAAAACGTAAATATTACTCGTTTTTGTGAAGACAGTATTTATCATGAGTTAAATAATACCATTAATTTTTTTTAATTAACTATTATTAATAATATAGCTTTTAATTGCTATTAGCTATAAGTTAATATTTGACAAGGTTAGCTTTTTCAAGTTTGTTTTAGTTATTTTATCGTAGGCTTCATACATTTCTCTCTTTTTTTAGCGTTAATAAAGGGGGTTTTAATGTTTTTTCTTTCTCTTTTATTAGTTAAGTAAAACCTATCGATTTAAGTGGTTCCCATTTTTTAGTAGTTTTAGGCGTTTTTAACGATTAGCCCATAGACTTTCTTACAAGTTGATAACTAACTTAAGCCTTGCTAATTATTTAAGGTTAAAAGAACGGATATCTTCAGCCCGAGCCTCTGCCTTTTGACCAACAAAATCATTAGCATTAAAAACTTGAATTTATGTCTTACTTTTAGCCCTACGGGTATTACGAGCTTTCTTCCTTCCATTACTTAATCGAGTTTTAGGGTTCAAATCCCTTAAAACAAAGGTCGTATCCTGTAATCTTAGGAATCGAAGGGAAATGGATTTGGCCTGAATAGAAGAACTTACAGGTCTTAAAGAACTGGAATCAATAACGCTCCTTTTAAAAGAAGAACCATTATCACTGGTACTTCCGTAGGACAGCTCTTGTGGCGGAAATAAGCCACGTTTTAGCGATGATAATGGGGTATCTCTAAAGGTATTAGATATTGTGAAAGAATTGAACATTTTAATTAGTTTTAAATGACGTAAACTGATTAAGTCAATGATAGGGTATAATTGTACTGATATTGTGTTAAAAATACAATATAAAAACATATTATATGAGCTTATAGATTCAAGTATTCTAGAATCTGCATGGAGGACTTGATATATGATCAAGTGTATCTTTAGTGATTTCGATCAAAGATCGAAACTCTGTACTAGTTAATACTAGTGTATACAAGTAAATACTCGCCCAGGTAGCATTTCCGTGCTGATCCTCCGTACTAGTTAATACTACAGCACCTTAGATATATCTACGACTCTGGTGAATTCCTCATCTTTTGGTATTGATAGGTTCAGTAATTTTAGTTTATACCAAGTACTAACTGGCCTTATTACCCCTGGTATTATGTGTCTACTTTGTGACTGTACCTATTGTATATTTCAACACTAGGCAAACAATTATTATTATTTAGAACAACGGTTATTCAGACGATTTTTAGGTCGATTATATTCCATATCCTTAAACTTCCTACCACTCTTCGCCTATACTTGAAGGCAATCAATACCCTTAGTATTAATATCGACGTTAACACTTATAAACCGATTAAAAACGACCAAAGATTCCCCCTAGATCTTCATAAGAAGCATTTATAGTTTTAGATTTGAAGCATAGAACCAACAGTATTAAACTTAACGGCGTCATAATTGCGCCAACTACAACAACGTTTCAACCACTCAACTGTTGATAGGCTACACTAAATCCTTAAATCTGCAAGGCATGAAAATGTGTAATATTTTGATTCGAAAACTATGAAAGAACTTTGCTACTATTGCCATTCGTATCCCTAACCCCCCCTGAAATGAAATATCACACCAAAAGATAACACACACTGAGATGATGAAAACTTAATTAACGTGTTTTACTTAAATAATAAACCTGTTATTAATATTATAAACTTCGTAATCTCTTTTCACAGTATTTAGTTTCTAAAGTTGTTGTAGGAAAAAAATACGTAGGAAACGCTAAGGTTTTTGTGGATAAATACGTATTTAGAACTACCTGATGTCGTCGTTTATGATACCAGTATCAACTTTTCAGCGACGTAATTTTAAGCGAACGCCGAAACAATGGGAATCCAATAAGAATAGGTGTCTATCAAGTTCTGTTAGAGTACCTTTAAGGTCTAAAAGATATACGCGTTACTTCTTAAAATATACGATATCCTTATATGTAATTTCAAAGCTTTTTGGATTAGAAGGTATATCTTTAAATAGAGGTAATGGGAATGAATGATACTGTGGGCTCTGACGGCCTAGTATTAACGCTACTAGTTTTTGAAGCTTATCTACAGCAGAAGAGTAAGTTTCACCATGCGAAAGTTCCTAGAAAATGTATAGGAACCACTTGAAGATATTCAAGAAATTAGGGAAAGAATTGGCATGACGTTAAATCAATAACGCCGTTTATATAAAAAACAACCCTACGACGATCATCATACTTACTCACTATTAAAAAGTAAAATCCTCGTGTAGAAGGAACCAGGTAAATGAAATAGAATAGTTGTTGGTAGGCTTTTATCGTTGCAATGTAGTCGATTCGAATCACTATGGTCGAAGTAACTGGTGTTGCGTTGATATTTTTGATTGATTTGTGAGTTCTAAGTTTGGCAGACCGCTAGCCGGTCTGCATACTAATTTTTATAGACAAACGCTTTGGCCTGTGCCCTACTTTGAAGTGGGCACCTATTGCATTGCACTTGCAGTGTAGTTCCATACACTGTAGTCAATTTGCAGTACGTATAATCAACTTTACTTACAGTAAAGTTGACTTGACTGTACTGCATTTAACTGCTATTTTAACACTGGCGGCTTTTTGGTTTGTGCCTGTACGCCAGCGTGGCTTGCCACTAATTGGTGGCAACCTCTAAAATCCCTCCTTAATTCCCACGCTAGACCCCTATCAATTCCGATCAATCTATACTGAAATTGACATTAATTACGGCCCATTGTGGCTCTTTTGCTTCACCCCTCCGAGAGCACTATGCCTTAAATCCTGTGTATAGACCCTTCGCTATAAACCTATGCAAATCAGGTACACCACCCCTTGCGTACCTTTTGCTAGTAGTTTAATTTAATGCTATCGCTCCTATTTCCTTGATGGTCTTTCAGTTTTCCTAGTAGCCTTATTCCTTTACATCATGTGTCGGGCGGTTCACGTACCCCGTTATTCGTATAGTTAGCGTATTGTTATCTACAAACCTTTTTAAGGCGCTATTAGGGGTGGCCTTGGTTATAACATTAGCAGGGTTATATTTGCTATTAATCCACAGGAACCTGTCGACTCCCCGGTATTCGTATGATTTTTTCAAAACCATTACGTTTATTATTAGACGTTTTTCATTAGTTGTATCCAACTTTGACAAGTATTTGTAAAGGCTTCGGGAGTCGATATATATTAATCCAGGTATCGGTAGCAATCCTAACTTTTTGGTGATAATCATGAGTATACCGTTGGTGATTATACTGATATTAAAGCTTGTTATTATACCGTAAACTTCCGAAGTTAGAGCGCTTCGGGTTACGCGTTTGTACTTAATAGATATCCAATTTATAAGGTTTCTAATCATTGTAAATTGCCTTTAAAACCTATTCTTATTACGAGAATTATTGAAATGCCGATTGTGGATATAAGGTTCGCATTATTCATAAATAAACTGTTTGTAAAATTTATTAATTTCGCTTTTTACATAATCTATTCATTACCAAAAACGTTTTTTTACCCTATTAATGTTTTCGTTTTATGGATCTTATGCCTATATCATGCTAAATAGTCATACGATGCCTTGGGTCAACACAGCGTAACAATATAAGGCGCACATACCCTTCATTTTAGGAATTTCTGTGATTTTACCTCTTTAATTTTATCGATAATTTCTTGGTTTGCGGCGTACTCCTTTTAGCGTAAGCAAATATAAATACAGTTTTTAACACTAATACTATGGATACAGGGTAACGATTCATTAAAGTTAAGTTATATACCTTTACCTAACGTTTTGATAGGCTTAAACTTTGAAAGGCTTAAATTTTCGATAATGCGTTATTCCGCCGTTATAAGCTTAATATTATCAAAGAACAGGGTATCCTTTATTTATATACCTAAAATACTATAATCTTCGTTTTTAGTGATTGATTGGCACGAGTTAAAAGTTAAAATCTTTTTATCAAGCTTTTTTTTAAAGTACTTTAGCACTCTAGGAACTATTAAACGTTTGCCTTAGCTAATCAATATAAGGATTTAATATAGCGTATTATCATGCCGGCCGGAAACTTTTCCTTTAGTTTATTTAGGATTTTAAAAAATATAATCCGTTAAAGATCGGTGGTAAACTACGTATAAGTTTACGTGATATCCCGGCTACTAATTTTAAACTAACCTTTACGTTAGCAGTCAAACTGGTAATAATAGCAACGATTAGATGTTAGCTAATTTTCTGGATTGTAAGCGATTAAGCAAGTATTTAGTTTTTACCTTAATTACCGTATCCTTAAGCAATTAGCCGTGATTTTTTGTACAACTGGTCGGTAGTCTTACACTTGATCTCGTGAATTTTTTTCGACTTAAAAATGGAAACGTTGTAGCCTTAAAATTACGTCAACGGTACAAATTATACAATTCCCTGTAATAAAAGGCCGTTAATTTCCCCTTAATTACTTTCCTTAAAGGGCTTACCAGGTGTATTAATAATACTTTCGACACGTCATTTAAGGGAAAATATTCAATCAGACTTTTTCTTTTAACGTACCTACATCGTTATATACGCCCTTCCGGGCTTATAATCCTTATAGCCGTCCTCCTCTTTAGTATATATCTTTCTTTTAAGTGGTCGTTGACACTGCCAACATTCTATTAGTTTGTTTTTAATTGGCTACGAAAGATTGTACTAGCTAATTCTCTTGGTTTGGAGGTAATCGAAGTTAGGAGTTTTATCGAATTGAAAGTACCCGAAGAGTTTTCGGTACGGTATAACCTATATAGTTTGGAAATTTATAAGGCTTTGAATAATTTTAATCACTTTATTTAAGTTGGTAATACTTAAGATTTTATATAACCCATCCTATTTATCTGGTTCGCGTTAAGTCAATACTTCACTTTAAAGGGTGGGTAATTACACGTTTGTTATTAAAGGTCCGTTTTTAATATTAAAGGCATTATTAACCTGGCGGCGTGCCGATTTCTTCCTTAGATTTTTTAGGCTTTGATATATGTTATTACATGTTTCTGGGTACTTGACAAAGGTAGAGATTCAGTTGTTATAAGTAGGTAAGCCTTAGATACCAATAAAATTGGTATCAATCCGTCATGGCTAATAATATCGCTAAGTTCTTTTACCGTTATTTAGAACTGTAATTTTAAGCTAATAAAGCTTTTGATTTATAGTATGAAGATATTATGAGCTTTTTGTAAAAGGGCTTATACCCTTTCGACCTTACCTACACCCTAATAAGCCTTAACAGAAACCAATTTACAATAAATCCCTATTAACTTTATATTAGCTTAAAGTTTTATCTTAATAAAATTCATACAGGTATTGTAAACTAGTACTTTTAGTAGCCCAAAGTACGTATTAATCCACTAAACACGTAACGACTCTTATATTTCCTTTACCGTAATGGTTTTTAGAAACTCAACGTCATGAAAAATCGTGAGGGAATCTAAAACGTATAATACTGGCTTGCTGTTCAGGTAAAAAACGTTCACGAAAACATCCAATTAAAAGTCTTGGTTTTCTTTTAACGCGAACTTAAACCTTGGGGGGGTTAAGGAATTAATTTGTCAAAGGTAGCGAAGCTGTTTAATTATCTTCAGAGCTGGCAAATTCACATCTTCGTATCCAATTTATTTTAAGATTTTATAAAGACTATTAGTTATCTGGTGGTTGAACCTATCATATAATCAATAAATTGTCGCCTCCGTTAGATTTAAAATTACTACCTTTAATCTTTAAAGATAGAACCAAAAATTACCCTACTTAAGATTAAGTAAAAACTATTTACCGGCTTTAACTTGTATCAGTTCTTTAATATAAACGTTAACGTTAACGCCGAGGTTTTTTAAATGTTTTAGACAAAACAGAAATGAGATAGGGGATTTCCGGATATGAAAAATAATAAGGCTAACAATAATCTTAGCCGTCGTCGATCCCAGTAAAAATAGCTCTTTTTCAGGTTTAAAGCTAACCTTAACCTTACTAATATACGCGGAGTTAGGTTCCGTAGCAGTATTAGTATCCCTTTGTAACGAAACGTATTACGAATAGCCTTTTATTAAATACTGTACGGCCCCCGTATCCAGTATAATCCCTTAAAAGACTTACTTTGCATAACGGTTTCAGATAGTAAAGAGGTATATAAGGCTAATGTTTTTATCGTCGTAGTAACGATAAAGGTCTTCGACTATAAGGCGGTATAAGAAGTCGTGGTCGAGTAGTTATTACGTTGTTTCCGAGCCAGTGCCGGTGCCAATATCTTTGTGTTACTTAATTTGCTTGAGAGAATTGTCACCATCACCTAGCTCGTTTCCCTCAAAGTTTAAAATTTCATCCAAGTAATTTTGTTTGGAATTAGTAGGGTATTAGATATAATACATCACCTTCCTATTATTTCGCCCGGCGGAGGGGTTCCGTGTTAACCAATAACTAGACTTTTTGCAAATACAACATCTCTTACCATTATTACGACGATATTTTTTACGGGTAATATATCTATCTAAATCTTCACCTTGCTGGCGCCAACGTAATTACTACTTTTAATCTAATGTCGTTAGATCAAACCTTAGGCGTTATTAACGCCTGTAGCTATACTTACGGTCCACGTAATTAACTACCTTAAGTTCTTTCTTTTTTATCTTAAGTAAATTTCTAATTAAGGAGTATATAGTAGTTAATCTGGAATTTCTAACATATTTGGTCGCTAACAAGGAACGCAATTGACTAAAAAATCCTTCATAAATAATACCAAGGCATTAAAAAACGTATTCGACCTTTTTATAACTTATAACTATCTGAAGAACCTACTAATATAAGGTGTTTTTGACAACTCCTACGTTCTTTATTACCTGTTAACAAAGAACTAACCTGTCGAATATCTGATTTAAAAAATCCATCTTACTTTTTACCTTTTTTTTGTAATATAATACGTAGGACCACATGATAATATTCCAGTTTATATGGTACTACGTAAAATTAACATCGTATTCGAAGTAACCCTTTAAGCTATCGCAGAATTCTCGAAAGAAGTTTCAATTTGTTAGGTATCAGAGGTAATAATCCTCGGTTTGGCTGGTAAGGATACTGGAAAACAACGAGTAAGAACCTGGCAACTTAACTCTTATCTGGCAGCAAATGTTGAAAAATGGGCGTAATTTGACGTTGAGAAGGTTATACGGCTGACTGTCATACTTCTCTTTTCTTCTCCAAATCTTAACAAATATAGTGATTACTGTATAATCCTTGTACTTTATAGGGACGTGTCGAGGGGGAAGAGTGATTTACTAGTCGTATAAACCTTCCATATCTCTTAGCTGGGGAAAGGACTAAGGTTGTTACTAGTGTTAATAGGCTGGATAATTACCCTTAGCTAAATTTGAAGGAAAAAAGACAGTGGTTATTCCCATAGTAGGCTCGTGCGTAAAGCCGGTTCTTCCTTAATTTGGCTACTAAAACTGGACTTAGTCAAAAGCTCAGGGGAATTGGGTTTAGGGTTTTTAAAAGGTCTAACGATCTTATTTACTTAATTAGTGTAAAAAGTAAACTTAATTAACTCAGGAAGCGTAGGAAAACTTTGCTTTATATAACTTACGGCCGTTAAGAGCGTACTGCGCGCTGTTATATGGAGGTACTGGGTTACCAAGTAGATTAACGGGCTTATCTCCCGCGCGCCAAAAGGATTAACTTAATTAGGGGTAAAGGAGAGGTCTCCTGGACCGCGTGTAAAAGCGGTAAAGTTTCTTACCAGCTTTTCCTTTAGACCGTAGGTTATAAGGGTATTCTTCAAGCTGGACTAAGTCGAAAAAGGCCTGGGCTAGCATTGTGGTGCCCTATACTTAGACGAATATCCTTCGTTCCTTTAGTTTGGACTTAAGTCTTTACTTAACCCCTTTTTCAATTGCTTTCTACATGTTAATTATCTAGTCTTCAAGAAGTCATGATATCTGTCAAAAGTACGGTTAGGTTTATCACTGTTATTCTGCTTAAAGATAAAGTATCTGACGAAGTTAGTCAAGTGTTCTTCGTTTGAGTCTTGATCAATATTTCTTCCCCAATATTCATGGTTATAAAACCTGGTAAAAAGGAGTCCAAAGGCCTTGATTGCTTCTTTACTGGCAGGGTCGGTAATAGCTTTAAAGTGGACGCTTGCGGTAGACATCTTGATGGGCGTGTAAGGCGAGGAACTTGGTGATCATTTAACGTATGGACTTTGTGGTTTTTGGGCGTGTGGACTTAGCGATTCAATGTGAAGTCGTGCGACGTGAATTTCTTGGCGCAACTTGGTGTTTTTCGCTCAGAGCAGTGAACTTAACGGTGAAATTAGAGTGGGAAGTTAAAAGAGTAAAGTAAAGGCAATGGTTTGATATAAATGGTAAGGTTGGAGGTCGTTTCTAGTGGTAAGGAGAAAAGGTTATTTGTTAAGGTTATTTTGCCGTGGGACTTATTCGTTTTTACAGTAATATTATCTGCAGTAGTACTGACTTAGCCGTTTGATAACTGGCCGAACTTTGAAACTTCTAACACTCAATCTCAACGTCTTCAAAAAGGATCAATGAAGATTTCTTGGTGTTTTTCAGTAGCGATACCATCGGTTACTTCCAGGTTGCCGTTGGGGACTAACGCAACCCAAAAAGTCTTCTCTGTTTTCTTGCCGTTGGAGGCTGACGAAGTTCTAATAGAGACCCTTCATAAGAATCTTTCCTCTACCCTAGCCGCTGTAGCCGTAGAACGTAACCGGAGAGCAGCTTCTTCTTCTACTTAGACAATCTGTACTTAACCTAATAAACACTGATCAGTGTTGGTAGGCCTTTATCGTGGCAACTTAGTCGATTGGAATCGCTGTGGTCGAAGTAACTAGTGTTGCGTTGATATTGTTGATTGATGTGTGTGTTCTAAGTTTGGCAGACCGTTAGCCGATCCGCATACTAATTTGTATGACCAAACGCTTTAGCTTGTACCGCATTTTGAAGTGGGCACCAACTTCACTGCACCTGCTGTGCAGTCCCACAAACTGCAGTCAATTTGTAGTACGTACAGTCAATTTTAATTGCAGTAAAGTTGACTTGACTGTACTGAATTTGACTGCTATTACAACAATAGTGAAAATCTTGAGTATCACTAGCCTAAAAGTGATTGTTAAAACTACAAATAACCCCGCGAAATTTCACATGACTCAGGATAAACCTTATATCAAAGCGACTAACTATAGTGATAAAAACCTTCGAATTAATCGAATAAGCTAACACAACCATTCTTCTTCCGTAATCGACAACCCAAAAAATCGCTTCAGATGTAGACGACTACCAAAGAGGAGAAACGTTAAAAACGAGGAATACACATCAAACCGGATCAACAATATTACTTAAGTTATCAGGAATTAGAAGGATAATGAATACTTGATCGTAAATATCAGGGTACAAAACGTTATCGAAACCCTTGGAAAACTTTTAAGGGAAATGATAAAATCGATATTAACAAACTCTTAACTCGAGAAGTTATAGAATTCGTAACTCAAAATGGCTTCAATGTTCAAGACTAAAATATCGAAATTTTCAGGATAACAATTATATACAGAATCAAAGGTAAAACTACTGGACGGCAATACAAAAAGTCACGTTTAATCGTTTAAGGATACGGTAATAAAGACAAACCTTAAACCCTTACATAGTTTCCAACGATTCAGAAAATGAGCTGGGGCTGAGTAGTCGATTTCGCAATAAACTTTTCAACTAAAACTAAAGGAAAATGCATCCTTAATAACCGCGATATAACGTAAGCGTGCAAGCAATTAATAACTGATTTACAACATAACGTTTTGTTGAACCTACCAAAAAAACTAGGCAACAAATACCCTGCGAAAACAGTAATTTAATATATTACGCTATTATTCTGACTACGTGAAAAAGGCGTGTATTAGTTCCTTACATATGAATTACATTTTAAGTTGAAGTTTGGTATAAGGTCTTTAATATACGAGCTGCACTTACTAATAACATCGAGAGAAAATTCGGCTAAGCAGGTATATAAACTAATAATACTTTTTTTATGAAACCTACCAGTTTTATGGAATTTGAAAAGCAAGCAACTCAGGAATTCAAGTTCTGGAACGACAATGCGGTCGAAAAATAGGCCAAACGTAATTAAATTAACTTTGTTATATCATTAAATCGTATATTAGGTATCAAGTCCTATTTTACATTTATTTAAAAGCTTCAGAGAATGAATTTAGCTCTAATAAACAAGTTCAAAGTATCTAGCCCTTAATAGTATTGAAAATGACGTGCTTGTGGCAGCTATATCGCCACCTTATGCCAATCGTAGGCTTTTTACGACATAACGATTCCAATATAAATACAAAATGCGAAAAAATGAGATTTTAACCAACTGAATAAAAATCTAAAATGTAAGATACGAAATATGAACCAAGGGATTGATATAATAACAAGCTAATTATCGAAAGCCAAATTGATAATCTTTAGGTACAGCTCCTGTACTAATAACGAATATTAGTTGTAATAAATCAACTAACCAATAACCTTCGTTATTAAAAACCAAGGGAAAAACCAGTTGAACATTATTAAAAACTGAATACATTAAGTACTTTTCAAATCTAAGAGGATTTCACGAAACGTATTAACTCTAAAGATTTACAGCAATATGACCGGCTTCAATTTAGTCATGGCATTAAGTAAATCACCTATCGTCGTTATCAAACAATTAATTATTTCTCTTCGATCTTGCTGCTGGTGGTGTAATTTTCAGTGTATTGAAAGATTAATGAACTAAATCTAGAAATCTAAGCTACAAAGTTGGCATCAAGAATTTATAATAACAAAAAAAAAGGTAAATGGTGTTTGGTACCCCACCTAGGTCTGACAAATTCCGGGGGGCAAAGAAAGCATTATTTCCCTATTATAAGCAGGTGTGAGAATTCAATAATGGCTCATTAGAATGACTTCTCACCAGAAGGGGTACTCGCGAGAAGTAGTCCTCGCGAGGAACAGTCAAGCACTTATACTGATCATCTCAAATTCCTTTCCAACTCCTCTATCAACTCCCCACAATACTCCAAGTCCTTGAGATTAACCTATTGGTCGATTTTTACTATAAGTCTCTTTTATTGTACAAAGAACTAATTTTATGAACCTATTCGACGATGACAATTAAACCATTTATCCAGTATTTTTTCAATTCCCTATTTATCTTTATCGTTTCTATATTCAATCTTCATGAAAATTGGAACGACTTGTTGAAAGTTTTCATTAGGCCGTACAAGTGTATGAAAAGAATACTAATAGTAAGATGAATCCATAACTTGAACGGGATATCCAAAGTAAAAACGAATTCTTTAACCCCATTTACAATAGGAAACGATTCCAAATCACAAGGTTGAGGTTTTGATCAACGATAAAACGGCTTATGTACTCGGTTAGATTTAAGGTAAATTCGAAAATTTACTTTAAATCTATGTCATTTATAATCTTTTGTACTCATTCTTAACTTCCGAAGTTATACTATTTATCGGTCATTAAATATTCCGTTTCAATCATTCCCGTAAAAGATGAATATAACCTAATTAACGAAGCAATAATTGAATATAATAATCTACGAGTAATCGCAATTTAAAGCGAAAAAAAACTTGAAAAAACTTGCGTTAATGATTCGAAAATAGGCGTTATTGAGATTTCACTATAACAGTAAAATAAACTTAATCTAGAGCAATTGAGGGAATTAAACTATATGGTAACACAATGCTAATTTAATAGATTGGTTTTTTCTTTGAAATTTTCTATCGGATCAGAGACAATTAACCGTTATTACTATCAATTACGTTCCGAAACCTTTCCACAATCCTTGCAACAATACAAACAAAACTCAAGATTTCTGTCCGAAATTATCTTTTTAAGACAAGGCTAATTTCAAAGTAATAAAAGCTTTGATAAAACTCAGGTATATTTACCAGCTGTGTAGGTTATATACCCTTAAAGAAAAGACATTCGCTTTGATATTTTATATATTACCGATATAATAGAGTTTAATTTGTTTTTACTCGTAAACAATACGCCTTTCATAAGAAAGAAATGATAAAATCACCATAAAATCCATGTAAATAGTATATATCAACTCCTCTAGTATTCATATTGTTTATATCTTTCCTATAGGTCTTAAGTCATTTTTAAAGATCAAACCATACCTCTGGTAATCTTTGTAATATAATTTAATTAATAGTGGTTTCAAACTAAAGTAATGTCTATGTAAAATTACTATTTTACGCTTAAGATCAAAGTAATAGTGTTTATTGTAAGCATCGATAAGGAATTCCTGTATTACGGTATTGAATAATATTAATCTTTTATGGCCTAATATGTTTCGATTATATAAAGAACGGTCGGTGAAACGAAAAAGGTACCTGGGTTTTGGAACTAAAATATCTTTATGGCTATTATCCGTTTTCAAGTAGTTGATTTTCGATTTCCATGTCACTTTTTCTTGGTAACTGGTATATAGGCGTAGTTTCAATTTATCTAGTATTAAAGCTTTTTCCATATATATGATAATATTCGAATTATCCGTAAAAATAAAATAATTATCGAACATTTCATTGAAAACTAGTCGTTTATCTATTTTTCGCATTACTCTATGATTTGAGATAAAAGTTCTCCATAAAGTATTGAAAAAAGGAATGGAAACGGCTTGAAAATAAATATTATCAATTCATATGTATTTAAATACATGAATACATTAATTTACATTTCATTATCTTAATCGGTAAATAGAGCAAAGATCAATTTTATATACTCTTGGTAAATTTATTATTCACAAAAAAATTGGTTGCGAATTAGACGGGTGTGGTATGTAGCCGCCTATAAACCTTCATAAGGTGAGAGAATTCGTATTGGAAACGACTATAATGTAACTTTACTATAGTAAAATATCGAGTAAAGGTATTAATAGTTTGACTTTTGTAACTAGAAAATATTATATAATATTTTAAACATAGTTCCTTTTCAATTAAAACACTTTACTCTAAATCTTCGTTTTTAATTTCCATTGATGTGTAAAAAGAAAGCCTTCATACGTTTGAGATAATATAAGCGTAATCTCCCCTAAATATATTTTTGATGTTATTTGAATAAACTTTATTTTTCCTCAGGAGGCTATAGTTTCGTATTTTACGTATAATGATGATTCTTTGTTTAGTTACCGGTATTATATTGACCCTATTCTAGACGTTACAAAGTAGGTCGACTTTAAATTTTTGTAATACGTTCGATAATTAAGTAAAATATGCAACTATTAATCATAGAAAGCCTGCCACATCTAAATACGTTTTCAAAGCCTTGCAGTTTCTTAGGAACAACAGTTTATGAAAGCATTATGTACGTTCTGAGTTATCATTAGGCCAAAAACGTGGTGCGTAGAATCAGAGAAACTAAATTAGTTAAAAGCTAATATATGGCATTTCGAGCTAAAGTAACCATTCATTTCGCGAAAACGAACCTCACGATTACTTTATCCTAGTAAAGTGGTTTTCAAAAATATCCTAAAATATAACACCATTGTCAATTAAAGCTTTGTAAAAATGTAGAAATTGATTACGCGTATGATTCATATATTTTTGGGAGTAAATCGATCAATTCTGAAATCCTATAAGAGCAGTTTCCAATCGTTTTGATCCACGGTAGCTTACTACCGTAAATAGTTCTCAAAATCGAAGATAAACAATTTTTTTAAAAAAAAGAATTAAATAACATCAACCACTATAATCAAACGTTTTCCACGTATCACTTCGATGATATAACTTTACAATAGCAAAAAAAAAACTATTTCGTGCAATTTACTATTGAAATGATTTAAAACCAACTATAACGCGATCTTTGAAGACGTTATGAACTATAAATTAAACTACAAAAACAAATAAGGCGATTGTTAACATGTCGTCCGAGTATCCTATATAGGTTTAATATTAAAGATTATTAAAGCACTGATTTAAAGGTTTCTCATCCCGATTCGCAATGGAATAGGGATAATGATTAAATTGAACATTTTACTAAGATATAACCATTAAAATCTATATCATTTATTCCTTCTAAACTTTTACTCAATCGATAACATTTTACATATAAGAGAATTACTTGAAAATCCTTAAAGTTTTAATACTTATATTTTGTTAACCGCATCAATATAGGAGCCCCATACCGTTTTAACTATTGATATATATTTTAGTATTTCAATACTGAATAAAGAGAATGTTACCTATAGCAGTTCTTTCTTCAATTCGAGTTCTATACAAGTTATATTCAAAGGGTTATAGAAAAACTCTTTAATTAGGTAAACAATGGCGTCTATTAAAATAGTACCTATTTTCGGGTTGATAGACATTTGGTTTAATCTTATAAAGCTATGAGAAAAACCTTGCCATTTATATTGTAGGAAAATTCAACTCGAATTCGGCTCTTAACGTTAAAATAGAGAAATTATCGTCCAGTACCAAAAATAATGTAAAGTTTACCAAGTACTCTCCCAAGGTTACCTTCATAAGTTGTACTACTGATAAAGAAATTATTAAAGTGTTATTAGCTCAAGTCAAATCTCAGAATACATCGTTCCAATCAACTTAAAAATAAGCTGAATACTCGCATTCAGCTATAAATCCTATTCTAGCCTTTTCTGAAGTCCTCACTACCTTTTCAATTGTATTTTATGGTTATATAATATATGGAGTAATAACGATAATAATTATATTGAAGGCAACTGAATACTAAAAGGTAAATATAAACGAACGACCTTTCAAAAGGTTGATATATTCGATTAGCATCTTGAAATTTTACTTCATTTATATCTTTATTAATAAACGATTTTTACTTTAAGAATCATAGTCTTAGTCACTATTTTATATACCGTAAATAGGATATCGAATTAGCTACTGCGAAATAAAATCACATTTCACAACATAAAAACATTAACCTTAAAAAGTTTTAGACAATTATTGGTAAAGAGGGCGATAGCATTACGTTTATCCACGACCTAGGCTTCAGAAGTGTTACGTAATAGTCCATGAGAGCCATCAATCTTATAGTCAACAACTTAAAAAGCTTATCTAACCTTCGGTTTCAATTTAATGAAAGGTTATATAACGTCTACAATTTTTTCACGTTTATAAAATAATATTTTAAACGTAGAAAGGTCCGAAAAGTAATTTTCGAAAAAACGTAAGTCCACGAGATTTCTCCCTGCGTCTATGTCAAGGGATATGATAATATTCCTGATTTTACACGTAATATACTCACAGCTACGTATGGAAATCCATAATTATTTATATCTACTCATTACTAAAGTAACCATGTTGTTAAAAATACGGGTTACAAGAACTTTTAACTCCTTAATATTATTAATAAATTCGTCTAAAATGGGTTAGTTGTCTTAGCACAAGTGCCTACACATAATACGGATACTAATACGTCTACGAGCTAAAAAGCTCCTTAGTTAGGTAAATAACTAATTACCGGAGTCTAAAGACTTGTAACAATAGTCCTAAGTTCTCTTACTTAGCCTTAATATATTAATTATGTTAACCACGGTACCTATTTCCGAATAACGTAATAAAAAAAAGTAGGTGAATTACGATAACTACGAGGTTTAATTATCTTTAGTATTAAAATAGATATTATTAATGCAGTGGTTACGGTTACGGCGACGTTTACCAATTTTTCGACGGTGTTTATGATTATTTCAGCGGCGGTTAAGACTGCCTCGGCGTTCTTTATAACTGCCTCAACGTTTATGATCCTGGTGTCGTGGCCGCTTACATCGTTTTCGTTAACGAAAACGATTTTCACAGTGTTGGTTATCTTACTTACGATCTTGAACTTTGTAACGATTATTAAAGTAAAGATTTTCTTCGTATTTCCTACGAGTATTTTAGCGATCACGGCGAAAATCGTAACACTTTCAAGTATATCTCTTTAAAGCAGGCCAATATTAAGGAAACTTATATTCCGCTACCGAAAATAACGTAATTTCATTCTCTTTAATATTACCTTTATATTTACGTATTTACCATTATCGACTAATAGGAGGCAAGTATTACTCAATACTCATACCTAAGAAAAACAAAATATCAATTATAACTCCTCGCTAATTTTTATTATACCTGTCTCAAGTACCAATAACTCTAACGTATTGTATTTGTATCTAAATATGTTTTCTGAGCAGGTACTCGTCGTTTAACAGATTGCGAAGGCGGAAGGTATGTTTCCGATGCTTGGTAATAGCTCACCCATCATTTATAACAAATCATGCTTCGAGTGCCTCCATAATCTCCATAAGGTCGCAAAAACACAGTTTTAAACGGTTAAATGAAATTATCTCCAAGTTTTACCAATGAGTATCCAATCCTTAAAGTGACTTTTAAAATATATTAACCAATTAACTTTTGGTACCAGAGTCAACGTTAATGAATAAATGCAGCCGCTAAGCAAATGATTTGGCGTTTGTAAAGATAACGTTCTTACCTGCAGTATTAATGCCAGAATTTAAAGGATGGGGATGTTTTAGGTTGAAAACCCCTATCTTTTCTCTCTTTAAGCTCATTCCTCCCGCCTAGTATTGTAAAAAGGGCTAGAAAGTCTCGCGTCGGTTGGCTTTGTCACGTTCTCACAGCTCATGATTCGGTGATCTGGGGCGGTAGCGATCTCAGGGAGGTTCAAGCTCGTGGCGATCGGGCTAGCAGCGTTCAAACTCGCGGCGGTCCGCAACTTATTCGTGGATTTAACGATCATTTTCTTCACAAGAATAAAGTTCCTCCTTCCCAGAATAATAGCCTAAATGCAAGGACTAAGGCGTTAAACGGAAAAATTAAAGGAAATCTTGTCATCTAAAAACCAGGGTAATTATAACTCCTCCAAACACTCCTACTACCACATAAATCTTAACTTAGTTCCTTTCTTCGCGAATATTGCCATCCAAACCATTAAGGCGTTTATTTACGGTAGTAAAACGCTGTTTAATCTATTGATCGATAGCTTCGCGGATGTAAGCTGTAATAGGATTACCTCTAACACTACTAATACTGACGCTACTTAAAGAGGAAGCGTTTCCAGATATCCTGCATATTGGCGTATGGAAACTAGATAAGGTTAGTAAGGAAAACGGTAATGGGATTCGAGATTTCCGACTTGTTTTAAGAGAAGATTTTGAGCTAATAAGTAAGGCTTACAAACCTAGAGTTCGTTGAAACAGAATATAAAGAAGTAACTAGTTTACTGACATCACTTGTAATTGTTCTATAGTCATAAAGACCAATGGAAAAACAGGAAAGGCAATGAAAAAAGGGCAAACCGATAAAAAAGGGGCGAAAAATCCGATAACTTAAGAGATTGGTAATATTTTTAAAGTCTTACTTTGTGTAAACTATAGAGGCAACAAAGCTTAGTAGCAATTAAAGCCTAGTGGCAATCATTCCTGGTTCAACTTAATTAGTTATACCTACAGCTACCATTTGTTAGATCTTACTGGTAGAGGTATGATTTGCATTGTATTAAAGGATGAAGAAGTTAAGTCTAGAATTCTAAGCTGCATAGTTTGCAGCAATTATGTAAAATAACAACAAAGAAGGAAGTTGGGGCTTGGTACCCCACCTAAGTCCAACGTTTCTAAAATATCACCGATCTTACCTCCAAGATTTTATTTTTAAAAATTCTCTTCAGCGGACATACGTCACAAAAGTATTTTACAAATACCAGGAACCTAGTATACGAGATACTCCCCAAATGTCAACGTATAATACGAAGCATATTTGTAACGGAACTTGATAGCATAATAGCAGGATTTAATGCGATATAGTGACCGATGGCAATTTAAGAATTATGAATAGATAATTCGAATTAGTTTCGATATCTGAATTAGTTGATATCAATTGACGAATTCTTTTCAAATACTTATTTACGATTGAATTAACTGATGAAAAAGTTATGATAATAAAAGTTATGGTATAAGAGCATGTAAACGAAGTTCGAAAAATTTACAAACTGAATTCAATGAACGGGGAAGATAACCTCGCTGATGTTTCAATGAAGGCTTCGTGTAATAGTATTGTGAAAAGGTTTGTAAAGAGTAATAAGCTATTCGTGGAGATTAAGATATACGTGGACCAGCCGGTACGTAACGAAGAGGAATGAGGATACCTTGGCGAACTGAAGAACTACCAGGATATAAATGTGTAAAAAACGCATATCTAAACCTATTGGAGAGGGAAATAGGATTGGTGGCATATAAATTTATGACGAAGGACATATATAACTATATTCAAGAAGTTGATATTTGGATCTTTATGGCGAATGCTTGTAATTAGATTTAGTTTTTGTATGAAATAGGTTGCAATTAGTAGGGGTATTAGCGATCAATACAGAAGGGAGTGTATTGATCATAATAAATCGGTGATTGGAAATGTTGGCGGGCACGTATGGAAATGAAAAGTTGATTGTATTGGAAAGAAAGATGATGGCAGTATAGCTAACTTAAATGTATTTACTGTCCGTTGACTACATAGACAGCAAGTGAATTGCAGTGAGTGCATAATTGAACATGGTGCACGGGCCTTGAATTTATGTATATAGATTAGTATGTAAACTGGTTTGCCTTGCAAAACTTCGAAATTACCAAATCACCACTTCAGTGCAATACGAGTTAGATCGGATAAATATACTAATCGATTACGTTACAACGATCAAGACCTACAAAAAGATATACCAACGTTGACAAAAACCAAAAAGTGCTGACGGTATCGTAGAATATACAAAACATCTTTTTCAAACAAATTTCGAAAATCAAATGTTCAAATACATCGACAGAGGAATCAAGACAAAGGACGATCACAAAAGTTATCAAAATACCAAAGTTACCGAACTACAAAGTGATTATCTCTGGAAGCCCACCAAGTCCTTATCCATCAAACCCATTAATAATCCTGTTGAATACCGAAATCCCCAAATTAATAGATGACTATGATTTAAACCATTTCAAACCCATTGTGGCCAAAAGTGATATCTGAAATGTCCAAAACAAAGATACTATACGAGACTTATTCAAGGAACATTTAATCTACAAAATAGGTCAATATATCTTTTAATTACATCCAAATAAACTTAATCAACATAGCGTCGACTCCTACCGCGGTATTTAGATTTATTTAACATATGAAGCCTAAATATATGGAAAAGTGTAACATAAACTACTGAACTTACATTGTATAATCAAGCCTAAAGTCTAATACATTCTGTTCGCAATGATAACTCTCCATCACAATTTTCTGGAATATTACTATGACAACTATAACTAACAAAACACAGGTTGATTTTAAACGCGTTATTAGGAATAGTGTTTCTTAAAGCTCCTATACGCGTTCGCACGTTTCTAATTAAAATTTAATATAAATATATAGTATCAACTTCATTACCTAAGTCTTTCTTTGTCCTACAATCTTAACCCAAAAACAGAAAAAACTTCTTTAGGCTCAATGTAGAAAATGAATCTTGAATCCATTAATATACGAAGGACTGACCTCAGAAACCTTGGCAGAAAATTACCAATATGAACATATACTTAAAGAAGCCTACGAGAGAAATCTTGAACAAATTTCACCAAATATTTACTCACAAAGGAGTCGTCCAAATCACTTCCAACGAGTATACCATAAAAAAAGAGAGTTTACACGAAAAACTAACGTGAATATAACCTTGGACTCTTTCTCTCTAAAATTTTCCAAAGGTACCTATCCTACCAACCAATACAACCTCTTTATCAACCAAAATAAACCATATAACCAATATAATACTCTTTTCTTTTATCTTATAACTATCATTGAAACATATTAAGTAAGGATTACGACATTCCAAAAGATCTAGATATAGTAAAGAGAAGTATAACAGTAAGTTTTATGATCTTTGAAAAAATCAATTTACGACTATATCCCCACATTTTATGTTCAATCAGAACTTAACTACTAGGTTTCCACTCGAAATTTCCTAGTATTCATACCTGTTAATATAAAGATTGGTAATTTTGTTACCTAACAAGTTATGAATTCCTTAGAGAGATATGCGAAGGCTCAAAAGATTATTTCGATTACGATATTAACCGTATTCAGTGCCATTTGAATAGAAACATAATTCAGTCATTATTGATATTATGATAATGAAAAGAGTCTAAAAAAATCTTAAACTTTCTTGACTAGGTTCTGTATAATCTGGTACAATTCCAACACCCCATATGGTATATGAAAACCATAAAATGCACATTAGGCCAACAGGTTCATCAAGCTATCACAGGATGAAAAGAGTTCATAAAGGCCCTAAAATAACTTGAATATACCTTAAAAGGGGTTCTAGGTCAAAAAAGCTACAGATTCAATTTTTGAATGGTATAAATATCACATTTAACTAATATATTCCCCTCAATTTATAAGATCATTCATTATTATAAGCAGAATACCCCCGTGCTAATTCTCCACATCAATCGCGAATATAAAAAAACTACATGGTTTAGGTATTGAAAAACAGTGAATTTGAGGTTTAAATAACAACGCGCACAAAAAATACTCTATGCTGAATTTGAGTCAGCCCCATAGGTTTCCTCATAAGAACAATATTAAAAGGCTCTAAAAATATTACAAACCGAATTATTAGTCACTAAATCATATTATTGGTATACTTCAATCCAAATACTTCATATATCACGCTTGTTACCTTTCTCTTTCTTACCGGGAATATTTAAAACGCGTCACAAACATTAAATAGAGTAAAAAAAAGGTACAAAGGTACAAGCGTCTAAAACTAATATATAGTATGAGAATTCAGGCTTTGTGACATCTTGGTAATTATCCTATTACGTTCTAAATGATCTAACAGATGGAAACCCATATTACTTCAATTTGAACAACGAGCCTCAATATACGCACTTATTTATCATCCGCGATCGTTATGTAAAAAATAAAAATAAAAAAATGGAAGTGAAGGTATTACAATTCATAATATGATGTAATTCGTAAATAAGTCGTTTTGTGAAGGTATACTAATATTATTACGGATATTAGTAACATTGATTCCGGTAAAACGAAAGGGGAATTTGGTCTTAGAAATGAACGCTTTTTACTCTAATCAACTGTTCTATTAATAATTTTTAGTCCTATGATTTTTAATATCGTAGAATATTAAATGAACCATTGCTTTACTTCAAATATATAAATAACCTTAACTTTGAAGTTCAAGATCAAACTGACGAATTGGTAGAAGGTTAATGCGAAATGTTCCCACCCAATCAAAAATATAAAAACATTTTGTTTTAATTTCGAAGACAAAAAAATATAAATACAAAGAGTGAAATCGTAACTTAGTTGGTGAACCTAAAACTTGAATTAGACCGTGATTAATGATTTAAAGAAATTTATCAAAGAAACCTTTAATAGTATGTTGACTTGTTTGTATTTAAAGGGTCTGAAAAGCTCTTTTACTAATTCTGAAAGTATTCTAAAACGATATTTAGATTCAAATTGAATTTGAATCAACATTAAGACTTTAACCTCGTGTTTTTCCTTAACGTCTTACTTAAATATCAAACTTGTACTTTATGTCATTAATTTAGCAATATCATTTCACGGTGTCAAGAGTCTTCAATCTGTCAAATCCTATTAAATATTGAAAAATATGTCTATCATGTGGATTTACATATATTTAAGACCTCAAAACCTTTTGATTCATCATATTAATAACGACTTTATGACCGAGAAGTTCTTAATCGAAGTCATATCAATATACATTTAGTGTGAATAAGTATTGGTTCCAGGTTCTAAAAGTATTGATAAGATTTACATGACGTATGAATTCTTGCGTAAAGTTAATGATTTTTTTTAATTCAAAATTAGAAGTTTAATAAGCTTAAAATAGATATTTAAAATAGTAGTCGAGCGCTTCAACGATATTATAGATCCTAAAATCGTGGAAATAATACTTCTTATTTTAAGTGCGTATCTACATATAATTAATATTTTTTTTGTTCATTAATAACAAAATAAGGTCTATGACCAATAATATTTATTTGATTAAGTTGTGAAATTGATTCGTTAATACTGATTTAAACAACGTCTCGATATGAAATATATACGGTCGATAAAGAAAACGATATTTTAACTATTGCGAAGTAAATTTCTTTTTTAGAGGGAACGGGGTAATAAGGATTCATGTGATACGTTTTTCACTATCTTCAGATTAAATCCAATCGTCTATAACAGTTTTCAATCCACTCCTTTCAGTATTACATAAGTTAAACTGTACAAAAAGCTGGCTCAAAATAAAAAAAAATGAATTGAAGTTCTTGAAATAAACTAAACTTTTAATTTAACCTACCTATATCGATATTTAACCAGTTTTCAAAGATGCAGCGTCGCGAATAACCATCCAACAGAGTAATATAAGATGAGTAAAATCATGCTGATTGGCACTAAAAGTCTAAACAGACATATATGAGGGTCAAAGAATCGTAAAATAAAAAGTTTGATAAATAGTTACTCTTCAAATTACGTGTTGAATTCATGATGAACACGTCGGTTAATCTATCTGATAAATGTGATCGAATTGAAATTGATGGTCTCCTTACTGGGGGCATTGTTTAGTCTACCCTATTCGCATAATTTAAAGAGCAAAACATAACGATCCCTTAATGGAAAATATTTTACGAAGCTCATATTGAAACCACGTATAAAATGAAAGAAACAGTAAGGTTAATTTTGTATGGTTACGTTGATAAGATCGTACCTTAAAAGCGTTCAATATCAGCTGACATTTTGTCAACCTCTTGCGTACGAAATACGTGTTTTTTCCATACCTCTTATAAACAACTACCGCCTCCACCATCATTTCCACACTTGCCTACTAAGTTGAAAGATAATAATGAGTATGAAATAAAAGAACCTCTAACAATAAATTAGATTTCCTGTTAATCGTTACAATCAAACCGGTCGCCCCATTATTTCAAACTTTGCCTAATATCGCCGGACTTAGAAGCTCCCGCCTTTCCTTTATCTAAATCGCCTTAAAACAACAACGCCTTTGATTCGTCTACCTATTAAAAACTATTCATGTTCCGCATCCCAATATAACATATCTAGATGTTGTTTACCGCTTCCTTTCCAGAAACCGGGTTTTGAATGATTACGGTTACGCTAATCGATAAACTTACAGTTCATCGTACTATAATTATATCCCAACTTTTTACACAACTCTGAATATTAAAAATACTAACCGCCTTTATCGATTTTAAAAAGCTTTTTCAATTACATAGCCAACTTTTAGGAAATAAGTCATAACGACGTTTACCTAAATTTAACGGAAAGTTTCCCTGTTTTCCGCGTCTTATACTACGAACCCTACGGTTTTTTCCAGCTTTTTTTTAGTCTTTTATCAACGGATGAACAAGAAAGGTTACTAACTTAACTTTTGAAAACTCATTAGCAAATCTTCATTAATACTATACCTGAATAATGATTAATGAGTCCAAATAACCTTTCAATAAATGACATTGAATTAGGTATAAATACGTGGTTTTTCGTAAAAGAAAATGCGTAATCACAAAATTGTACGATACTTTAAACTCTACAATAAAATTTTGTGATACATAGGCTATCGTCTTATTTAAATCCCTCAAAACGGATATTCGCTCGATATTAGAGAACATAAATTTATATAGTAACAATTTTTTTATAGTTTAAAGCTTTCAATGTAGTTTAACTATCTCCTCCCAATAGGGCTTCGGTGGTTGTCATGTTATAGTCGAATTACATTCGAATGTTGCTACAATTAAATATAATCCAGAACATAATGTTATTAACAAAAACGAGACTACAAACAAATTCAGGAATATAGGCGTCAAATCTTTTACCCTCCTTCATGATAACAACCATTCAATTATCAATAACGTAAAATTACTATTCTAGTCCTAATTGAAAGCTATTAAAGAGGAAAAATACACGTAAAAACAAGTTAAACTTTCTTCTTAATATAAACATTATATCTTCATATATTCAACCAAATAAGGACTCAAATCAGGAAAATTTCGGAAATCAAATACTTCCACTTTTACGACTCCGCTATCAAATTCTTTCTTATATTTATTTTTAACGATAAACAACAAGTAAAATGATTATACATCGTATTTTCGATGTTTGTAACCCCTTTAGTCAGATTACTGCCATGTTTGATACGATCGCGAGCAAAACGTCACCTATTTAATATTCATCCCGGCTTTTAAAAAAGTATAAAAACTTTGGTTACGATGCTTTAGCAAGCCCTTGAAAGAACGTATATGCGGCATTAACATAAAAAGTGGTTTATTGAACCTAGGGATTTTTTGGGCCTTTACATGCATTACCTATTATTTTCCCAAAAAATATCTGAAATTAAATTATAACTTAATAGGCCTTCGTTTCCATACACTGGTAACGAAAACATTTTATATCTGTGGACGTTTATGTATAACGCCCATTTTGGTAGGCGTGTAAGGCATAAACGTAACTTTGAAATAGTATAGTATTCGGATGATAGAAAAGGAAAAAACGAGAACTAAAGCGAAGCTCAGCGGAGCTAAGCTTATGTAGCTGTAGCTGCACAAGCAGGTGGTCTTTGCCTTCATTCCCTTTTCATGTACGTAGCCTCCAAGTAGTACAACAAGTCCTCGGGACCAAAAGAAAAGGCAATGTCTTCATTACTAACATATGTGATAAAAGAGGAGCGAAAATATAGGCGCGAGACGCGAGACGTGAGACGCGAAAAGCAAGACGTGAGAAGTAACACGCGAGATGTGAGACGTGATACGTGAGACGTGAGACGCAAGAAGAGAGACGCGAGACTCATTTGTGGAGACCCTTCTCTTATGCTTCGATTAGCTCCCTGTAGTTTTCTAATTCTTTCGCAGTCTTTTATTTATCGTCCTTTGAAGTATAACAATTTTACGAATCAAATAATGAATTTGGATTCCTTTACAACAACAATTTAGGCGTTTGTTCACGATTTTTTCTATTTTCCATTCGTTTTCCTTTAAATCCTTTTTGTACCGTACTAGTGTAGGCGGCGGAGAAACACAATCGAAAGGATTATGCTCTGGCTTTTTATAGGAAGTCAGGTATAAAACATGAACTGTAGTTTGAACTTGTAAGCTGACGGGAAAATAGAAGGTATGTGTAAGCTTTTCCACGCGGTTGATTATATTAAATAGGCTTAAACGTAAAGGCAATAGCTTTTCTTACCGGTAAAAAGGATTATATTATTTCCCAATACGTAAAAATATACATTCTCTTTTTATAAATTCAATTTAACGGTAATATTCATTATAAAGCTGTTTTACTTCGTAAATAACAACGTCCATTGCAAGTAAAGTGTTACAGCGAAGATCCCATTTTATGAAGCAAATTTGTACATATTATTGAGGTAAACAAGAATGAAGATAATCTATTAAAGCTCTTAACCGAAATCAAAACAAGTATTCGTAAGGGTTGGTATCGTTGATACGAAAATAAAGACTGTTAATATTCCATTACAACGTAAAATCATCATATGTCTACACTTATTCTGGATACTTAGCGATGTAATATCGTAATATAAGTTCGACGATTTGGTAGTTTTTTCTTAGCTTGCCAATTAACCTAAATATAATAGGCTATTGTTATGTAAAGCTTCATATCGAATACATTCCATAAGGCTTGTCAAAATGAAAAATAAAACTTATGTCTCGATTGGAAATCATATCTCTCGGTTAAGCCCAAGGTAATAATAATAAGTGGCGATAAAAATATACTCTGAAGAGTTTGTTATAAAGTTAATGTATAAAGGTAATAAAAATACTTTTTAAAGTTTTATAGTTAACCAGTATAATAGCGTCAAACTCTTTATAACTAAGTAATACCTAAAGGGTGCTAATTAATAATACTAATAACAATATTATGACAACATCTATGTAAATGGTGTATATAGGTTTTTCTATCGTTTGGGTTGGCTCAAGACACTTAACAGGGGTTTTATATTCGTTCTGTATTTAACTATTACAAACTGAATACGAATAATATGATTCCACTAGTTTTTGTTGGTACTTTCAATATAGGTAATTTAGTAAAACTATTATACGTTTCGACTCAAGATTATTCCTGTCGTTATAAGTATTATAAAAAAGGTTTGAACGAGTTTGGTAGGAATAACGAATATTTATGGCCATTTTCATCACAAGTATAAATAAAACAGTTTATCAAACAAAAAGAATTACGATCCTTGAAATTATGTACAATTACTTTATTTTTGGTTTTGAACTAGTTAAATCTATGATAATAGCTCGCTAAATTACCTTTTATTTATATATAGATTCAAGCTTTAGGCGCATGTCCTCAGGAAAAACAGCCATCGTTATGTGTAACGTAAGATTGATCTTATTAGATACTATAGGAAGATTATTAAAAAATTGATCTAGTATGAGTACCTCTATTTATAATTGATACTTGTTTCCATTAGACTTGAAATTCGTAATAAGGCATTTGAAATTTTAAATCGACTAAGGAGATAGACGACGTCTGAATTATATATATACAGGTAAATAATAATATTAATAAGATTGTTATTTACTCTATTTGTGAAAGTTTTATTTAACAACGTTTCTTTAACAATATCTTTTATAAGCTTATGGTCTGTAAAAATGATTATTATATAGTGGTTACTAACTAAAGTTCGTTTAAGACGTTTATATGCCAGAACAATGTATGTTACCTTATGTTTCGAGGCTTTGTTAGTGAATTTGTCTTTGATAAAACATTTGTTAAAGAATATAGAAAGCTAAAAAAACGTTGACGGGAATTGATCCACCCCATTCTTATAAAAAGTAAGGCTTAAGTTGGAAAAATATTATATCAAAACCTCATTTAAGCTTCCATTAACTCATGATAATAGTAATATAAACGGGTTCATATAAAAAGAACGTAAATTGTTATATACGTACACTAGTAACGCGGCGAAAAACTACTTTTGTGAACTAAAAAGCGTAATTATGCTACTTTTAGTAAATTATATACTCTCCTTACGATTATTATCATCGACTTGTTCAGCTTTACGAGTTACGGCTAGAAAATAAGTCTTTAACATTTATAATGGCTTAGAAAATTAGGTGAAGTATATAATCATTAGGCTTAAAAGCCAACGGCTCCCAGATACTTTTCTAACGCATCTCAAGTAATTATAAACGAACGATCGCGAAAGACCTTAGTACGTTTTAAGTTTGTTCAAAGACTGAAACCGTTTATATAAAATCCGAGTTATTGGACATACTAAGATCCTATATTTGAATTTTTCAACGTTAATGATATTATAATCATAACAGATAAAGAGAAAATTTTTATTGAGTGATTTTAACAGTTTTTGAAGTTGTCAAAAGACATTGATCAATAAGAAGCTTGATAAAATAATTTTTATAGTTTAAAAATACGATCTTCAAATCTCTATGGAAACTCTAGTAAATTTCCAATATCGATTAGTATTACTTTATAATGCTTATTTCCTCAATTACTTACAAAGTTTGATTTATTTCGTTAATTCAAATATATAAATAATTACAAAAAGAACTTTTTTAAACTAATTACTAAAAGAATGGAGGATCCTCATAATAAATTAATAACGTCGGCTTCAAAAGGTAAAGGGTAGCTGTTTATTTCAACATATTTGTTAAAGTGCACAGGGTTAACTATCACACGGACTTTTTTAATACTATAAAATTTTCATTCAACTACAAAAACTAATAAGGCGAATAGTAACATATCTTTTACGAATTCCGTATATTTTGACGGATACAAATCGATATATCATTCGTTTAGAAAAGCCTCGTTTCGTTGAAATACTAGGTAACGATTACGATTAAGTTTTGTATTTGAATAACCCTTTATAGAGGGAACCTTTATGATTTGGTCGTAAAGAAGTGTAATGAGTTTAAAATTAAGCCGTATATCAGGGAAATCATCGTAAATCTTAACGAATTTGGAAGTCTTAAGCGCTTTTGATACGTCAATATAAGCTTCGTATTTAACTTTTAATATTGCTACGTAATTTGGAATTTTCATGCCTAAAATAGGCAGAAAGTCTTTAAAACAGGGTTTATTATATAGATTAACTATATTTGACTTCTGTATATTTCCTTTAAATTTCGTTCCATGTCCATGAATTTTCGCGTCGGGTCCTACATAAAACTAAAAATAGCGTTGAGAAATGACGTTCTAATCTGTGAGTTAAAGATAATTTCCGGAAAAGGACGAGATTATGTTCACTTTATTGTTTCAGCCGTATAAGAATATAATCGAAATTCTGCTCCCATCGGTGGGGTATCGAAGCCCAAGTCGCTTGTAGCGACGAAAGCCACTAATGAATTCTCCACAGACATAGAAAAAGGTGAAGCAATCTTAAAAGCTACATTTCCGATTTGTGCTACCTAAAACAACGCATTTTTGACGTCGTCCCAAGTAATGTAAAAAAAAGCCGTATCTTTCCAATTCTTAATGGTTGCGAAACGTAGGTATTGTAAATTTTAACAACCGTGGAAGTAGGATAGTAAGGTTAAATAACATAAGGCGTAAATAAATTTATAATTACGTTAATCATATATAGATGTTGATACGTAAATATGAATGAACGACCTTTAGCAGGCTTAGTATAGTGAATTAGGAAATATACTGTTTTCTTAGGGAACATCATTTTAATTACGGATTTAGTAAGAAATTTACGTACGATTAGATTCGTAAATACTTTTTTGATGAAAAATGGCACCTCTAAATTCCTTTTTTGAAAGTAAATAATATTTTTATATATAAAAATATTTGGTTTACGAAACTTTAATTTGTTTTTGAAAATTGAGGCGTTAATGTGCAGTCGGTTTATTACCAAAGCTTTATCCATCTCTTTAAAAAAGCTAGGGGTTTTATCATATTTATAGCTAAAGTTATAAAAGTTTAACGAACCTTAGTAAAAAGTCATACGAAAGGTCTTATAACGTTTAAGATCATTTGGCACTTGATCTGCAAAACGAATGTGTAGATATAGTTAAGGATGTACTTATTTAACTAAAATTTGGCAACGAGATTTATACCTATACCTATATATAAGTATAACATGTGATTTGGCTTAGAAAGCGTACTGCGTACAGCAACCTATAGGAAGTGATAACCGTTTATAACGAGATCAACTCATTCGTTAACTGGCTTAGCTACGATATCTCTCATAATTTCTATATGTAAAGCTACGACTTCAACAAGCGTTGAGTAGTTTATATAACATATTTTCCCCCTTGGACCTTGCGAGTATAAGGTCTTCATTTGAGGGTAGGACTTAAGATACTAAAGGAGGATGTGCCTAGACTTGTAAACTTACCTATAAGAAGTGTATACCCGATGGCTTAGTTAAGTTTCGTTGGTAATTCCGAGGCTTGCTACCTCGTTTATAAAGCTTACTTCATTCGTTTAAAAGGGCGAAGAAAAACGCTTACACTCGTTATAACTTTGCTCGGAATTGTTAGCATCTAATTCCGATTAAATATTATAACTCGTTTATTCCGGCGACTACATTTACGGTACCTATTAAGTTCGCGGCTATTATTGATATAGCGACAGCGACCATTACGGCCGCCGCAGCGACTATTATCGCGACTTTTTTGCGAGACTTACGCTTACGATTGCAAGTTGTACGATCGTGTTCGCGAATACGGTAGCCATTTTTTCCGGGTTCCTTAATATACTTTTTCTTATTCTTATAAAAATTGCCATCCCTATACTGTGGGTTTTCATAAAAATATCGCGAGTTATACGTTTACAGCTATCATGAATACCTGGTTTATAATACCGGCATTCACTGTTAGCAACCGTTACACAAATAATCTGAGAATTTTTGAATTAATATATATATATTAGCGGAAATTTCATTAACGGTTTGGAAGACGAAGGTTTCATTCAATATTTAAGTTTTACAAAGAATAAATATTAATTATAACTTTAGACTAATTCACGTTACGTTATTTAAAAGTAACTATTATACGTTCGTTCCTTAACTTGATTTAAATGTGTTTTTACAAGCCGTACTCGTCTTTTATAAGGTTTTGTAACATAAAGGTTATTTTTCGATACTTTTTTGTAACTCGGTTAAGATTTATTCAAAATCGTTATATTAATGCCCTTATAATGGCTTTCAAACCTCAAAAGGTTGAATATAGGCGTTCCTTGTGGACAATATCTGTATTTTCTTGAAAGATAGTGGAAACTCATAATGAATTAAAAAATATAGATTTAATTTAACCTTATTTCTCGAGATTCAATTTGGTAACGCTTTTTAAATATGCCTAAACGTTTGAAATTTTAGTAAAAATAACGTTACGGCTTATCGTTACAATACCCATGTTAAGAGGATCATAGTATTTAGGGCTATAAACTGTGGATATTATTATATACTTTCATAGACAGTATATTTAAGTTGCAGTACATTACGCTGTAAGGTACACTCCTGTAGCATGACACGATCACGTATCATGCTACAAGCTGTTCTCTTGCAGAGTATATAATAATATGACACGCTGCAGATTACACTCTCATACGTAGAGTGGCCTAGAAGCAGGTATTCTAGAGTGATACGCTCTGTTCGAGAGCTTATAAGCCCTCACCTGTAAAGTTACCTCTGGATGCTTCTTCATGACTATCATCTTTTATATACTACAATACTAATCATTCTAATTACTCTTCAAAGACCTTATGTGAACGTGAATGTTATAGGCTTAAGACCTTACCGACATAAACGCCTATTTTTTCCTGTTTTAAGCGGCGAATAGTATTAGCGAACGAAAATTGAAAGGCCGGAGTAGCCTGATTACTACAAGGACAAGGTAGAAATCTATGAGGACTAGAACGAGGATTTGGAGAATGAGGACAACGAAGGCAAGGATGCTTATTTCTTTTACGCGTAAGTGCCTTGAACCGACAAGCCTTAATCGTATGGTAGTCCTTTATTTTCTATTATAAACTTATATTAATAATATCCAAGCCTTTTTTAAAATGTTATGTTATTTTTATTAGGTATCATTATAGGCGTTTTACCTATTTTAGCTCAGAAGATATATTTATATTACCACGGTTAACTGGTTTATGAAGGCGTGACGAGGCGATTATCCAAATAATTGAATTAGGTAAAGGAATACTTATAGAAATGACAGGTGCTTTCTTCCTCAGAGTTTTAAGGGTAACTGCTCAAGACTTACCTCGAGTTTGGAGTAACGTTACGGATGCCTTAAGGTAATTTGAGGCTAAGGCACGACATTTTCGTTTAATTATTAGAGACAATATATCGGCGAGACGACAGGGATAACAGCGGGACTAACAGCAGTTGCGACGAGATATAAGTAATAGTAGTGGGAGAAAGTGAAGAGGCAGCTATGGCAGTTAGTGGCACTGGCGAAAGATGACGATAGTGTTGGTAAGTTTAGCTATAGATAAAATAATGGCGACGACTAAAATGATAAAAAACAGCGGAGGCGACGGTAATGACAGGGAAAGGAAAAGGATAAGGGGGTCGTTAAAAATGAAGAGTAGTTAATAGTTGTATTTTATTAATATAGAAGAAGTTGCGGAACTTAAAGTTCAAACGCAGGAAGGAAAATTGGAAGTTTTGGAGGAGTAGGAGGATTGTTGGCTTTGTTTTTACGTGGTAATAGAACTGGTAACGCTGCTTCCGTTTTATCTTATTTAAACTGGTGAGAAGTAGGTCTCGTAATTTTTAACTTTTTTGCTTTCAGCTATTAATTGTTGGTAGACGTATAAGTAGTAGTTATAACGTTGAAACAGTATAGTATTCTGACAATGAAAAAGGAAGAAACTAGAACTAGAGCAGATATTAACGGACCTAAGCTAATTTATTTGTATACGCATGGGCAGGTGGCCTGTGCCTTCCTTCTCTTTCCATATATATATACCCCAATTAATACTAAAGTCTGTCAACTCTAACACATACACCAATCATTACTATCACGTTACTAACAATAAACCAAAAAACTTATCCTTCTACCAAAAGCACTACAGCTTCTACTAAATCCTTAACGGTCATAACCTGATAAACCCGTTCTTTCTAAAAAGGGGTAATGGGTTTTAGAAAGGGACTTAGGGCGGCGAAAGATAAGGCAACGTGAATTATAACAAAAAAGGCAACACGTATACACCGCTTTTACGATTCATACCCATCACTTTCCATTAATACTAAATTCTTCCACGTATTATCGGGATTTTTAGGATTCGTATACGCGTAACTGGTATATTGAACGCCTTTTTCCTTACCAACGCAAACTACATAGCAAACCCTTAATATAAAAAACCGCATTGAACCCGCATGAAACTACTCCTTATAATTATTTACAAGGTGAAAAAAAGCCGCACAGACTGGTAAGAATAAAGGGGAAAAGTAAGAAGGGGTTGGAGAAAAATGAGGAGGAGCGACCGAAGCGCATTGAACTCGTTGAAAAATCAACAGTTCCCGCGTATAAATTCGTACACGCGGGGTTTTTGGGAAAATTACGCGGTTTTTCCATAATAGAACTACCATTCGTAATAAAATAGGCACTCCAGTTATGGGATATAGGGGCTACGAAAGTACGTAGTAATATTTACTATTTTTATGATACGTTATTATCATTTAAAGAAAGTTTAAAGTTTGGGATCATATCAATCCGGAGTTCCTTTTTATTTTGGGATGCGACTTACTGGCTATCGCAAGAATATAAAAGTCCCGTAACAACAATTACAACCTACCCCGCAACTCATACGCGCCATTATACCCGCATTTGACTTACTCTCATTACACGTGCTTTCACCTCATACATTTGCTTTACAAGGCTCTCCTCTTGTTCAAAAGCTTATACAATTATATTCTCATTGCAAGAAGGCGTGAGACGAGGACGAAGATGGCCGTGTTTTACGATCCGATAAAATCTATAAATTACGTGCTAACAGGTTTCTAATTTATGGGGTACCCTAAGGTCTGAATTAGAAGGATGGCATTTTGTCGTGGCGGTTCATAATAACCCCTTCAGCCTCTCATTACGATCCCTTCTACCGGTATCTACAGGTATATTTCGTAGCAGCTTGTGCAATAATTTTCAATTGGTACTTCCTGGTGATAGTTCAATAATAAAAAGGCGAGGAGGCTCCTTATATGGCGTGCTCGCACTAGAATAACACAATCGAAACGGGTATACACACATTACTGACCCGCTTTTAGCGGTAACAATGCTCGGATACACTTCCTCTTTATCGGCATTCTTTAGAAACATTGTCTGCGGCGACAGAAGCGATTTAAAAAATGCAAACCGTAGCCATAAAGGGGCTAAGAGGGCTGACTTTAATCCAACGTTTCAATGCCATCAGCGTTGAAACGACCTTGTGACGAACCCTAACGAAACGCGCCTTCGAACAACAAGCCCGCTCCAGTATTTCGAACTAATTCAAATGAAATTTAATATACATCACAATTGAAAGGGAAAATACTACATACCCCGTTACAACTCGCTGTTATTACACTTTCGAAGCTAAACAAGCGTTAAGCGTAAGGGAGGAGTCTTTACCTAGAGCCAAAAGGTAAAATCTATATCTTTATGTTACCCCTATATTCCTGTTACTATTATTACTCCTATTACTATAGTTACTCCTACTATTTATGCTGTTTCCACGGCTTTTCCTTAATTAAGGGGAATAAAAGAGGGTGATAAAGGGGGTTGAGATCAGTGATATAAAGAATAATGAAGGAAGTGTTGTTAGTGGTGGCTCGTATGGCAGCGGCGGTGGTAGCGGCCTTAGTAGCACATACGTGTTGCCGTTCTATTCGGCGCCATTTATTACGTGAATTACGAGATAACATGCTGTATAAATGGATTAAGGCTTGTTAATCAAACGTGAAAATGTAGTACGGTTGATAAGGAGTTTATTTTAAAGTGATAACGCGTTGTTTAATGAAAAAAACAATAATTTTTACTTATCCCGACGGCGATTCACTACTTTATATTGACTTTACAACACGTAACATCGGCAATAAATCCCTCATAGGGTCCACGACCTCTCAAAAAGAACCACTACTTACATTACACTAACGTGATTAAATCACACATTATCACTACTGAATTATAGATACAAGGATTTTCGTACAACAAAAAATTACTCATATGAGTAACTTATAGTTAGTAAGCTTTAGGGAGTATGTTAGCGGAGTGTATAATTGGAGGTCGTGGCTTAGATAAGGGTATCTAAGCTTTCATTCAAGGCGTACACTCTTCAAATACTTCTTCCGCTGGTATCTTTCTACTACTAATTTGAAATACCATACTTTCTTCTTCATACGTTGATATGAAGACCCAGCCGACAAACCAAAACCATTATAAATAACAATTAACAACCAAAGACAAATTAATGAAAAATCGTGTATATATTTAACATTGGCAAAAATCATTCAAGCTAATGAAGGCAAATGGATCATTATTAGTTAAATATCTACAAACCAACTACAGACATGAAACTCAATGAATCAATCACATTGATAGTTTATCACATTTCAAAATTCAACTGCTACTAAATAAGAATGGAGATAAGAGAACACTCAAAATAAAAGGAATTGTGATTTAAATAACAAAATAATTTTATATAACAAAGGAATACTATAAAATGAGAAATTAGATGAAATAATATTAATAAATAATTACAAATCAATTTCCAAAATCAAAACGAAAACCAAGTGGAATCCGAGTAAGAATATCATCTGGACACAAAAAATCAAAAAGAACACATCAACTAAAATTCAACATTATTCATTAGTTACAAGGTGAGGAATACATTTGGGAAATCTCAAAGTATCCCAATAAAATTAATAAAAATGACAGAAACGATATAGTTCAATTCAACTCAGATTACAATTTTTACTGGAATCCGCATCCTTTGAGAACAATGACTAAACATTGATTTTACAAAAACACAATAATCAGAACATATAAAATAACCCGTTTACTAGACGGAAAAATTATCTATTCAAAATTTTGACATATTCAACATATATTCGATTTATCAAAACCTCAGCGTATGAACAACCATTATCATATACATTATAATCGTATTAATTGATTATAAAAAAGAGGAGAACCTGCATTTCGTAAGTAAAAAAAATTATATTTCACATCGTTGAAACCCACCAAATAATGATATAAACCGAAAATACCTATGAATGAAAATAACGATAGAACCGAAACATAAAATGATTATAAAAATTAAATTTAAACTCGGTACTACCAACGTTATAAACTTACGATTAACGTGAAAACAGGGTAAAATACAATTTTTAATATACTCAAGAACATATTGATAAACAATTTCAGTGACGGAAAATATTATTGTACAATGTTACGAAAATCCAAGAAAAAAACAATTCAAAGGGTGAAAAAAATTATAACAACGTATACATACGAAACTAATTCATATACCACGACTGAAAAGTATGTATACCCTAAAAGCCCCTCGTCAATATTAAAAACCAATAACTTTTACGCTGTATAGAATATAACATTGACATGAAACAATATAAAATGGATAATTACAGATTTGAAAAAGAATTACAGAATATGAATAAAATAAGTTGTAAAGAGAAAAGCTGTGATTCCAAAACAAATGCCGTATTATATTGAATGAATTTAAAACATAAATATAACTATGGTCGACTTCATCTCGAATGTGTTGAGAATACGTAAGTATATCAGGAAATTCAACAAAAAATATTAAACCATTAAAGACAGGTAATAAGTCTAATATTTCAAAAAAAAAAAAAAAATCAAACATATTTTCACCAACAGGGGAAAATAATTCAGAAAACCTATCTCAATATTCTTTGAACCTCCAATTACAACGGCTTTTATCATAAAGTTAAACTGACAGCGAACTCAATTACAAATTCACAATAATGTATCTTGAATAGGGCAATACACATAAAAATACCTTAAAATAAAATCTGCTCTCCATACTGTTGTATATCATTACCAATATATTATAACCGATAAATCCGATACCGGTCCCAATGATTAACTTTATTTAATGAAGTCGATAACCACGACAAAAATAACGATTCTCCAAAAATCATCGACTCGCGTAGAATTATCTGAAATGTCAAGAATAAAGTTCTAATTGAAGACCAGTCTAATCCAACCCCACAATCTAAAATAAAAATGAATTCATGATGTTTATATCATCTCAAACCAAAATTTAAAACAAACAAAATTAGAAGAATGAACTGAAATTTTAAAATAATTGCCAAATTCACAAGTCAATGAAAGCTGGTACCATTCGAAAGATTTCCCGTAATAATACTAACTTGCAAAGAAGTAAATTCGTCATAAGAGCCTTCAACAAAATGAAGAAATGAATGGAACGTATAACGAAGGACGATAATACTGCTATAAATTCCAAATAAATCAATACTTATGTTGACAAAATAAATTTCAAACTTACGAAAACTTTGCTTTTCTTTTTTACTAATTGAAATGATATGAAATATTGCTTAACTAACATTCTCATTCACTTAAATACCGACTAACCACTTAACTTTAAAAGGTTTTGATTTAATCAGTTTTATTTTTATACAAATTAAACTAAAAATTTAAGCTTATTCTCTTCATTCTATGTTATCAAACCGTTTTATATGCGTATAAAATAGAAAGCTGTTCCATTGATGGAAATACATATGAATGGTGTGGATATACCATGAAATAACCCTTTTTACCCGTAAAAATTCTACAAAATACTTGTAAAAACTTTTGAATTGTGCAATACGGTAGTTTTATAGTAATACTTTAAGAATATATCCTGATTAATGGATTTTACTCTTTTCATCGAACCATTTGAATTCATATACGAATCATTCTAAATTAAATAAGAAATGATAATACATCGCTGAAATTTTTGAACCCTTTTATAAAACCGAAACTATTATAATGGGTATCAACTTCCATACATTCGAAACAATTATAATAAAATTCATAAATATATTTATCGTATTCGATAATATTAAAATTCTTTCTGGAAAAATTAGTATGATGATTTATTAACAAGAGCTACAGGTTATCTACGATCTTTAATAATCCTTACAATATTGAAAGTTTGACCAATGTTTCATTTGAACATTCCAAAATTCGGACAACCTATTGAAAAAAAAAAAATTAAAAAATGGAATATAGCGATGAAGTCTCTATACAAAAAGATATTATATAGGCTTGCATATTCAGGGATACCCTTAATATATCTGGAGATTCTCCTGGTATATAGTTAAGAGAATCCGTATAGATCCCAATCATCATGATCGACACCCTGTACTAGTAATTATAAGTATATAGTTGAATAACTATCATCTTCATCTCAATCCTTCTATAACTTTTAATATACTATTTCCTCGTCCTCTCCATTATATTTTTACTAGTTTTTCGGTGAAAATTTTCATCCCCAGAGTATTCCTTATCTCTGGTATTAAGACTTTCTGAGTAAAGACTGTGCCCATTGTATTTTAAAACACCCTCTTAAAAGGAGCATTGAGCACATTAAAATAGAGAGAAAGTAATAAAAGGGAAAAATAATAAAATGAGAAGGTGAGAGTGAAAGTTGAATGATACACAATGTGGAGATACAAGTTTATAGATGCAAAAAGCAAGAAATATCTTATGTAATCAAATTTGAAATCATAACATTGACAATAGTCTTTTGATAATATTGTCCAAGTTTGCAATAATAATCAATTTATTATATCAAACCAACAATACTATATGTAACTTAATGAACAAATGTTCATAAACAATCGATAGTAAACTTTGTTTAATTTAACAAATCCAAGCCTTCACATTATTAACCTGTGCTTTGCCCTCAGGAGTTGTTTTGTCAAGCCGTCAGTCAGTTTATAATTTTTAAAACCCTATTTTATCTGTATATCATCACGTTTTACCCTCGCTTTAACAAAATTCTCCTTGAAATGATATCCTTTGTATGTTAGTGATACTCAGGTTTCCAAAAAAAAAAAAAATTGATGGAATCCTTATTATCATAGTAGACTGGAACAATAATATGTATACATAAATTTCTAAATCAGTTCATTATTAAATGATTTTCTTAATTAACTCGTACAATAACTGCAAATTTAGAATCTATAAATGGGAGACAAACTTTGGATTCTCTTCCAGAAGCCTAATTAACCCTATTATTAACGCTCTGTTCTCTACATCCCTATGTCAACCTTTTTATGGCTTTTTCTCCTTTCCAGTCGTAATCATACTAATCGTTCATTTCGAATCTGTTGGAATCTTTATAATTTTTTGGTAAATTTTATATCGTTCTTATACAATATTTCTGATGGTGGTTATTTTCATATTTATGGTTTATAGTCTTCATATTATGCTAATTATTTCAAGGCTTTTTCGACAATTGTGATGTTTTTACATAAAGAATTGTATTTAAAGCGTGAAAGTATCAACATAAGAAACGTAATATCTGGCTTATTCTATTATTATTATTTTAAATAAAGACTCTATTTTCTGACTATTAATTTTTGGTTTGTGATATATATTTTAAGTCATAGCATAAACAAGTTATCCAGTTACAATATAAATATAGTGTAAGTGTTTGCCTTGTTTTTCAAACTCATAGTTGAATACGTTTCGGATATATGTGTCTTGAGTTATGACAATCGTGTGCTTATTCTTATTTCTTAGGGGACGTACCCCAATTAAATGTACTTCGTGACACAGGTGTTTATACTTGAACTGTTTCCTTATATCCATTTTGAAGGTTTTAGTAACTTTCGCATCAAGATCGATCATAAAGCAGTAGTTGACGTAGTTATATAAGATAAGCTGGTGGCGATAGTAAATGTATACCTCGTTATTCAAACTTAAATTTTTAAATTTCAAAGTATTCATGATAATTTTCAAACTTTCTGAATATAGTTTTGAAGTTTCAAAATGCCCCTATAGGAAGGTAAAGAGTTGACAAACTTGGTTGACTGTAAGGTTAAAACCCATTTTATTCTTTGTAGAATGTTTTAAAAATAAGTTTTTAATAGTGGTTGGGATTTGTATTGATACTGTTCCTTAAGTTTTCTGTTAATGAATGCTGAATTGACTTCCATGTGATTAATATCTTAACTATAAGAGGAATCGATCATGACAATTATCTTTGATGTGTGAACCTTTGCAATAGAGGAGAACATTTTAGTGTAAATAATACTATATAGCTCCTCAAATCTTTGTATAATGATTTTAAACTTATTGTTTTATCTAACTATTAGTATTAGTTTTCATTTTAGTAAGTATTAATACGGTTAGGTTATGGCAATAAATATTTTTTGATAGCTTTCAAAACGTCGAGTAGTAATAGACTCCGTATTTTATTATAGAGAGACATTTCTAGTGTTTGGCATCTAGGTTCTTCGAAGCTTTTTTCATATTTAGCTATTTCTCTTGCATGGTTAAAGAGAGCATGAACTCGAAAATATTGCCATTAACTACGGAATCTTCTTATAATCTGTTTTCTGTTTTTACTACTGTTTAACAAAGACTTACTTTTGACTTAAAGTTCAGTATAGTCATTGGAATATCATATGGAATATCATGCTTAATGGATTTGGATTTGGAGTTTCATTTTCCTATAATTTTAGATTCTCAGCGTCCCGTAATAGTCCTTTTAGAGTCCATTCAACCGGATACTCTAACGAACTTTCTGGTCAAATTTCATAGTCAGTTTCGTAAATTGACTATACATATGTAAAAAGGCTTGATAATGTTCAAAAGCCGCCATGAAAAATATTCTCCGTTCTCCTATAAATTTATCTTCAAACTCTTTACTCTTTTCGTTAAGGGTGTATAAACGATGATGTCAAATCTTTGTGTAAAGATAAATCTAAAGTTTGATCGATAGATGTTTTATTTTTTTTTATTTTGAAATAAAGTCCCTCGTAGGAAGTAGTTTGCCATCTTCCATCTTACATCATTTTTCTAAGCTCCGTTGCGTAGAACAACTAGTTATAAACAGTATAAGGCCTATACTGTAAACCCTTATAATACCCACTTTTAAGAAAAATATTGAAGTTTAGTCGCTCTCATCACCATTACTTCATATTCCACTTATTCCATTACAACATCGCTAATCAGCTTTACCATCATTCAAATCTTTTCTGGAGATACCTTGTCAGCCATGAAGATCGTCATAGTTCCAGCGTACCATCAGCACAATAGTGCATCCAGAAAATAGCCTTTATAAGCGACGATTCAATGCCTCTTCACTTATACCACCGTGGTCCTCAAAACGTTCACTACGGTACAACAAATGTTCAATTCCCCCTTTACGTTAAAAGGTTTTCAATAAAAGACTTTTATTATAAAAGTTTCCCTTCGAAGGCCTTTTTTATAGTTTTTACCACCTATACTAACAATTCACTCGTTTCATGGGATTTTCGCCTTCAATTTACTTAAGAAAAATTTGGTAATCTCCCAAAAAAAATTATTAAACCACCAGTTTACTACTGCACTTGCTTGTATTTTTTTAACATTCCTTTTGTTTGCAGTCTGTGGTAAAAAGGTAACTCGATGAACGAATTGTAAAATATGTCATCCCTATTTCTAGGAGCTTCAACCTAGGTATATATATCTTACAAATCCTTTTACTTTTTCAAAATCTGTATCAAATCTTCGATACAAATAAGCTTATAACGATGACTTTTATGGCCGAACATTATGACTCGGCCAAAACTACAGTTTTCAAGCTCTTACAATATTATGTTTTTTTAAACTATAGGTTATCTTAAGGTTTTATTTAAGAGGTACACTTCAAGATCCGGTTTTTCACTGAAAGGATTTTTTTCTATCAACTGTGTTTTTTCAAAAAGAATTAGGGTATATAATGATTTTAAAGCTATAATACGTTTGAAACCTATTCGAAATACCTAGTTATATATCATCTCTTTTTACGCAACACATAGATAAACACATACAAATAAGATCTATATTTATAGTGCGATTGGGTTTGTACTATGGATTAAGGATCTATACGTTTGATATAAGGCCTCATCAGCATTAAACAAATACATATAACACATTAGTCATAAATTGATCACAAGTAAAGAAGATATATTATCAATCTTATGTATTTATATAAGCAAGTGTCGGAAGATTTGTGCAATATGTTATAGGGTATAGCTTATTAGCGGAGAATTTTTAATAGAGTTATAGTTGATATAAGGTAGGAACACTAAATATGCGAGCTTTGCCTTCGGATCTTGGACTTAGTTTATAATGGCAAGGGTGGTATTGTACTGGATAAATAGTGGAGACTGCTCGGTAATATTTAATTACAAAAGAAAATGAAGAGGCTTGCTAAATTATGCTTTTATTATAAATTGGCAAGTTAGTTATGATGACAGGTACCTAAAATAGATAGGGTTATAGATAATGTGGTACTTTTCTGTTAATAGTCCAAGTTCGTATCGTTTCTCAAAAATAACTATATTTAAGACTTTATACAATATATCTTCATTAAGGGCATATAATAAGTCCAATTTGAGAGAAAAGGCGTATTTTATAAGTATTGGTACAACGAAGTAGTCAAAAATTTCATCGTTTCCGTAGAGGATCAGGAAATATACAGTATTCATAATACGATTGATAATTTGGTTTAATATACGACGAATAGATTTTTATCGCTTACCTGGGGATACAATTGTTATATTTAAAATTGCATAGCATTTATTAACTTTGGTATCTATTAAGACTGTACGTTCGCCCTTTTGAGCAGCAGTAGTTTTGAGGAAGTTATTCAAGGTTTAGATGAACCTTTGTTCTTTGGGGCTTTCATATTGGAAACTTGGTTATTATCAAAAGCTTTTGGAAAACCTACAAGGTGTATAAATAAAGCTGAATTTTTTTTTTCTTGATTCTATTTAGGACTATTTAACATATGAAAGTATTCATTTATTGACCTTAGGTTGGTATCACTAAACCGAATATTCCAGAGGGAAGTATTGAAGAACTTTTAATAAATAATAGAGTAGCGATTCACTAATGTTTAAATAATGGTGTAATCGTTCGTTATTATAACGATTCTTTCCTTAGTTAGTAAATTTATTAAAAACAAGTATTTGACTTTGATACCTAAGTTTTAAATCTTTTAAAAGCTTACCAAATTCATGATAAAACCAAAGCAGCTAAAATTATTTTTGAATATGAAAGTATTTGTTGGAATAGTATTATATGTAGTGAAGTATGTCAACTTTACTGTAGGTAAAGTTGACTATACTGAACTGCAAGTTGAGTGTATTGCTTTTTGTAGACTTACCGCATTGGGTGTAAGTCGAGTTCAGTACTCTGCACTTCTCTCTAGGGCACAGGCCAAGCAATTGGTCATACAAATTACTGTGCAGACCGGCTAGCAGTCTGCCAAACCTAGAACAATACATCCATCACTTGACCAATGCAATACTACTGTTACTTCGACTAATCGAATTGCCAACGTTGAAACGATCGAAATACCTGCGAACACTGATTAGTGCTTGTTAGATTACGTATAGATTGGCTAATTATACGAAAAAGTAATTTTCTGTTTACTTTTTACGTTAACAAAAGCGGTTAGAGTAAAGAAAAGATTCTTGCGAAAGGCCTTTACTATTATGTCAGTCTTTACAGCAGTACGTAAAAAAGGCTTTTGGGCTGCGTCAATCTTTACGGTAGACTAAAGATAGCGACGGTATCGCTATTAAAAACACTAAGAAATCTTTATCAATCTTTCTTGAAAACTTTAATATTAACTATTAGAAGTCTCAAAGTTCGTCAAGTTGGCAAATGGCTAAGTTAGTACTACTACGGATGTTAATACTATAGGAAAAAATACTAAGTCTCCATGCTAAACAACATTTACCGCCAATAAACGACCTTTGACTTTACTCTTTACACCAAACCTTTGCCCATATTTCACTCTTTTCACTTGCTTTACGCCAATTCAATCGTCAAGTGCGCTGCTTTAAGCTAAAACACCAAGTTATGCTAAGAAAGCTATGCTACGCGACCTAACACCAAGTTGCTAAGTTCCTATGCAAATTTACGCTAAAACACTAGGTCTCCAAGTCCAAGATTATCAAGTCCCTCAACCTATACGCCTTACACGGCCTCTATAAGCTTGAACCTAAATATTGCACTTACTCTAGAGATTCAAAAGGGAATCGACACCCTAGGAGCTATTTTTATAAAGTATTACAATAAAAACATATAGGGATAAAATTTCGACAAAAGCTTAACGAAAAAGAACCTAGTTTACTACTTTGGCCACTACATCGTTGAGCAAAACAACGGCGAAGAAAATAACTGTGGCAACCACGCCTTCCGAAAATTTTGTAATCTCTTCAGCTACTAAACTATTTATATGTGAAAAAAGATTCAAAAAAGTATTAAATCCAAGCTAAGGGCTAAACTTAATCTCTTACGGATCTAAGTGTTAGAAAAGGGCCCTACTAAGCTGGAAAAGACCTTTTCCGAACTGACACAACTTAAGAAACGCCCTCAAGACCCGTACCCTGAAGAGAAGAAAGTTAAAGAACTTCAACACCCTTATACACTATCCAAAGTACCGCCTATTCACCCTTAGCTAAGTTAAGCCTTTTTACGCGCTAACTATAAAAAATACCTTAACTTACTCGACAGCCTGACACTTCCACGTAATAGCGCCGAATATACCCTCAGTGGTAGCAAAGCATGTAAAATAAGGGCCGTCAACGCGGCTAAAGGCATCGACGCCAACAATATACACCAGTCAATTAAGCAAGATCGTTAGGCGTTCTAAAATACTCAAGTTTCCATTCCTCCTTAGCAATTCCACCGACCGACCCTTAAAACTCTTTCCTATTCAGGTTTTCCTATACGCGAAAGCCCACTACAGGTACTACCATAAGACTTTACCCCTCGGGCCAGGCGACTGACAATTACCTTTAACACTGCGCTTTACAGGCTTCAAGGCTTAAACTGCTAGGAAATACCATTTAAGACTGAAATAACTATCGCGACCTTATCTTCAGACCTATCAGAATAGTTAACATCAACTAAAAACTCCTCACAGACTTTACTAAGATTTGACACGACTTGTAAAAATATTATATAAAGCCTTATAACTTCCTCAACACCAAAATAATACCCTTTTAAACTTTAGCAAATGGATAAAGGTTCCCCTTCTAGGTTTTCACTCACTATTCTCCGGAATCCTTACAGGCTACGCCAGGAACTATTACCTAAACTTCTTTACTAAAGCCGAAACGTTTCGCGAGATTTACGATGACATAATGTGTTACTTCGAATACGGCGTTCACCTTACATAATACTATACAAATAGGGCCCTTACACGATAAATTACAATAATAGCGAAGGAGGAAGTGGACGAACCACTAATAAATATACTTAACTAAATGCTCGAAAAGCTAATTCTATGCCGAAAAGCAATAGAAAAAGTATATGTTGGCGAAGCTACACTTTGCGAATAGGTACGGATAGTAGTTCTGGGCGTCTGCGAAATTGAATACGCCTTACAATACTTAGATGACACTTACGAATGCTTTTTTAACCATTTATAATCCTCGCTTGCCACGATAATAACGCGTACACCGAAATTTCTTAATATATACCCATAAGCCGGCAACTTCTCTAACGTAAAGAAAGAGGACCTTATGGTAGTAAATTACGTCGACCAAAAATATGGCTATAGGTACCTACAACGCCTAAAGTCTGGCTTACCAACCATAAACTAAAGACAGCAGCCACATGGACACCAATAAGGTTAAAATTTAGGCGGACCAATTGACCTTAAATATCATCATCGTGATAATAGCAAAAGATGTTAAGTTTATAGAAAATATAGCTGCTGGTTAACCCGGTACCCCCCGCAAGTATGACAATGAAAAGGTGGTATATTACGCCTAGAAACCTATTACTTCTTAATAAGATTACTTGGATCAAATCGTAAGCTTCAAGGGCGACGAGCTAATTAACGACGTCAATACCCTTAAGCAGATTAAGTAACACGAAGATACTGCTCCTAATTCAACCTAGTAAATAGCTGTCCATGTCTTTCTATATAGTTTAGGTGGTTAAAACTCTTACCTTTATCCTAACTAAACCCCCGACTCCTTATATACCTTTAATCTTTGCAATTATTATGCGGACTACATCTATAAGATATTATACTGTATATATGGGTAATAAGGTACTTAATGGAACGTTATTCGTAGTATATAGCATTACAAAAAGAAAACATTATAAATACCAATATTTATTGGTACGATATTAGCAAAGTAAATATTAACTTTAAACTAAGCGAATAACTCTCGTTATTAGAGATAAAGTTAGTGAAAACTGTTTTGTAAACGATTACGTTTTATATCCTTAAGTCACTAACCTCTTTCCTTCTTTGCTTAAAGGATAAAAGAACATTTGGCGTTAACGTTGACGTCGACATAAACAAGCTGGTTAAAAACGATTAAAGGTTTATACTCGCCTTTAAATGGGGGCACATATGATTTTATTTTTAAGACCCGAAAAAAATAATATTAAACTAAACGAAGCCGGAAATACATTAATTACACTGGCGGTTGAATCATTCAGCTGTTAATGGGTTATATAAAGTCCTGAAATCCATAGGGTATAATAATGTGGAATACTTTTCCCTAAACGCTATTGGAAAACTTTATTATCGCTGTCAAACGAATACCCAAGCCGCTCCGACATTTAAATTTACACTAAAAAACTAAACGGATTTCAAGTACGAGATCTTCATCAATGTATTTTACTTAAATAATAACCCTAGTCTTTAGGTTGTTAAAATTGCAACCTTTTGTCACAGTGCTAAGTTTTTCAGGTCACTTGCCGCAACAAATGCATGGAAAGCACTAAGAATATTGTAAATTAATAAGTATCTAGACATACCTAACGTCGTTGTCTACGGTACCAGTACCAAATTTACGGCGGTAAACTTTTGAAAATATACCAAGATAATAGGTATTCAGTACAAACACGTACCTATAAAAGTCCACTAAAGAATTAGGAAAGTTAAAAGGGCATAAGCCCTTCTTCGCTAAGCATATAATATCCTTGCGTTGAAAATTAAAAGTTTTACGGATTCAAAGGTATGTTTACAAATGATAGTAAAAGGCTTAAACGATACTATAGTTTCTGACCACTTAGTACCAACTCTTTTGGCTTTTGGAAATTATTTACGCCTAACGACTAAATCTCCGCCCTCGAAAAGTATTTAAAACCGTACTACGGCCTACGAAAAAGCTTTAAGGGAGCTTCGATTAGAGCACGCACGCCGCTAGATCAAAAAGGCCCATAACACTAAGAACGGTCCTATAATAATCGACAAACTTACTTTGTCGTTGCAAAGTAAAGTTCTCATATAGCGAGAGCCGGAAAAATAGGACGGCTTATACAAAATATTAAGTACCGCGAACTTCGAAATAGTTGTTAAAACTACTAACAGTTTTATATCTTTTCGAATTACTTATATTATGCCTTATATTAGGGATACTAACGACCAAGACCCTTAAGCCTAGCCATCAAGCTAACACAAAACTCACCAAACTGTCATCGATAAGCTGATAAAACGCCGTTGACGCGGACGACCCCAAAAGAACAAGAGGAACGCTTAAAAATGAATATATACCGGACCGCATTTACAATAATGCTTAGGTAATCACGAAAAAAATGATAATAAAAACTTGATACTGAAACTCTGAATATAAGGAATTATTAAGATTTTCGGGAGACCCTTTAAGGAAAGCAATAAAGTCGAAATTAACGGTTTACTAACCCAAAGGGTTATATAATTCGTGTCGAAGACCGATTTCAACTTTTAAGATCCATATATCACGATCTTTAAGTCGGGGATTATCTATGAGGTGAAGGGTAAGACTACGAGACGGTTATACGAAAAGTTACGTCTAATCGCTTAAGGATACGGTAATAATGGAAAAACAGGATTTTTATATAATGATTGATAATTTAAAAAAATATCTGAACCTCAATAGTCTTTGTAGTAGGAAGTATATTAGCCAAGACTAAATATTAATTTATGTTTAATAGACTAAAAATAATATAAGCCTATTTATAGTTAACAACAGATTTATATCTAATCGTATAACTAAAAAAACAAAATAATTACATATTATTTACTCTTAACATATGGTAATACAAAGTATTAAGTTATTATACGGATTATCTAAAACAAACGTATATTGGCTCCTTATCTATCAATCGCATTTGAAATCACAGCTAGCGATAAGGATTTTTAACGTACGACCCTTACTTATTAGTAACGTAAAAGAGGGACTTCAGCGTAATGAACATACAAACTAACGATACCCTTTTCGTTGGACCGGCTAACTTTATATTATTAAAACAACAAGCGAATAATGACTTGAATTTCTAAAATAATAGGCTAATGACGACGTTGACGAGGAACAGTCAACTTAATTTTAACGTATTATTAATCTGTATACTTGGTGTTAATGTCCGCCTTAACTTTCTCCAAAGAGTGAAGACCTCTTTTTAGCTATAATTAATAAGATTAATATGACCAAAGCTTAACGTTACTCAAAATAGCGTGTTTAAGGTAGCTATATTACTACCTTATGCTAACTTGAATCCTTTTAAGACTTATTTATTGCGGTACAAATATAAAAACCAACCGATAAGGACTTTCACAGGCTAAATAAAAGGTTCGAGTAGTAGATTCAGAACCTAGATCGCGGGATTAATATAGTCCCAATCGACCTATCAAATACTAAGCTGATAATCTTTATGGGTGAGTCCTTTACCAATAATACCGACTTATCTTTACAAATCGTCTTCCCAAAAACCTTCGTCGATATAAACAAACGGAAAGATTAGTTTAGTATTACCAGTAACCTAATTTACTCAACCTCCGTCAAGTGTAAAAGAATTATACGAAGCGTATTAGTTTCCGACGGTTTACGATATAATAGCTGGCTTTAACGTAGGCATGATATTATGGGAAACCTTTAACCTTATTACCAGACAACTAAAAGTTCCCTATATCCTGGTGACAATTTGTATCGACTTATGGACTCTTTTCGAATGCCTTTTAAAGCTTGGAACAACTAATGAAAAACGCTTATTGATTAACGTAATAGCACTTCGCGAAACCTAAGAAGGGATGGAAATAAAGGAATTCAGGTAGATCGACGGCAAAGACAATCCCGCAGATACTATAACGAAAGCGACGCGAAACAAGGCCTTGCAAAGGTTTCTAAACAGTAATTAATTAACAATACATATTGAGGGCTACGTTAATAGACCATCCGGAAAGCCTAAATTACGAAACGATGGACAAAGATATGCCGACAAACTGGAAGATTGCTAGGGAAGTGGAAGAATTAGTAATGGCGATTTTTTTAACTAGAACGATTGAAATGGAAGCCTGTAAGGACCTGTGTTGGAAGAACTTTTTTTGATAGTTAATAAACTCGAACCTCGGAACGACGGAGCAATTAAGGTCAAATTGTGTCAATTTTCATATAATTGGGTGCAATTCAGTATGGAAGTCGGTTGGAATTGATAGGGGTCTGCCCAGTTAACGAGGAGCCAATTTAATGGTAACTCGGAAAGATTAGTCAGCAACACTAGCGCGCGCGCACAAACTAAAAAGCCGCCAGTATTGAAAAAGTATGATATACAGTAAAATAGGTAAACTTTACTGTAAGTGAAGTAAACTTTACTAAACTAGAAGTTGAATATATTGCTTTATATAGACTAACTGCATTGTGTGTAAATCGAGTGCAGTAAGCTACACTTTCCTCTAGGGCACAATCCAAGCGATTAGCCATACAAATTACTACATAGACCGGCCAGCGGTCTGCCAAACCTAGAACAATACATCTACCACTTGACCAATTCAATACTACAGTTACTTTGACCAATCGAATCGACAATGTTGCAATTATCTAAAGACCTGCGAACAGTATTATAGTGTTCATAAAGTTTAAGTGATATCTTTATTTTGCTTTGTTCTATAGATTAAACTATAACACTCCCTATTGGTAATGCGCGGTCATTATTGCTTTGTATCTTGAGCTCAAGAATTAATTTATCAATCCTTAAATAATGGCAAGATAATCTTAAATCAAATTTCACAATATCTTGAGATTAAGCTTGATTAATCGCAAAACAATGGAGTGATGTGAAGGAAAAATAATGATGAGAATTAACTTTAAGTTTTAACAGCTTGACATTGAAAGTAATTTTTTTAAAGAGGCACTGCCCGCTTTTGGTACGGGCTTTGATTAGTTGTTTGGGTGATTAGACGTTTAAATGAAGTACTTGAAATTTAAAAGTGAATACCTTGAAGCGGTAATACTTTTGAAAAATACGGCCCTCAATTAGCTAATTGATTTTTGAAATACATTTTTGGGAGCAACCCACTTAAATTAAATGCCTTACTGTTGTATTAGACTTATAAAATTATAGTTTTGTTGATTGCTGGAAATCTCTCCACTGTTATCAAAGGTAATAACATCTGCCATTCTTTTCCTTTGAAGTGATAAATAGTTCTCTATTGTTTCTGTTTTTACTGAAAGAAAACCGTTGACAAAAATTAAGAACCTAATTAATGTTTGCTTAGTAGCTACTATGTAAGTAAACAATAAATTTTCTCTTAAACTCACCAATTCGTTAGTTGCAGTCAAAAATCTTCTTTTTAAATTTCCCATAGAGGGTAGAATTGTCTTTTTCTTAATTTTTGTAATCGATTTTCATCTTAGAAGTCATATTAAAGTCCTTATGTCTTAAGGAAACAGCTTTCTTCAATTTACCTGTATATAAACAATCGAAATGGAAAATTTAGGTTTACCAAAAATAGGAAATTAAAAACAATACATAATATCTTTAACACTTCGACTTGAAGGGATCAGACTTTTTTATATTTAAAAAAGGTTTCATGAGAATAGTAAATGCGGAGAAGTGTGATAGGCGTAAAAAACGAAATTTCTTAGAAACTTCATTAACGATAGATTGGTCTAATACCTTGATCTATGTTTATTGGATTTAAAAAATGTTTGTATTGGTTTTTAATACCAATGATAATAGCTAAAATGTATGAGAAAATGAAATACGTCATTATTCGGTTTATCTTGATTCAGGTAAGTATAGTTTCAATCATAATCGTAAGATTTTGGTTGTCAAGAGTTAAAAAAAAAATTCTTCATTAAAATTTATTTGTATCTTGATTTTAAAGATTTTGGATAGGATATTAATCTAGTTATTGCTAATAGTATATCTTTTGCATACTGTTATTGATTTATTTATATTTGAATATGTTAAATTTTTTCAGTTTTTCTAAGACTGTAATTTAGGCTTCGATCGTAACCTTCTGTCTTAAACTATTAAGAGTTTCCTTTTTTCTGTAATATATTCCTCATTAAATCAGTTTTGGGTTTTGGTTTCGGTTATTGCGTAAGGAATTGAAAGTGTTTCTCAAGCTTAGAGAATGTTCATCGTATATGTTCATAACTGTCCTAGGATTTTTCTTATTCCAGTTGTCTAAGGTATTAATAGTTTAAGCCTTTGATTCCTCATTAGCAAGTACAGTAACATTAACAGCTTGTAGTTCTTGCTCTTCTCCAATCTTTAGGGCCTAATAAATAGCCTTTTGTCCAATCCTATATGAAGCTTTAGGGTAAAAGCTCTGGTATCCCAAAGTTATGGGGTTTGCTTTAAAGCAAGAGAAACGAAGAGATTGTGATATAAGTGGAGGGATAAAGTAAATTGAAGGTCCAGAGGGGCCGGAAGCGATGGCAGTTTTTTGAATGGAAAGACAATTAATACTGGCATTGCCGTAAGATTAGTCTGGTGATGGGAACCTTGACTCATGTAATTCTGGGGATGCTAAAACTAAAGCATTTTTAAAGTTATTCAAAGGTCCAAAAAATTAGACATATTGATTTGTAAATTATAACATGGATTATTCATTTTTTCCAATAGTACAGTGAAGCACAATCGTATTCATAATTTTTTCAAGTTCCAAGGTAAGACGAAATTGTATAGTCTGGTAAATACAGGGACACTTAGAATATTCCTGGGAAACTTCTCAACATATATTTAAATGGATCTTTATAGATCTCGATGATCACGGCTAAGACCCTATATTAGTGTGTGCTAGTACTCTGTACTAGTACTCTGTACTAGTACTATGTACTTGTAAGTACTATTTTATAACTGAATAGCTATCATCTCCATCTGGATCCTCCTATACCTTTTAGTAGACTATTACCTAATTCTCACACTAGTGTTCTTACTAATGCTCCGGTGGAAATCCTCATCTCCAGAGTATTTCTCTTCTCCAGTGTTGAGCCGTCCTAAGTACAGAATGCGTCTGGAGTATTTCAACAAATAGAATTGAAAAATGAATGACCTCAGGCGTTAACTACACTCCATACCACTTTGAAAAAAATATTTACCTTATAAAATTAACTTCAATAGGTGTACTGTGCTCAATATTAACCTTGAAAGCTGAGTAATAAATGATACATTATACAAATAAAACGATTATATACTGATACTCCGCATGATATTTTTTGCAGGAAATAAGCTTTAAAACACCATCATTGGAAAATACAAATTTGAAAACCGGGGACTATTATCGCATACATAAAAAAGTCTTCCTGAATTTCCAATCTTCGATTAAATATCTATCAAGTTTCGAATTTTTTTTCCGGCTTCAGAGTCTTTAATTCATTAACCATAACTCAAACCTTCAATCAAAAACAAATACAATAATTTTTCTGGGTATTTGAAGAACCTCAAAATGACTTTCTTACCGCATAAAACTGAATCAGGTCAATATAATTAATTTAAAACCTGGTAATTAGTCTATAACAATCGATCAACTATCATTTAAAACTCAAAACAAATGATTGACTCTCTCATAGTATCCTTGAATATAATTTAATTCACCTTGGTTACAACCTACAAAAATCTAGTCTTTCGAACATAATTCTTCTCTCGGAAATATAAGATATAAATAATCTGATTAATTGATCCTACCAAGATAACTAGTTTACCCGTAAAATCATAATTTTCGTAAGCCTATATACTGTTCGCAGTTAACCCTATATTATAAAACTGTAATTCGCGCCATTCATAAAATACTCACTCTTAAGAATGATGAAATCTGTGATTGAAGGGAGGGGGGGGGTTCTGGACATAAAGAAGTTATTAATTTGAATTATAAATAAAAGCCAAAATTTTTGATAAGCTTTGAGAAGTTCCAGGGTTGTCGATTCGATTCGGTCGAAGGAACATTGGTATTGCATGGCCAAGTGGTGGATGGTTACTTTTAAGTTTGTCAGACCATTTACATACTACTGTATGTGGTTAATGGTTTAGCTAGTGCCACACAGTGAGTTAGGTATTTTACCGTAATTCAATTACAGTCAGAATAATCAATTTTGATTTCATTGTACTTAAACTATATTTTTGTATTGATGAGTTTTTATTTTGTAGTGTTAGTGTGTTTTGTATATCAACTTTCCGGCTATATAAGTCCTGGTTTATGTCTTTCTCTTTATCATTTTCTTTTGAATCATATTTTCAGTTCCTCTTCAATAGGTTTTTCGGTCATAACAATTCCTTCATTTAATAAATATTTGTCTATAATTGTTTCTAATCATGATGTCGTTTAATTGGTAGCATAGATTATGTACGTCTTTACATTAAAAATATCTTGATATATGAAGTTGCTACAATTGATTTTCCTAATACAATTTACACTTATTGATACTTTCTTTTTAATTTTAATACAAAATTTTTATTTATGTTTGCTCTTATTTATTATTTGATATTTTTCAATGCTTCGTCATTGTTTTTATAGGAATATAAAGTGAATTATAGTAGTCGAATTTAGTATAAAACATAGTAGTTGTATGTCGTATGAAAGGTAGTGGATGTGTGTGGTAAAGAAAGTCGATTCATTACTTCCCTAAGAAATCTAACACACAATCTAATGCTATACTAAACGTATAATTTACATACAATTTATTTTTACTCTTTTTGAACATTATTATTATATATTATTTACTCAGTTGTTATATATATAAAGTGTATTATCGTCATATTTAAGTACTACAATCTTAGAAACTTATGTTTATTTTATTGTAGCGTATATAATCCCGTTTTTATATATCCCTTTTTTGTTTATAATGCTTTTAAAAACCAGTTGGTTGGTAAATTTCATTTGTAATATTATGTTGGCATCTCATTCATTGTCCTTTAAATGGGATAAAAATTTGTTTCTTAGTTGTTTTTACAATATCTACAGGTTTTATATTCTGAATTCGTCCGCTTTCTTCATATACTTAACCAGTAATTCGCGGTTACTCCGCGAGACAGAATGCATCCTTAGATTTATGTTTGTATTGATTGTCATTGAGCGGAATTTAAACTGGGTGATGAATATAATTTTCAATCTATACCATCTCTGTTCTTCGTTTTCATGTATATTTCAGTTTTATATTCCCGTTTTTTCTTTTAACTACATTTTAAAGAAAGTTTACAACGCTTTTTTCAACATTATGTCGTTTTTAGATCGAGCGTTGACCGTCATTTCGATCTCTTTGATATGATTATCTACGGTTTCATTGTGTTACTAAGCGAATATTCTTACAACACTTATTTTTATCAATAATCGGGGATGGTAACGACGTATTGTTATTGCATGGTTTCTTATTTGGCTTTAACAGCTAATTGGTATCTTTGAACTTCAGAGAATATATATCTTTGCATCATATTACGTTCTTGAAAAGGTTGTAATTATTGTATCAATTTCATAAATATTCGAAGTTTGCCTTTGACTTGTTATTTAAATCGAATCTGGTTTAGTGTTTAACTTTATTTTGGACTGAAGTATTGGGAATAAATGCTGATTCGCTTAAGGGGAGCCCAATCTAGTTAACATGAGTTCTTTTATTTGGATTTCGATGCGAGTTCTGGATTTCGATGTTGTTTTCAGCTGCGGATTAGGAAGTCTGTAAGGTTTAGACGACTTTTCAGATCTATATATTGAAAAATATTTATTCGCGGTATGTAGGATGGTAATTTATTGAGGATTCGTATTGGGCTTATGTAAAAACTATTATTTACTAGATGGTTTCCCGGGCTATAAGATTGGATCACATGATCTCTGATAGCTATTTCCTGTAATAAGATTCTATACATTCTATCAGATCACCTAATAACACTTTACGGGTCGTAAGGATATACATAATCATATTTCGTTTAATTTCAAGTTGCTTTCTACGCTTTTCTACTACAATTTTACTTTACAGAGTCTCTTCTTTGAAGAACTTTATAGTCGTATCCACGAAAGCAAGCAAGCGTCGTGCGAGGATTTATTAGGTCGCATCTTTCAGTCCTATTAGGGCTATAGTTTTCACGCCTACAGGACTCTTAACTATAAGGTACTCTTAGGTTTTTTTTGGAAGGATGGCTTCGCGGCGTTGGGACTCGTACAAGATCAATAGGGAATCGGGTGACAATTTTTACCGCCGGCGTCTACAGGCTTATTTTGTAGCAAAAACTTTCAATATATATAGTGGGCGCGATCCAGTGATAGTAAATAATGGAAAGAATGGAATCACAGAACAAAAAACTACGAAACTAACGTATTGGAATAATTTATAATGGAAAAGTTCTCAATATTTTTTTACATAACTCATGTTATAACATATAGTGACGTATTGAACCATTTTTCTGAACCGCTCTCAAAGTCTTTGAATTGAACAAAAAATAAATTTGTATAGTTTTACTACATTTGAACAAATTTATAAGTATAGATATATCGAGGTAAAAATTGTGTTTTCTCTCATTTTTTGTGGGTACATATTTGTAAAGGATTATATTGAAAAAGGGTGTGTGTACATTCATAACCATTTTCATTGTATTTCATTATAGATTTTATGTAGTAGGTTTTCATTATAAATATATAGTTCTTAATACACATCATGGAATATATTGTAGTTAATGAATACATACTCTTTGGTTCATTTCGGGATTAAATATATAGACTGAAATGATAGTGATCATTACTACCTATTATATTTTACTCCATACTTTTGCTAGTTTAAATAGTGATAGTTGAATTTTCGAGTACGCATGTAGCACAAGAAATTCTATAAAAATAAGCATGACTGCTATTCATATGCCAACGAGCCTAGAATAGTGGTGGGTTAATAAGATATTGTTTTAATAATAACGCGGGGGTGAGGTTACCTATTTTGGTATGATACAAATGTTGTTAGAAAATTCAAATCGCATTATCTATCTTATTTCCCCTATAGATATCTCCCCAAAGATACTCACTTTACTATACTTATAAAACTTGATAAACCAGCTAATTATGAACTAATTGCAGGTGTTTTTACGTTTGTAAGTCCTTCTTAACTTAATTGTCATGTTATGAAGATTTATCCGTTACTACTTTCGGTAATATTAACATATATTTCATTTAAAAACCGTAGTAAACTTGAATATTTTACCTACATAATGAAACGGCTTTTTCAATTGAAACACAGGTAAACCACAACGATACAATTTCAATAAGTAATAAAATTTTATTTTTAGAAGGTATTCCAGTGGCGACTATGTCGATTCGAATCGTAGTCGAGGTAACAAAATGTAACGTATATGAATAGATGATGATTTTCTCAACTGTAGGAACTGCTTGCTAGTGTCTACCTTTTTATCTATGGGACAATGTTGGTACATATCTATTGCACAACTAGATAATCATTCTCCCTTCGATCGCAAACCAAGACAATACCATCTATTATGGTTAGTCCGTAAGACAACCATACCAATTGACATTGATCCGTAAGAAAATTTCACCAATTGAGGTTCGCCCGTAAGACTACCATATCAATTGAGGGAAAATATCAAGACAATCATCATAAACGTGGATCAATAGTTTGGACCGGTATGTTAGTACAGTTGATGGCACAGTTAACTACACTATATGTACGATAGTCGCAAAACATATCCTTATTTGACTATTATATACTTTTAGCCTTGTGAATGATTAACGTCTATTATATTATCCGATATGACATCACTTGGTCAGTATTTTGATAAATAATAACGAAATTATATCTGATTACTGCATACGACCGGAATTGATCTCTATCTCAAAATAATTAATACTATAAATTAATCCTTCTTCATTTTGATTTGTTGAACTTCGTTTCCACGCGAAACAATTTAGAATTTGTAAATTTTTATTGGAATATCATTATAATCATATTACTCGGCAACATAACTTAATAACTAGCTATGAACTCAAATCCGTACTAAAAATAGAAACCAAATATTAAACGGGAATCAAATTCTAAATTTGAGAGTATTGAGTAAGACGAGACTCAATGAGCAAATATTGTTTCTTGTAAAAAGCACAGAGAAAAAACTTGACAAAAAATCAATTACGCCAAACTAAAACAAAGCGATTATATATGCGAATGATATGTAACCTTTGAATAAATAAAAACAAGAGTAAATGCTAAACGAAATTACTACTGTTTTCCGAATGATGAACAACAAAATAAAGCATAAACATAACAACTACTCATAAATCGTATTAGAAACCCCTCCAACGAATATACTAGTTGAATACAGAGTACATAAATAAAGATATAACATTGAATAGTTGTAAGGCAGGTAGGTTATATAACTGACAACGTAATCATTTGGTTTGTAATTACACAGGCAAGAGTTCAATGTTTGTACGGGGGCACAAGGTATAGAAATACGTTAAAACGTTGCTTGTTGAACGTCACCACTTTACCGATCCATTCTCTATTACCCTAAAATCGTATTGGTTTACCTCTATTGACGTTATATTTATTTTTTTAAATTTTATCATGGTTTTGTTGTGTAGCTCATTGATACAATGGATTAGTGTGTAGGCAGTGATACCTAGCTGTTAGCCGTTTAAGCAATGCGGCTCATCTAGGTTGTTAGAAGCTGCGGGTCCTTTTGGTCACAGTTTAGACTTGACAATATTGCTCGTTTTTTCATTTGTCCCCATGAAGTCTACCTTTTCCTTTTATCCTTCGCCTGTGCTTACAGATCCTTACACGCGTACTCTTGTTCACGGTGGAATAGCAACTATCTCGGTCAACAACCTCAAGTACCTAACCTAGGTAAAAATTTCCAATTTCCGCGTTGCGTCATTATACGTGGCTACGAAATACGATCATTATAATAACGGCGTGAATTCTTCCCTTGACAGATGAGACAGTCATTCGCCAGCCGTGTGGCGCAGCTTGCAACTGCAAGCCTTGTGTGCAACAGCAATGCAATGTAACAACAAAAGGCTTTTGTGAATACAACAGACGCAAGGGCCGAGTAAGCCCAATGTCTCTGCCGGCGCAGGCCGGGTGCTATTGCCCACAGCCTCTGTTGTCCAACAAGCTCTTTTTTTTTCTTTCCCGACTGCAGAGTACTCTACACAGGATGTACAAGGGCGTCCGTGCGTCACGATATATCGGCAGCTCCCTTGCGTTTCACCGCTGGACCGTCGCATTGCATGAAGCACATGTTGTCAACAGATGCCGGTCGCACCTAAGCCCCGAAAAACTATCGCGAAACTAGCGAGCTGTCGGCACGGAAGACCGAAGTGGCTTCGGAGATGGTCGTGAGCAGAGCGTTGCGTGGCTTCACTGGCCGTGGCAATAAAAACATGGCGAGGTCCAACTTCCTGCTCGTTCATGTGTCGATTGTCTCACGGTTGTCTCACTTGCTCTCCCATTCCATTCATCATTATCGTATTCTTGATACGTCGCCCTCAGAATGTTTCCGCCGCGCAAGACGATCCCCTGGCTCTGGGTGGGGTGGCAGTCGTGCCTCGCCGTGGCGACAGGCGACTGGACCAGAGCTTGCACATCCTTGAATCAAAGGAAGTCGTGGTAGGTCGATTATCTATGCACCCTGCCCGTCTGGCTGACACAGTGACCCTTCTGATTCTGCACTAGGAATGTCCTCACCGCCGAGGAGAAAGCGAGTAAGCACTGACGCACAGCCATCTTTCGCTCTGCTCGCCCTGCTCACATCGAGACAGGTTACATCAAGGCCGAGCTCTGCTTGCAGAAGCAGCCCGAGCAGATCGGTCTCGACGGGGCTGCCAACCTCTGGGACGACGTGCAATGGACGCACATCATTCAGAGCAACTACATCCATGGAAGTGGACAGTTCCTCCCTTGGCACCGCTACTACGTCCGCGTCCACGAGCATCTTCTCCAGGAAAGATGCAACTACACAGGCGCGCAGCCGTACTGGGACGAGCTCACGGACGTGCAGGCCGGGCCCGTGCAAGACGCCGCAGTCTTCGACCCTGTCACGGGATTCGGCGGCAACGGCGCCATGAACCGCTCGTGCACCGTCGATGGGCCCTTCCACGGCCTGACTCTTCGCATCAACCAAACCGGATATGCCGTCCCGGCATATTGTCTTAGTCGCAGCTTCAGCCAGTTCGGCTTCGACTTCGCTAACGCGACGTACGTCGAGCCTTGCATGGCGAAGGACAACTACACGGATTTCTGGCCATGCATCAATTCGGGTGGGCCCCATGCTGCTGGGCATCAAGCTGTGGGTGGCGTGGTCAGTCTCGACTCCCGAGTCTCCTCTCCCGAGCTTTCCAGTTCAGGAACCACCAGCCTTCCTGTCCATGTGTCGGAGCAAGATGCTGAAAAGTGACCAGATGTTCCAGCTGACGGCAGCACCGGGTGACCCCATGTTCTTCCTGCATCACGCATATATCGATCGGCTCTGGTGGCAGTGGCAGCAGCAGGATCTTCAGGCTCGCCTGGTTGACATAGGAGGCAACAACATGCCCGACTCGCAAACGCTGCTGCTGGCTGGGGAGGGACAGCCAAGTGCTGCCCTTGTCGACTACAGTGGGGACTCGGGCAACACGACAACGCTGAACCACACCTTGTGGATGGCCAACATTGTCCCAAATGCGACGGTGGGAGATGTCATGGACGTGGGAGGCCATGTTGTCTGTGCCGAGTACGTTGGGTAGGCTGCCAGATCAGTAGACAACTTGACAAGAGATGGGCCACCGCCGTCACATAAGAGTTCATGACGTGGCTAGAGAAGCAGATGCCAGGGGATTTGTGGGGGAGAGCTATGCCACGAGTGACAAGGCTTGAAGGGAAGCACCGTATGTGGTATGTGCCTAAGAGTGCCTGTTGATGGGACGGCACGAAGCCTTGCGAGAATGAATCCATGAACCGTTGAGAATCAGATTTCCACAGCCCACGGCATCCATCTCGGAGACTCGGTCCCAAACGTGGGTCAGCCTCTCAGCTGAAGAGCGAGTATCAAGGGTGCCACGCCGTGCGACACCGTGCAACGCCGACTAGATAACAAATCTAGACAACATATCCCACCAGCGTCGCCGATGAGGCCATTTCCGGGCGCCACGGCGCCGCCTGTGTCATCCAGAGGACCGTCACCAGGTATCAAGACGCGCCACGTCATGCATGGCTTCGGAAAGCCAGAAGAAAGGCATCAGGGTCCTGAATACTGTGGCCATACAGTTGGACGACCAAATGGCGAGCTGAGGAATCCACCCACTACTGCCGGCATTGGACCCTAAACACTAGAATCATAAGTTTTATCGTCATACTTGTCTACGTTATTCCAAATTTTGGTGAAGTGTGAAGAACTTGTAATTAATGTTAATTATTTTGATAGGTTTGGGGGTAAGGTTACGATAATCGTCTCAGTCGTCGATAATATTTCTTGCTAACTCAAGTTTTGGACCTTTAGAGTAGTAATGCTGGGGGCAGTTTCCAGTCGCCTAACCTGAGGGGTAAAATCCTATGGTAAGACCTATAATTAGCTTACGTATATAAGTGTATCTGCCGAAGAAAGCTTCGCATTAAGAAACTTTACGATTTGGAGGAAAATTTTGATGGGCTTAAGGGACCTGTTGATCTTAAGGGGAGCTTTGAAAGACTTAAAAATATTGTTTAATTAAATATTAAATGACGTTGACGTCAATTTCTCTTATCTCATTAGCGGTCGTTACTTCAGGTGTCTAACCTCCGTTGAACGCATACTCCACGCTTTCCCATATTAGGGTTCAATTACCGAATAAATGAATAAATTCTTTATCATTGATACGTAAAAAATTGGTATTAATTGGTTCAAATTTTTATTTAACTAGGGATTAGGAGGCGGTGGTCCCCTAAAACGTGTATAAGGGCTCTGGTAATTATCAACGCATATTCTTTTCCCTTGCAGCTTTTAAATTCAAGGATTTCAAAAGCAATTATCAAGTTAAGCTAGTTTAAAAAAGGTTTTCTGCCAGTCTCGTTGAAGTTTCATTTGGCACATGGATTTCTCATCAATAAATCTCTACTTTTAATTTGTATTTGATACTATATTAAATGGTTTTCACGTATTAATAATTCAATCGCTAAAAAACTTACAAAAGTTCTTAAAGGTGCGAACATTATAGTCGAACTTTTTACCTCCGTTTTAATCGAAAATAGAATAACTAATAAAGTTGGTCAAGAACTTTTTAATCAAATTTTCATAAAAAAAATATTGTCCATAGATTCTCATTCTAAATCTTGAGAAAAGGGGGTGCAGGGGCCTTAATTACTCTCATTCGTTTTTAACTAGATACCATTTTCACTTCGTGGTTAGAGTGAGAAAATTTGGCGATTCGAGTAAATGAATTTGGCGATTTGGGTGCGTGGATTTTAAGCTTAGGCGTAGGGTCGCGCGATATATATTTTTGGCACGACTTGGTATTCTTAATGCTTTTGCTTGAAGTAGCGACTTTAACGTGTTTTTCAACATGTTCGATTGACGATTTCATAATGTTAGGGGAGGAAAAAGATTGGTGTGGAAGAAAAAGTTTGGTGTAAAAAGACTATTTGGCATTAAAGCTATCATTTGTTATAAAAGTTTGGAACTTGGCGATTAACAATTTTCAATAATAATACCTGTAATAGTAATAACGACGAAGCTATTTACCAATTGTGAAATGTTCGGTGATTTAGTAATTACTTTAATGATTTGAAACTTTAACGGTAAATTGTAAGATTCTATAGGATTGTTCAATCAAGATTTCTTGGTGTTTTGCCGATAACTATACCGTTGCCGCCTATAGATTGCCGTAGATAATGATGCAATACAGAATTTTTTTCCATTTACTGCCATAAAGACTAACGTAGTTAGTAGAGATCTTTCGCAAAAGTTTTTCTTTTACTTTGCAATTATATAAAACGTAACCGATAAGTATCTGTTTCTTCTATCTAGCCAATCTGTGTTTAACTTGATAAGCACCGATTAGTGTTGATAGGCCTTGTCTGATAGGCCTTTCCATGTTGCAACATTGTCGATCCGAATCGTAATCGAAGTAACGGTAGTATTGTATGGTCAAGTGGTTAATGTACGGTTCTAGGTTTGACAGACCGCTAGCTAGTCTGCACTCTATTTTGTATAACTAATTGTTTATCTCATACCCTAGTCTTGATTGATCACATACTACATTTAACTTGATAATTAATACAGTCAACCCATAAACAATACAGTCATCTTGAAGTCAGTATAGTCAATATAATAAATGGTATAGTTGATTGTCTGCACTAAAATTACTACTGTTCTAACAAATATCATTAAACTTTCAAAATGCAGTTGCGGTATGAAATAAATTTCTAAGACAATTGAGAAAAAAATTGATACTTCATCTAATTAACGTCATCGTAAACATTAAAAAGGAGATATCTATAATAAACGTGTTAAGTTCGCCTTTTTAGACCAAAATTTCTATGTAGAAATAATTAGAGAAATAATATGATCGTTATAATATATGAAATAATGTTGAACCAAATATAGTAGTTAACACCGCTAACGGTTTCGTTACTTTTTGTATTATTCAGGTCAAATTGTATAAAGAATATTTGAAACCCGATGATAATCTTTGAATTAAGTAACTCTACTAATATAATATTGCACAATCAATCGATAACAAGTTGATAAAATGTTGACGGAATGAAAGACCACCTAAAAGTAGAGTATATACTAAAGAGTTGGATGGCAATAAAGATTACATACCTGAGGTAGTATATATAACAGCTTGAGTATTGAAAGAAAAGAAATCCAACGGAAACCCAAACTTTAAGTTGCTAGTTAAAGTTATTATTAATACTTCAGGTAAATCTTTTGAAGAAAACGACCGAATTAATATCTACATTTCAATTATATGCGGAATTTTGTAATAGGTGCTATGGGGGTAATTAGAAAGGCATAACATAGCGATTTTTGAATCGAAAATTGTTTACAAGGTTGAAGGTGATATAACCAATCTTCCATACAAAAGGTTATCATTAATCATTTCAGGATGTAATAATGAACGAAAAACCTTTATATTTAAAAATATTGTTTTTATAACTTAGAAACATAATTTGCTTTTAATCGACGTAAATATTAACAGTTTCATCACTCACAAAAACGGTGAGTTTATCTTTCAACCCCGTTAAATTAAGTAAAATTATACGTCATTTCTTACGATCTTGAAAGGGTTATACTGTTGAAATTACAAAAATAACTTAAGGATAGGTTTTTATTGAAGTAGTCATATTATGTGCTCAATCTTTTTAGGGACAAGTCGAAATAGGTTTTCATTGGTTTTTAAGGTATCATGCGCATTTTAGTAATACTCTAGGTAGAAGAACTATAATTTTCAACGTATATTCATTAACTACAGGGGTTAAAAATTTGGAATTATCAATATATGTATTAACTATACACATTTTTGGGAAACGTTAGATTCATAACAGTGGAAAACACGTTACATGAGACTTGGGATTTTATAAATAAAATCATATTTAAACGTAAGCTAATACTATAAAATTGAATCTCAATGAATCATAAATATATATTTACAGTATAAACGATATTTGTGGTACGTACCTTGATTTATGTTGAAAAGGGTAATTTATGATTTTGACGAAAATCAATGGAATCAACGAGGTCAAATTATAACGGTACCTTGAATAAAAGTTCGAACGGTTTGTATCGTCATTTTGTATTATTGAAAAGTTTTCTATAACTTATTAATTACGGTATGAGTTCGAGATTCGTACAATAAAAATTTCAATAAGTTAAATAAATGTTTTAGTGTTGAACAACTGATTCATATGAAGGTATCAGTATAGTATCAGTAAATTAAAATCGGTAAATATTATAATCTTTACGAACAGTTTTTTGTTTTAAAAAAAAAAAACCTACTTTAAATCGTCAATCGGATTACTTATAATATTCGTTCACAAGGAAAGATTTAATTGACGATTCATAATCACCAATAACCATATATATTAGATATCCATTCAATATAAACACTTAATATGAAGCGTATCATCATGCAGGTTCTGTTATGACACAAGAACCAACTGCAGGTCATGGAATAGGCCAGCGGCCAGCTGCGTCATTAAAAGCTTGACGTCCAATACATTAGATGGGGAACATCTCTTATGTCAGCAACCCAGGGTTAAGGTTAACTCACGGACGCATAGGATATAATGGATATTTTGCTATCCAAGCTATCCAGTACTGAAAATGGTATGAAGGTCATAGGATATAAGGACACGGTCATCACCACACAGATAGTATTTCCTTCCTAGTTCTTCAGTTGTCAATCTAAGTATTCAGTCTGCATACCTGAATAGCCTAACGGCTAGTGATCATTCTACAACACGAACACACATCTTCTTGATATTGTACCTTTGTTACCACCGCTACCTTACTGCTGACATAAACCTTCTGACACTTTCTATTTACCCACGGGTATTTTGTATGATCTTAACAGGTTCATAGTATAAAAATAAGTTTTAATATATGTATAATACGCGACGGTACATTGAAAATTATAATCAAATAACACGGTATCCTTTTAATACTTATGGTTGTATATAATGCTTTCCGGTATTTTTAGTATTGTGTTTTTAAGTTAGTTACAATTATTGAAAATTATTCAATGGAGAACATAATAGTTTTAAAAGACCTCTAAGAGAACTAGGAAATTGATAAATCTATATCTATGTGAATCAACGGCAATAACAATCCCACCGACATTATAATTAAGGTTACATCTATAGATGCCCTAGAAAGGTTTAGAGATAGTAATAGACTGATCACACGGATCGAGAGTTACATTTATTACCTGGTATATAACGTGGGGGAATAATAATACCCTGGAAAAATAAAATACTATTAAGGTAATAGTATATACAAAAAGCTTGTTTGTATCTATTAGCAAAACTTACGTAATTAGTAGCGTATAACTTTATGATACGCTCAAGTTTTTGACGAAAGCTTTGTTTACAGAAGTTGAGGGAGTTGATGCTTAGGACTGTGTGGTGAAGAGTTTTAATTGCAGTTAATTTGGTTGCGAAATACGCTGAAATTGATTAGGGTTTGGCCGACACAGTGGGAAAAGACTTCAGGGATTTCATCAAATAAGTGGTTGGCTACACAGGCGTGCGCGCACAAAACAAAAAAATCGCTAGTTTTTGAATAGCAGTCAATTGTAGTACGGTCAATTTGGCTATAATTATTATAAATTGATTGTACTAACTGTAAGGTAATTATAGTTGGTGCCCAATTCGGACTAGGGTACGGTCTAAGCAATTCGCGGTACAAATAAGTTTGCAGACTGGCTAGTTGTCCTCTAATCTTAATAGTAACACATTATCACTTTTATAATACATTACACCAGTTACTTCTATTATAGATACGAATAGACTACGTTGCAACTATAAAAACCCACAAAAAGCCTAACTTTATAAGAACTAATAAATGTTGGTAATCTTTTATTATTGCAATATAGTTGATTGAAGTACCTATTCAAATTAACTGATGTATTACATTGAAAATTGGGTTATGTGTTTGTTTCCAGGTGTGTCAAATCACTAGCTAGTCCGTACACCAATTTATAAATACTCATTCAATTTTACTATCATCGGACGCCGTTTATAACCTCATTTAGTACTTACAATTACAAAATATACCTATAGACACCGGTAGGATAAATTTCCAACCAGAGGTGCTTGAACCAGGCCCTAGATAGGTGCACAAACCCTCGAGCTATTCTTTCATACAAAACTCTAAGGTTTCTTATAACTTAGAAATTAGTAGTCTTATAAACTATAACGTTCATTGTTCTATAAAATACGGCTAAATCAGTTTTATTCCAACGTTTATTTACGTCGAAAAATACGATTTTATAATTCTTTTATATATAAAATGGACCCCTCACAATATTTGGCTAGAATTTAGCTTGTAAACGTGATAATATAAAACGTAGTAAATTCTTTCGTATGCTATTAAACATTCAAAATCGACTATTCTCCGGGACCTCTATCTGTCTGGTAACATTTGTGTCACGTACCTAAATCAAAAGTTCTTCAACAAATAAAACTTAATTAATATTTATTTCCTTTAATAATCGCTATTATACTTTGGCGTGAATTTTTGAATAATAGTTTTTTCACGTCCTTTCAGCAATCTCAATATGATAAACATACACTTTATACGATTCAAATTAGGACTTTGCAAATAGTAAACCACTTTTACTTTTTGCGGCTAGCGATATCCACGTTTATTTCTATATTAATATATGTATTATTGTTTTTGAAGAAAAAGTAAACGGTTTATATGTACGCAGATATTATATGCGTGGCTTATCTACATTTCCAGGCAACCCTACCGAATGTCCTAAGGCCTTAAAGCGCTGTCCATTTTACCTCTCCTGCCTTACCTACCCTCTTATAACGAGCTTAAGCCTAAAGAAACTATAATCATTCTATATTTACCGTAATAAAAGCTTTTCGGGGTGCATTACAACCTTTCTAATACAAAACCATACGAATTAATAAAGTATAATTTGATGCGACCCGGTAAACCTGGGAAACCATTTTGTTTGGTACTTTTATATAATGATCGACAGCAATTCTGCCCGCGCGATCATTATACAACAGATTAAATGGTAGCCAATTTCAATCATTTTCAATTCAAATACAAATAGGAATCGTTTTTATTCCAGTACCGCCTTGAAAAGGGTGAGGTTTAAATCATTAAAAGCGACGGTATGAAGCTAAATCCTATAGAAAGGAGTAACCACTTTCGTTTTCATAACTAAAGAAACCTAAAAACGGGAGTTTTGAACCTCATTAGCCACCATTAATATACTAGTTTCTAGTATAATGGGTAAATATAGGAATAATTACAAAAAGACAACTATCTAGAGAAAATACGGCGGCTACTTTCGTTTTATATATGATAAACCTTAAAATGTCACGTAATCTTTCAACTTTTAGCCATGCGTTTTTCTATTTAAATGAGTTTTAATATACTGCGATTACACCAAAAACCTAATCATTATGAAATAAGGACTTTGGTATTTTGTATGAAGTCGATGAACAGATAAAACGACTTGACTCTAGTTTATACGAACAGGTTACTATATTTCGCGAGGTTAAATAATCCCAGAGATGAATATATATGAAAATTCGGATTTATTCGACGTAAATTTAAATTAAACATCACGTACCTCAAGGTTCGGTTTTCGTGAATCCTACTTTATTCCTTGAACGTTAACCTTCAAAAAGTCCGATATTCGTACAAATACAACGTTATTAACGTAAATTGAAATACTATCAAGTTCAACTTGGTGAATTGTTACATATAAACTAAGTATGGAACCGGGTAGAAAGAAAAGCGTAATGGGATTTTATAAAAAAGGTTTGAAAACCTCTGAATTACCGTTTATTATTATACTTGAACCGATATTTAAGTTAAGAAACGATTTTTAAGGTAAATGAATTTTAATGAATCTTTATACGTGCAATTTCTTCTATGAGACAATTTTAAATAAGGGTACTAAAAGCTTTTGTCATGTTGCGAATAAAACTCGACGCAAATTTGCCTTGTTTAAGGTGAACTTCATATGTTAAACAAAAGCCTTATTGGTCGGTAAGACCTATACCGGATATTTTAACGTAAAGATAAAGTAAAATATAGTCTTATATTTATAATTGTATGTTAATAAAATGGAGAAAAGGCAACCAAAGAGTTCATCCTCAAATAAAAGCTTATAAGCTCTCACTCGAAACGTGTCATCCTACTATAAACTTTGCCAATGTTTCTTTTAAGCAGTGGAAGGTTATCATAAACTCTATCAATGTCACTTCTATAAAATGGCGCTCTATCATGCACTCTGCAAGAATGCACCTTACAGCGTGGAACATTACTATACACTTGACAAAAAAATATCCTACAGCGTACACACTGACTAACTATAGAAATATACAATAATATTCACATAAGTAATCTCTTTTCCGGTATATTCCGTAACCGTAATCTTATAATAACAGTTTAGTTCATCTGAATGGAAATTAATCGTTTTGTAATAACAATATTTGTCATGTAATTTGTGTAAGATCCTAATCATTAGTTCGGATAACAATAGGAGTTATGCTATAATTTGTTCAAGACCCCAGTAAATTTAGGTATTAAAAGACTTATTGGTTGGGGAAATCATTAATCCCTTGAAGTGTTTAATTATAAAAGTGCAATTGTTGGTGTTACGAATTTTAGGGTTAATATAAAGACCTATATCGTCCATCGATCCAGATAAAACCTTTTTTTCTTTTCCTTTAACAACGTAATTTTCCTTGTAAAATAAGGCTACAATTAACCAATCAGTATATTTACAGTTATGGTATTGTTCCAATTAATTATTCGAATTATTCGAATAAGTCATTTACTTAATTAATATGATGTTTTAAACACTTCTTTAAATAGATAATACGTAAAAACGGGTTTAAACAGCGTCGTTAACGCGGTAACGTAAACATGAAAAGGAAGCTTCCACCGTCGCCCGCCGAAAACCTAGCCCTAGCCTTGCCAATTCTGGTAATATATTATCAGTCCCTACTTTTATCTTCGGCTTCCCCGTCGCCATCACCACCGATCAATTTTTTATCCTTTTCTTCTTCTTTATTTTCCTACTTCCCCTCTCCCTTCACCCCCAAAAGAATAATTAAAGGGCTCCTAAATTTATTAACCTCACTTCTTCAGAGTACTTAAAGACCTTATTACCTATAACTACAACTCGTCGCTGTAAATACAATATCGCCAAATTGTAATACCGGTTATATTCATTATTTCCCCTTTAGTTTATATTATATTAATTTTTTTTCAAACGGGGTCGAAGCAGCTAAACGCGCTTGTGACATCTAATTATGGTTTTCGAAGGTACGTTACCAAGCCTTTTTGACTCGTAAAATGTAAGAGTCGCGTACCCGGATTTACCTTCCCTGGAAGCTAATAGAATGCCTTACGTGTTGTATATTTCATTCGCCGTCGCGGGTAAATTTATTAACGATTATTACTAAAGCGGGGGGTTGGTTAGCCTGTTGTTACCGTTACAAGCGGACCAGCTACTGTTACGCCCCCATTCTGGTGGTCCTAACACCGTAACCCGAGGCTCTATTACGTAGATGCCGTTTTCATGGTAAATTACCTAGTCTTTTAACTTTTAATCTTCGTTGTAACTAATTCTTACCTAATATTTTAATACCCTATTTGGGGTGTTCTTAAAAACCACTACTTTTGTAATACCAAAAATAAACAATTACTAATTAGTAGTAAGCATTAACCGTTGGCCTAAAAAATGGCAACCGTTATTACCACCTGGAAGGCGGGCCTACGTATATATTATATAAACGAATTCGATGATTTTATTGTACTTCGTTATGAGGAGGGTAAAATCCCCTTACGCTCTGTGTCTAAGGGTATTTACTCCAAGGCACTAGTCTCTCCTTCTAGCGGCGACGCCAATAACTGCATCAACGGTAGTAGTAGTGGTAATGCTACTAGAATTGGTGGCGAGGATGATGAAGACAAGGACAATGCCAACAACGACTCATCCCCTCCATCTACCTCCTGGTTTAGCAGAAATTACCTGCCTATTTTTATGCTTACCGGCTTATCCAGTCACAATATAGTTGATTGTATAGAAATGAAATTGCTTTTGGAAAAAAAATTGTAACGCAAGTAACAAATACAAAAGATAAAAAAGAAAAATGTTTTAGTAAAGTCATAAATGGGAAAACCAAAAAATATCAATATTTCGGAAACAGTGTAAATTATGAATATAAAAAGTAACAACATGATGAAGGCGGTGGAGATAGTAATTACAAATAGTAATAATATATCAAAAGCGATACAAATCAGCAATACAGGGGGGAAATGATAAGTGAAATATACCAAAATATTTAAGTGAGGTAAATTCGTAAAAACTTTCAGGTAACGCTAATGAAAAAAGTGTTAAGGATACAAAAGCCTTTAATACCAAATTTAGGGGATCCTTAGTTATTGTATCCATCGAGTTTTATTTTCCGTCAATTTACATTGTCTCCTTAATTTCGCGGCGTTTGTACGACTCGCGTAAAGTTATAATATCAATTATAAGGCGCCTTTTATTCGTTATACCTGGCTTAACGAAATATTTGTTAAGGGGGAAAAAGTTAGTGCAAACCATATGAAAAAGGGGTTTCAAACCAAAGTTCTAAATAATTATCCGAACATTTATCGCTATAGTAATACCAGAGTTTAATCCTCTAACTATACTATAAATCTTGAGAACTAAAACGCTCCAAATAACCCGCTTATACTTTATAAAACTGTAATAAATAATAACATTATGAAGCGTAAATTAGTTTGAAGCTGGTATTGTATTGATGAAAAAAACAAAAATTCTGTTTGCGAATAATAATAGATATTATTCGTATAAACCCTGTTATTAAAAATAAAACGCTTTACCGTATGTATATCTATCGTTATAAAGTGTAAGCCGAGTTTCGGATTATTTATTTACCATATAAGGCGTTTGTTAATCATTTTGTATGCTATGTAATGGGTCTTTCTAATTTTATATAACTGTTGGAATAGCATTATATGCAGTGCAGTAGGTCAACTTTACTTGCAATTGAAGTTGACTATACTAAACTGCAAGTTGAGTGTATTGCTTTGTGGAGACTTACCGCATTAGGTGTAAGTCGAGTACATTATGCTGTATTTCACTCTAGTGCACGGGTCAAGCAATTGGCCATACAAATTACTGTGCAGACCGGCTAACGGTCTACCACACCTAAAACAATACATCTATTACCTGACCAATGCAATACTATTGTTACTTTGACCACGATTCTAATCGACAACGTTGCAACGTCTAAAGCCCTACCAATACTAATTAGTGCTTATTGGGATAAGCACAGATTAGCTAAGTATAAGAAGATACTTTCCGGTTACGCTCCAAGTTAAATGACCGCTAGGGTAGAGGAAAGGTTTTTTCGAAAGGCCTTTACTAGTACCACGCCAGTATTTTAACGGTAGAAAAACAGAGATAACTTTTGAGTTGTGTTAATCTTACAACAGTAATCTAAAAGTTAGCGACGGTATCGCTATTAAAAACACCAAGAAATATTTATTAACCTTTCTTAAATACGTTGAAATTAACTGTTAGAAGTCTTAAAGTTCAGTAAGTTGGCAAAAGGCTAAATTAGTACTTCTGTGGGTGCTATTACTACTGTAGAGAAAAACAACTAAGTCTGCACGCCAAACAACTTTAAACCTTCGCCCTCCACTAACAACAAACGACCTCCAACCTTACTCTTTTACACCAAACCTTTGCCCTACTTCATTCTTTATACTCTCTTACGCCAAATTAATCGTTAAGTCCGCTATTCTAAGCGAAAAACTACAAATTCATGCCAAGAAGGCTATATCGCGCGACCTGACGCTAAGTCATCCAGTCGCCAAATTCACACGCGACTCTACGCCAAAACACCAAGTCTCTACGCCAAAGATTACCAAGTTCCTCGCCCTACAAGTCCTACACAATTCAAAACGTCAATATGGCTACCGCAAAAGCTCAATTTTGGGCTATTACCAACCTCGCTTAAAAAAGAGTAATCAAAAACCTAGAAACAGTCTTTGTTCATCAATACAACCAATAACTCTGGATTAGGGATGTTGACGAGACCTTAACTAAAACCTATCTAACCAACTACATTAGCTAGTACAATGTAGAAACGGAATTTGTTGATAACAATAGCCGCGGTACCCGCGCTTTCCAATATTTCCGAGAGTCTTTTAACCATTAGAATCTTGTTATATAAAAAGATAATTTAACGCCCAATTAAGGCTAGGCTAAAGAAAAAGGTTACAAATTGTGGTATTTATATCCCTGAAAAGAATCTGGTAGAACTGACTAAAACCTTCTTCGAACTAGCTTAGTAAAAAGACTACTTTCAAAACCCTGATTTTTAAGGTAGTTTAGGAAAGGGGAAAGGCGTTAAGGGATTTTAACACCCCTACACACGATTTAGGGGACCTCCCTTTTACCTTTAGCTAAGTTAAGCCTTTTTACGTGCCGGCGATAAAGAACCCATTGATTTTCTCAGCAATTTAGTACCCTCATATAACAATGCAAAGTACGCTCTTGGTGGTGATAAGGTACGTAAAGCAACAGCCGCTTACGCCGTCAGAGGTATTGATGTTGGCGCTTTACACCAGTTAATTAAATAAGACTGTCAAGCGTTCCAAAACCTTTAATTACCTAGTATCCCTTAGCAATTTAATCGCCAAGCTCCTTAAAACTCTTCCCCCTTTAGATTTACCTATATAAGGAAGCCTACTACAGGTCTTATCACAAGACTTTACACCTCGAGCCAGGCGACTGGCAATTACTCTTAACACCGTGCCTCGGAAGCTTTGAGGACTCAACTGCTAAGAAATACCATTTAAGACTAGGATAACTATCGCTACCTTCCTTTAATACCTATCCAAATGGTTAATATTAACTATAAACTCATTACGAACTTCGTTAAGATTTAAAACTACATAGAAAAATAAAATGAAAAACCCTATAACCTCTTCGATACCAAAATAATGCTCTTCCTAAACATTTGCAAGTAGATGGAGGTTTTATCTTCTAGTTTTTACTTACTATTTACCGGGATCCTTACTGGTTACATCAAGGACTATTACCTAATCTTTCTAACCTAAACAACTATGTTTCGCGAAATCTACGATGATATAAAGGGCTACTTCGAATACGACGTCCACCTTATCCAATACCATATAAATTGAACCACTACGAGGTGAGAAAAAATAATGACTAGGAAAAAAAAGGAGGAAACACCGATAGAAATATTTAACCAGATCATTGACAAGTTAATTCTATGTTAAAAATTAATAGGAATAGCCTACGTTAACCAATCCACACTTTGTAAACAAGTACGAATAATGGTTAAGGGTATTAACGAGTTTGAATACACCTTATAACGCCTAGATATCATCTGCGAAGGCTTTTTAACCAGTGACGTTCTTTATTTACCACCTTAAAAGTACGTATACCAAACTCTCTTAGTATGTACTCCCAAGCCAGCAAATTTTTTGAACAAAGATAAAACATACCTTGCGATAGTTAATTACGTCAACTATAAGGAAAAGCGCCTACAATACCTAAGGTTTGGCGTATCGACCTCGGCCTTAAATTAGAGGTAGTCACCATATTAATGCTAATAAGGACAACCTTCAAGCAAACTTGTTAACCATTAATATTATCGTTTTAATAATGGTAAAAGATATTCAATCAATGGTAAGTCTAACTGTTAGTTAATTCGGCATCCCCCTATCGAACGTAATAACAAAAACGCAGTATATTACATTTAATATACCACTGCTTGGAAAAAGGATTATTGGGATTCAATTGCAAACTTTAAAAATGACGTGCTAATTAACGCCGCTAACTCCCCTAAGAAAATTAAGTAGCACGAAAAAACTGCTTCTGATACGGCCTAATCACTAGCCGATTATACTTTCCTATACCGTTTAGATATTAAAGACCTTTACCTTTGCCCTAATTAAACCTCGAATCCCTTATGTACTTTTAATCTTCGCTATTGTTACGCGGATCACACGTTTTAAGGTATTATACTAGACATAGGGATAGTAAGGTACTTAATAGGAGACTATTCGTAATATATGGTATTATGGAGTGAAATCACTATAGCTATCAAGATTAATCGTTATGATATTGATAAGGTCAAAGTTAACTTTGGTCCAGGCGAATAACTATCGTTGTTAGGAATAACTTGAGTTTAAATTGTTATAAGCGTAACTACATTTCACATCTTTAAGTCCCCTGCCTCTTTTTTACTTTGCTTAAAAGATATAAAGATCCTCAGCGTTAACGTTGATGTTAACGTAAATGAACTGATTAAAAACAGCTAAAGGTTTTTACTCGTTTTTAATTAAGGGTACTTAGAGTTTTATTTTAAAGGCCTGTATATAGTGATATTAAACCTGATAAATCCGTAAATACGTTACCTATACCGGCTCTTTAACTATTTAGCCGTTAATAGTTTATATAAAGTCCTAAAATCCATAATGCATAAAGATGTGAAATACTTTGCCCTAAAAGCTATTAGAACACTTTGTGACCACTTCCAAACATATGTTTAAACCCCCCAGAGATTTAATTTTACACTGAAAAAACGATGAGTATTCAACTGCGAAATCTTTATCGATATGTTTTACTTGGATATCAGGTTTATCCTTTACTTCATTGATTCCATAACCATTTTTTACGGAGCTAAGTTTTTAAAGTCCATTTCAGCAAAGGATACATACGAAACGTTAATTATAGCGTATATTAACACGTACCTAGGTTTACCCAACTTCGATGTTTACGATATCAGTACAAACTTTGCCGCGGTAAAGTTTTAAAATACTCAGATAATGGGTATTTAATGCAAATAGGTATTTATAAAATCCAATTAACGTATTACGTAGTTTAAAAGAGCACATGCCTTACTTCTCCGAGCGTATAATATCTTTATGTTGGAAATTAAAAGTTTTACGAATCCAAACGCACGATTATAAATGGTAGTAAAAAGCCTAAATAATACTATAGGCCTTAATTTCTTGTTACCAACACTCCCGGTTTTTGAAGCGTATTCACGTTTAACGAGTAAATCTCCGCCCTCAGTAAGTACTAGTAACTGCGTTACAATATATAATAAAGCTTTAAGAGAATTGCGAATAGAATTGACACACCGACAATTCAATGACGCCCTTAATACTAGGAACAGCCTTTTAATAATCAACGTACTTGCTTTGCCGCTGTAAAGTAAAGTTTTCGAATGGTGAGAGCCGGGCAAATAGGAGGGTCCTTATAAGATATTAATTATTGAGAACTCTAAAGAGGTTGTTAAACTTGCTAACAGTCATATATCTTTCCGAATTACTTAGGTTGAGACTTACATTAGGGCTACTAACGATAAAGACCTTGAAGCTAAGCGACCGAGTTAATACAAACCTCCTTTACCTATTATCGATAAACCAATAAAACGCCGCCAGCGCAGACGACCTTCAAAGAATATAAATGTTAAAAAGAAGATAAATACACTGGGCCGTATTAACAATAATACTTAGGTAAGTAGGAAAAATAAAGATAAAGAAGATTTGATATTAAAGTTTCGAATATAAGGGATCATGAAAACCTCTAGAAACCCTTTTAAGGAAATCTATAAGGTTGAAATTAAAGGCCTGCTAAATCGAGGGGTTATACAATTCGTGTCGAAACCCGATTTCAACCTTTAAAACCCAAATATTACGATCTTTAAGTCGAGGATTATCCATGAGGTTAAAGGCAAAACTACAGGGCATCCGTATGAAAATTCACGTCTAATCGTTGAAGGATAAGGTAATGAAGGGAAGGATTAAATACATACATGATCTCCAACGATTTAAAATATTAATTAACGTTTAGTGGTTGCTTTAGCAGTAATTTTATCATTTAAGATTAAGGGTAAGTTAAAGTTTAATGACCGTAATTCAACGAAGACCTATACGTAATTAAAATCGGATTTATAACGGATCGTATTACTTAAATTTCTATAAAAAGTCCGTGTCAACTACCCTTTAAACACTGTAATACGATATATCAAGCTATTGTACGGATAAGATAAAATAGGCGTCTACTAGTTTTTAACCTACTAATCGTACCCTAAATTACAGCTAATAATAAAGTTTTTATCATTCTACACATGATTGTTAGTAACGCAAAAAGAAGACTTCGGCGAAGTGGATATGTAAATTAACGATACCCTTTTCATCTTAATAGCTAAGTCTTTAATATTGAAATAGTAAGCGATTAAAAACTCGAAGTTCTGAAATTACAGTCCCGTAACGACGTTGACTAAAGATAATTAACATAACTTTAATGAATTATTAATCCGTATGCTTAATTTTAATGCCGGTTTTCACTTGTATTAAAAAGGCTAGAGCGTTATTTTAGCTACAATTAACACAATTGACGAGGCTAATATTTAACGGTATTTAGAACAACGTATTCGAGGCTGCTATATAACTACCTTATGCTAATCGGAAGCCTTTTACTAATTATTCATCGCGGCGTAAACACAAGAGTTAACGTATAAAAACTTTGACCGATTAAATAAGAGGTTCTAGGAGTAAATGCGAAACCTGGACCGCGAAATCAATATATCCTTAATCGACCTCTTAAATGCCAAGCTAATGATATTTACGAATAGGTTCTTTATAAATAACATCGATTTGTCTTTACAAATCGACTTCCTAATAACCCTCGTTAACGAAAACAAACGGAAAGACTAGTTTAGTATAATAAGCAACTTAATTTACTATACCTCCGTTAAATATTAAAGGATTACATGAAGCGTGTTAATATCACAGGTTTACGCTAAAATAATAGGCTTTAATATAGGCATAACATTAAATGAAACCCTTTACCTTATCACTAAGCAGCTAAGAATTTGTTTTATTCCGGTGGTAATTTGTATCGATTTAAAAAGCCATTTTCAATGCCTTTTAAATCTCGGAACCACCAGAGAAAAACGCCTACTAATCAACGTAATGGTATTTCGTAAATCCTACAAAGGGGAAATCCTACGAAGGGGGGTAGATTAAGTAGTTTCGATAAATCAATGATAAGAAGGATCCTACTAGAATTATAATGAAGGCATCGCCAAATAAGGTCTTGGAAAGGTTTGTGGATAGCAATAGGCTGACCATACGCAACGAGGGCTACGTTAATAAGTCTCCCGGAAAGCTTAAATCACATGACGTCGAATAGAGATGTATTAGCAAATTAAAAACTGACAGGGGATTAAGAATGGTGATTTGTTTAAGTGACATGGTTAAAGTGAAGGCTTGTAAAGGCCAATAGCGGAAGAACTTTTTGTAGGAGTTAATAAACTCAAACCTCGGAGCGGTGGAGTAATTAAGGCTAAATGGGGTTCATTTACATGTAATTGGGTGTAATTTAGTACAAAAATAAATTGGAATTGATAGGGGTCTGGCTAGTTGATAAGGGGGCAATTTAATGGTAACCGGAAAAGATTGGTTAGCTACACTTGTATGCGCGTACAAATTAAAAAGCCGCCAGTGTTAGAATAGTTTTAAATGCAATGTGATTGATCAACTTTACTTGTAAGTAAAGTAAACTATACTAAACTGCAAGTTGATTGTATAGCTTTGTGGAGACTTACTGCATTGGGTGTAAGTCGAATGCAGTATGCTACACTTCACTCTAGGGCACGAGCCAAGCAATTGGCCATACAAATTACAGTGCAGACCGGCTAGAGTTCTGCCAAACCTAAAAAAATACATCCACCACCTGACCAGTAAAATACTACTGTTACTTCAACCACGATACGAATTGACAACGTTGCAACATCTAAAGCCCTACCAACAATAACAATGAAAAGGTTATACGCGGTCTTTAATTATATGACCAAGACATCTTTATCTTTACATACACATTAATATTCTTACTCATTAATTGGTTTTGTATTAATTAGGTTCATAAGGGAAACTTTATCTAATTTCTCGTGTATGCAAGGTTTATAATATCGTATTAAAGTGTGATTGTTACGCCGTTAAAATTAATTAGGCTGTTTTCCGTTGGGTATACTAAGGGTTTAACTTTTAAGACAGCCTTTTAAAACTTCCTCTCTTTTACAACGGAAAACGACGTAGCATATAACATAAATGTATCATCGGTTTACATTTTAATAGATGAATATCCTTCAAAACATAGTGTTAAAATCAATAGGTATGGGTTGAATGTTAAGTAGGCTATTCCGAGCCGTCTTTTATAATAATTTTAATAGGTATTATACCAATATACCCTAACTTTAACAAATCTGTCAAGTGTTTTTAAAATACAAAACATCATTCTGGGTAAATATTATTATAACAGTTTGAAATGTATATAATCGTAAGTATATCATTGACGATACTCTTCTAATTATATATAAACCTATATAATATTACGAAGTAGAGTACAAATATTTTAAAAGTTAAAAAAAATGCGGAAAATTCCAAAAATCACCCAATAACTCGTTCTTTTCAGAGTAGGAAACTAAGTTATAATATCATTTTTATTAGTATTATCGTACCCCTTAACCATAAAACGTCCCTTTTTATAGGGTTTTCTTGGTTGATCTTTTACCTCGTAGACCAAACGGGTGGAAAGAAATCTTGTAAACGCCATAAATTACTAGGTCAAAATTTTTAAGAACAAAAACGCACTATTCATTTCAAGAGGAGATTTTTTATGTGTTAATAATTGAAAAGGGCGACCCGTGATTATCATAATACCCTCGTTACGGAATTTTATACTTGATTTACAGTTCGCTGTTTCCTTTTCGGTAATAAAGTAGTTAGCGATAGGGGTTATAAAGTGTTTCCTATATTTTAAATTAAGCGAACGCTTTCGACAAAGTGATACCCGTTTTAATTATGTGAAGTATACGGTTTCATAAGGTGGCAGAGGTTGTAAAAGGGTATTTGTAGAGTGTATAAACTTTGGTGGAGGCCCGGATTCGTTATTATGAAAGTAGTTAAGTTGGTATCACTGGTTGAATTACGTTATTACGACGATATCGTTCACCTTTTCTTTCTTATAATTTCATACTATCGTCTAGCGAAAAAAGCTCGTCCTATTTACTATGATTATAGGAATATTGTAGCCTTTAAACCTGTCAGTCCTCCAAAGAACAATCTATCCATCCTTCGTTTTCCAAACTATGAATTTAAATTATAATAGTAGGTTTCAAATCCCAATTTCATGCGGGCTGTTTCTAATAGCTAATGCTTTTGAAACATTATTCCCAACTCGCAAAAAAAACCGTAATATCGCTATAACTTTCGCCACAGTATTAGTTCTCTATACCTTAGCTAATATTAGTTTTCAATTCATATAGACTTCGAAGCAAACGTTAAATACAAGCAATATTAAGATTAAACTATTCGAGATAAAGTTATTGTTTATAAAACTAACTGTCAATCTCAGAATTCGCTCTTTAGTATTAATACACTTCAGTTCTTTCAATATTACAATATACACTATTTTTAAAAGACCGTAATATCGTTCTCACTTCCCAATACTTTATAACGCTATTACCGGTATTTTCATAAGCTTACTACTAGTAATCATAGCCTTAATTCGCTATATAATCGACTAGAAAATTATACTTACATTGAATTTAATGCATCGGGAGACCTAAAGTAGACGTTCATCCAGCAATTCACCAAAATATCCCAGTCATTTGTAACGAAAACACTTCGCGTAAATTTCACAGCCTGAAATAATATTATTATGTCGACAGCATATAAGATAAGCTAACTGTGGCGAATATTATATTTATCATAATATTGTATTTAAGTTTGGTTGTTTTCAAGACGGAATTTAAACATCTGTAAAGTTTACAAATATCATTAGCACTCGTGGCAAAACTTTTCGATAGTCTCCAATGTTTTTTTCCCTATATGTATGTAGCTTGCTACATAAAGTAGCCGTAAAAAACACTTCGTAACCGGTTGTTTAAATCATCTGTGTAATATCTTTAGTTTTGGTTACGTTAGATAAATGGCTTTAATTGTACATACTTTCAGGAAAAACTACAAATGTCCAAATTTCAAACGAAAAGGTATGGATATATTATTGAAAGCGCGAACGAGTTTTTTATTTGTATTTCGAAACGTATTTCTAAGTTTCATTATATTAGTTCATAGTAATTGAAATTTTTGAAAATCTATTACATCAAACTCAAACGGTTCAAATCGTATATTAACAACGACAATGTCGAGTAATAATGTTTCATCTTCGCTAAATATAAATTTCCGGTATTTACCTGTTCGTTAAAGTAAAAATTTGTGAAATTTAACCGCTAAAACGTTGAATTATAGTTTTATGGCGATCTAGATTCTTATTCAGTCGGTAATTGACATCATACCCTAATTCCAGTTACCGTACATATCAGAAAATGCAAATGACGACGTTAAATAGACTTCAAACTCTCCTTTTTCGCTATCCATTCCTATGTTATAAAGAAAATAGGCATTTCACAGGCCTTCAAATATTCGTTAGTCCGTTTTCTCGTTTTAGATTACTACTTAATTCTCGTCTTCCTCCAAGTCGTCTTATTTAAAGGAATACTCGTAAATTTAAATATCCAAATCCTATTTCACCCCTTTTTCATCGGCTGTATGAATTTCAAAATAAGATTTAGTGGGGGAGTAGAATGGGTAATCGATTAAAAAATTTCATTCACCACAAATTTATTTGTATAGTAGATAATTGGTTTTCTAATAACCGACTTAACGATATATAATATTTTGTTCTTAAAAACAATTAAAGTTTTATATACGATAACTATATTAGTATATATGGTAAGCTTAGTGTCTAGTTATGGAGGCATCCTCGTTGATAATTACTTCATTTTCGTTCTCCAGGGCTCCTTTTTTAGTGTTATTCGACTTCAAAATCATAAGTAGAACGTTTATTTTCCTTTTATTTAAATTACAATGAAAATCATCGATCCAAAAGGCAATAAATTCTTTCGGAGAGATTTACTTCAATAATTTACGAACTTTTATCTTTAGCTATCTTAGATTTATATGCTAATACAAAGCTTGTTAATGCACGTATCAAGGTTTTACATAATATTTTAAAACTCGTAGAAAAAGCATTTCAATCCTTTCCAAGTTCAAATAAATCAAAGTTAAAGTTTAGGTTATTACTGTATGTTTTTGTAACTGTTTAGCAAACAGTTCATCGCCTTTATACTTTGATTTAAGAATTGATTTAAATTTTCAAAACTTTGCTAATAAGGCGGTAAACTCCTTTTATAGTATTTTATAAAAGGTTTTAGGACGGTTTTTAACGAATTTCCAGGGTCTACCCGTTCAATCTTTATGGTAAATCCTATAATTTATTTCCGTAACGAAATTGATTTTCAAATAGATATAATATTTCGCAAAAAAAATTTATTGTATCAAATTATATATATTCCAATTTTCAACTTACTTCATTTAAATATCAGGTAAAATTACGTGAAATTGTAAGGATTTAATCTCTAGTTTTTTTGTAAGTATTTAATATTATACGGATTTTGTTGCCGAGGATATCTTAAACTTTAATATTTTAATTGTCATTTTCGTTCTAAAACTTCACAAATTGTAAGCTTTATGGAATTACTTTTATTAGTGGGGAACCATTGTAGCGGAAGGTCGATATAAGAGTAATATTCAATAGGTACTAATCCGTAAGGATTTCAATGTCTTTAAGCGTCGTTTATCTTGTTTTGGGGAGCGCCGTTTTCCATATTTTAGGCTTTTTCTATACGGCTGGAAGGGGTGTTAATTGTATTCGGGAAGTATTTTAGTTTATATTTCTTTTGAAAAGTGCGTTTTAGAAAGGGATCGTATTTGACCTAGGTCGTTGATAATTTCTATAACATTTTCTCCTGTTCCGTTAATTCTGAAACTTCTTTTACCTTGAAAGAGGCAAGGTTAGTTTTCGAATCGTTTTAAACTTTTCCAATGAGAAGTATTTTAAAACCTTTTCAACGTATATTTCATAATTTATTCTTTATGTCTCGCTAAGCAATATTATTTTTTGAAGTTACTTTTTAACACTTTTTGATTTTTTGAACATAGCATTTCGTCGACTCAAACAGCGGTAAATTTGGCTTTTGTAATTCGGACGTTTTTACTATCCAATGTATCAATTCTTCCGCTCTATAATTGTATATGTAGTACTTTGAAAATTGAGTTATACACCGTATGTCATATTTTCAACGTTTACTTAGAAAAACATTCTGCTAAATCACCGAATATTCCATACCCTTAGGCCTTTGCATCTTAATACCTAAAAATCACGTTTGTAATGTATGTATTCGCCGCCCAAGGGTATAAATTCTTCGCCGGTAGTTTCATGGCAATTTTTTCACATATTCAGGTTGATAAGCTAAAAAAACGTTTCTTTGGAGAGTTTTATATTAAAATAGGAGGTCTATGTTTCAGTTTGATTTATCTAATCTTGTTTAGGGTTATATAACAGGAGCGAGGTTATCATATTCCATAGGCTAGTATGAAAGAAGCGAGGTAATAGGATGAATAATATGATTAACATTATATATTGAAAGGGGCTTTTAAAATAGACCGGAAAATGAAAGCCTATAATAGGAATATGAAATATGAATGTAATGTATTTAAGCAATTCGTATAAAACTTTGAACGTTTATTTGTTTAAATAAAACGTAGATAACGCGTAACTACAAATCAGTTGAGTATTCTAAATAAGCTGTTTAGCGTTTTACAAAATTTGGATGAGCTAAATAACTAGTAAACTTAAATATTGTAAATAATAATTGATACAAGCGGAGTAATATAGGATAAACGGAGAAAAATTACGCGGGGTAGAGTAAAATAAGAGAAAAAAGTGAGAATATGTAATTACAAAAGTGGAGATGGTATGGTAAAAGCTTCGAATGTTATGTTTATAGTTTGAAAGATATATCTTAGCGTATCGAAAGGTGCATTTGACGTTTGGTACGTATTTAGTTAATGGTTCGAATTTTGCTTTTAGGGCGTAAAGTAATTTTCTCTATAAGTTTGTTTAGTCGCTTTGGAAGTATGTTTATGCGGTTAGTATTCTGTATTTAGATCTGATAGGTTTTAATAAAGTCTTTTGAAATTTGGTGGTTTTCAGTTTGCGTAACCTAATGCATGATAGGACGCTTTTTACAAAGTGCCTAAATATGTCCAGAGTATTAACCGAGTTGATGGTGGCATAACAGGGCTTTTAATAGTTAAAGAGTACCAACTGAATTGATAATTTCGTTTTAAGTGGTCTTTCTTAGAGTTAATTTGCTTTATAGTCATTTTACATTTCCGTGCATTTCTTATAAAGCGTAGTTTTGGAGTACGAATAATTGGTACCGCTATAACATCCCATTCAAAGTATTTAACTTAGGTTCGTTTTTTTTTGTTTGCTTGTATTATGTGAAATCAATCGATTCAGCTATTGATTAATATTGGTAAATTCTATATTGTGTACGTTAACATGAATATAAAGAAAAAGATAGTCTTGTATTAAAAATTATAAATATATAAAAGGGAGAATAGGTATCGGGAGAGTGCTCTCTTAGATGTAAGCTTATAAGCTCTTGCCCGTAGAGTAGTACCTTACCATGCACTCTGTTAATGTCTCTTCTGGGAAGTGGCAAGTTATCATGTACTCTGTCAATATCCCTTCGGTGAAGTGGCACGTTATTATGTAATCTTTAAGAATGCACCTTGCAGCGTGGCACGTTACCGTACATGCTGCAAGAGTGCATCTTGCAGCGTAGCCGCTTACTAATTATAGAAATATATGATAATATCCACATTATTAGATTTTTAACGAATCGTCGAAATATTTCGCCCCCTTATTAGTTGTTAATCAAGTCAAAAGTAATAAACATCTATAATATCTTACAAATTACCATAAATTTTATTTCTTTAAAGCATACCGGAATTCAAGCCATAGTCCTTTATGAGCGGGGGCTAAAAAGATTCCGGTCTCTAGGTTTTAGTATTATATATATTTTCGAATTTTTCTACGCCCAATTTGAAAAGAAAAATTGTACATATTTATTGTTAAAAATACGGAAATACGTGATAATAAAACCTTGGTAAACTTTAAGTAAACGTACCGTTATATCGTTGGGTTTGGCCGACATATTTCATACATTAATAATACTATATAGAATCTCTTTTTCAAAATATTAATATTCTATAAAATTATTCATTTGGATTCAACGAAGTGGTTCAAAATATTATTAATGACATCTTTCACCGCAGAAAATATATTAAGGATATCATTTTAATAAACCTATGCTAATAAAGAAATATTGAACATCTGGTGTTCATTACCTTCAAATGTAGGATAAAGTTAATGGAACGGAGACTTATACTCAATTACAATATTATTGACCTTTATATCGTTGATAACTTAGTTAATTTGGGGTTTTTACAACTTAGTGTAAACTCTTATACCTTTGTAAGTGTAAAAGAGGTTCTAATGCGTTAATATAGGAATAGTGAAAGATTAATTGTAAATATTGTTGTTTGTATTGAAGTAGATTGTAAGATAGAAGGGAGAACAGGTATCTGGAGAGTGCACGTCACTAGTGAAAGCTTATTATCTTTCACTCAGCTAGTGGCACTTTACTATGCACTTTGCTAATCTCTCTTCTGGGCAGTGGTATGCTACTGTATACTTTTCCAATACCACTTTTAAGCATTGGCATACCATCAGATACTTTGTAGGAATACACCTCATGAAGTGGCACGTTACCATTCACTCTATCAAGGTGTTATTTTTAATGTAGCCGGTTAGTAACTATAAAGACATATGGTAATATCAACACATATGGTCTTTTCTTTCCCTAACGCTGCCTATATCAATAATTGAATAGTGATAGCTTAATTTATAATACAATTTATATCCGTCGTTAAGTAATAATAATTTAAGTAGATTATAGTTTATATCCGTAATTTAGTAATACAATTGAGTTTTAATACCGCTTGTATCCGTGATTTTGTAATAATAACTTAGTTACAGTATAAATTATAAAGGTTCGGATTCGTAGTTTTAATCGCGATAATAATTGTAATAATGCCCTCATTAGTTTATATAATTCGTAATAGTATAGTTGCTCGTAGCATTTATTTTCAATCCCTATAAAGGGGTAATTACAAAGGTATTACAGAAGTGTAATTAGGGAATAATAATGACAGTTTCGCATATTTTAGGGTTAATATAAAAAAATACATTTCGATTGATCTAGGCAAAAGTTTTTTTCTTTTTCCTTTTTATAACGCGTCTCCTTTGCTAACGTAAATCCTAACAAGTTAATTAATGTATATAAAATTAATCCACTATCTCTTTTAATCATTTCAAACCGCTCCTAAAATTAGTTCACTTAACTAACTTCATATACTAACCTTTTCCGTGAATAGATGCCGCGTAAAAATAGAAGTGTAAGGTGCTGTTTAATACGTTTGCGTAAAAAGGAAAAGGCGGTCGCTACCATCGTACGCCGCGCTGCTACCACCATTTCCCGAAGTTTTACGTCTTTCAGATTGATATAGTCCATATCTGTCTTTATTTTCGTCTTGTTCCCCGCCTTTGCCGCCGCTGACGCCCTTACCCTCTATCCTCTTTTCATTCCCTCTCCTTCATCTCTTTATCCCTAAGGAGCGAAGTTGGTGACTTCTAAAGGTTTCGACTATACCCTTTCGTCACAGATAAAAAACCCTCACCCATAGCGGCTACCCCCCTTATCCGCCGAAAACGTAACTTAACGAAACTGAAACGCGGTTCATATTATCAATTCTCCTCTTAATTCGTATTATACTGATATTTTATGTAAATGAGACAAAGGCGGTCGATCAAGTCCGCTATTTCGAGCTGACTCTCGATAAATTAAGCCGCAAAACCACTTTAGCGTATAAAACGTTAAAGTCATATACCTGAGTCCGTAACCCCGGGCCGCTAATAAATACCCCGTACGTGCCGTAAATCATTTCCGTGGCTATGGGCAAGTTTTTTAACGATTTCTATTAAAACGGTGGTTAGTCGGCACGCTATTATCGCCATAAGTAGATTAATAGTAGATACGCCTTTATTACAGTAGATTTAGACCGTAAGCCGAAGCCGTATTACGCTCCCTCTATTTCTACAGTAAATTTACTTTCAAATCGTAGTTCCAACCGCAGATATAAATCTTTTACTTATACAAATATATTGTTCAAGGAGATTCCAAAAACAATTACTTTTACCAACAACTAAAATAAATCTATATTAATTCATAATAAACGCTAATGAGCGGACTATGGAAACGTTAATAGTTATCTCTGCCTAAAAGTAAAGTCCACGTATATATTACGTAGACGAATTCGACGATGTTATTATAAATCGCCGTTCAAAGGCTAAAATCCTCCTCGCGCCTCTGTCTAAGGGTATACGGCCTAAGGTGCGGGGTTTCTCCTCCGGTGGCGCTGGTAGCGACGTTAATGGCGGTGATAACGGTGGCGTTAATAGCGAGGAGAAGAGTGGCGAGAAGGAGGGCGAGGACGCGACGCCACCTTTTTCCTCCCCCTTCTGCAGCGATTATCTGCCTATTTTTTTACCCGAGCCAGCGTTACAAGCTATAATATAGTTCGCTATATAATACAATTATTTGTCAAAAACAAATCTTAAGGTTAGTGATAAACGTTCAATTTAAGGAGTAGAAGTTATTTTTGTAGGGTTAAGGTAAAAGATATAAAAGTAATAATATATCAAAAATGGCGTAAATTGTAGATTTAAATCGAATGAAAATGTCAAAAATATTGAAAACAGTGTAAATAGTAATTTCTAACCGCGATGAAATATTAAACTTGATATGAACTTAGAAAAAAAAAAAGGGAACCGAAAAACGAATAGTATAAAATGTCTCGTTGGAGAGAGGTTGTATAACTTATTTAACAACGTTGACGAAACGTATACTTGTTCATAAGAGCATTTTAACGCTTTATTTGGGGTTTTTTCACTTATTATATCCATTAAGTTTTTCTTTCCGTGGATTTACCTTATTTATTTAATTTCGCGTCGCTTTTATGATTCGATTAATGTTCTAATATTGACTATAAGATGTTATTCTTTCGTGATATCGAAATTAATAATATATTCGTAGAGGGGAAAAAATCAGTATAAACCATGAGGTAAAAGAGTTTTAACCTAAATTTGAAAATATTTATCCGAGCTGTTATTATAATAGTAATTTCAAACCCAACGCTTTTAACTATGCCGAGAATTTTCAAAGCTAAAAAGTTGCGTATAACCCGTTTACACTTAGTAAATCTCTACTAAATAATATCGTTATGAAAAGTAAATACGATTCGAACCGGTGTTGTATTACGAAAAACAAAAAAGAATTACAAGTTATAATTGGTATTTTTAGTAAAAAATCCTTTAATAAAATGAAGAATTTTCCAATACGTATATCGATCGGTAGAAATTGTAAATCTCATATTAAATTATGTATTTACCACTTTAAGCGCTTATTAAACGCCTTAGATAAGGTATCCAAAATGTCGGTTTAATACTATACAACGATGAAAACGTCAAATTCGGCCTCAGACTATTCTTTTAATACAACCTAAGCACCGGGCAAACGCTGAATTCTTTATTCGTCAGCTCTTTTTACATTATATAGGTTTATGAAGACAAATTTATCCAATTACCCCTTCTACACAAATTCTATAATGCTGTTTTAGAAAGTGATTGTTGCGCCATTAAAGTCGATCATACAGTCCTCTGTTAGTTACGTTTTAGGTTTTGCCTTGAGACTGGCCTCCAAAAGCTTCCTCTCTTCAGCTGCGGAAAACGACGCATCACACAGCGTTATCTTGCCATCCCTCTGTATGCCTATAAGTGCAAAGCCTTCAGAGCGTTCTGTTGAGACCAACAGGAACGCTTCAGCATCCAGCTATAGGTATTCAACTTGAGTCTGTCTCTTCGTTCCTAGGATGTCTGTAGTCGACAGAGTCGGCTACTAATCAGTGTAGAAAGGGGTCTAATACGTTAACATAGTAACAGTAGAAAAGTAATCTTAAAGATGGGTGTTTGTATTGAAGTAAATTGTAATATAGAAGGGAAAAGAGGTATCCTGAGAGTTTACGCCACAGTTGAGAGCTTATAACCTCTTACTCAGGCAGTTTTACTCCAATATTCACTCTGATAATCTCTCTTCTGGGCAGTGGCACGCTACCATGTACTCTGCAATTACCACTTCTAGGTAGTGGCATATTATCATGCACTCTGCACGAATACTCCTTACAGAGTGGCACGTTACCGTTCACTCGGCAAAGGTACAATCTTCTGCGTGGGCGCTTAATAACTCTAGAAATATATGGTAATATCCACAATAAGAAAATCTTTACCCTTAACGAACCCAAAATCTCGCTAATAGGCTGTATTAGCCTTCCTTATATAATAACGAAGCTGATCAAACTTAGGTATTCACCATTCAATGAACTTAACGTAAGCCGTAGCAGTTTGACCAACCACACGTAAAGCGTCTGCGAATAATTGAGCGATAACGTTCGTCCACGCATATATAAAAAACTTGTTCGTAATTTCAACCATAGGCAATATAGAAGCCATCTTAAAAATAACCACTTCGTTGAACTTTAATACACTGGTTTCCAGTATTTTCAAGTAGTCAAATAGGGCTGTGAAATTTCTTCCAATGAGAAACGTGACTGATAATAATTTATGATCAGAACCGTTATAGAAGTGAGATTACGCCACCTGAATAACTCAGGTGATATTTACATGGATTACATCCAGGGCTTATCTTAAATAATACGTAGGGAGTTTTACTTTTTCGGTAAAATACACATAGTTTATAAAAGTCCAATCATCTAAAGATTGCTCCTTTCATAAATTATTTATAGTTTCACTCCGTTTATTACGAGGCTAACATAGCTACCAACGATATTTCGAAACTTCAATATCTCATGAGAAAGATCCGTTAATATATTATTTGAAGAATAGTTCCTACATACATTTAAAATTTTGATTCTGTCAACATACAATTAAAGAAAAACCCTTCTTCCAATTTAACCGAGTTTATATGACGGTTAAAAAAGCTCTTCGTCCAACGTAAAATAAGACCCGGGGTTTGATAACTTAAAACAACTCGCATCGAGCATTTGAAGTCAAAACTACCTTATACCAGCTCTTAATAGAAAAACGAAAGTTGTAACCCGCAAGTTGTTATGTGAAGCCTTACTCATTATTGTTCTTATTTTATTAGGATTTTTAAAAATTGATAAATTTAACGCCGTCGATAATACAATTCATTTGGAAATCCTAATACACCATAGTTATTTTACCTATAATCATTTACATAATTATAAACCAAATATTAATTTTTATCATTTATAAGATTTTTACCATTTCATTCAATGTTATTATAAAGTACCAAATATTATAAAGCGTTAGTAATAGTCAATCCTTAATAAACGGGAATATTTTGATTTTTTTTCATCTTTAAAGTTAATCTCATTTACAAGTATCTACATCAATATTTAAGCGTAAAGTGACTAAGGGAAGTCGAATTTAAACATAGCTAATCTTATCTTCGGAAAAATATTGGCTGAAGAAGCTTTATAACGATGGGGGTATTACTTTGAAGCCTTGAACTTAACGTTCTAAAAACTTAATCACTCGCAATTATAATATAAAATTATGTTTAATTCGATTTTCAAACCTGAATAGCTACGATAACCTTATTAGGTATAATATCCCAAACCGGGCTATTTTCTACATAAATATTGTCACTTTTCGCCGAAACAATTCTTGCGTTGATTTCCTTATTGATAAATCGATTTATAATAAATACAGAGTTTTCGATAATTACGACCAGACTGGTAAGATTTTTAAGGTTACTTTACTAGATAACCGTTATTTTCAGTCTATTTGCCACACTATTCATTGTAACCGGCTATGTGGGGGATGTATAATATAAAATAGTAATATTAACGGGAATAACTATCAACGCGAAGAAACCAGATATGCGGGTAAGAATATGAGGCGTTTCTTGTTTTTAGTAACGAAATATTACTATTGGTAGAGATTTAGACGTTACAACGTTGTCTATTCAATTGGTAGAAATAACAGTGGTATTTTGTTATCAAGTGGGGATGTATTGTTTTAGTTGATAGACCGCTAGCGGGTCTACGCAATAATTTGTGTGGCCAATTACTTGGCCCGTACCCTATTGTAAAGTAGGCGCATACTATACTTGACTTGAAGCCAATACAATAGGCCTACATAAAATAATATACTCAACTTACAGTTAGTATATTAAACTTTACTATAACTAAAGTTGACCTACTATATTGTAATCCAAGACTAACAACTGTTTAGTTTGTATGCGTACATTAGTGTGGTTGACTAATCTTGTCCGGTAAGCGTTAAACTACGACCTCGTTAATTGGCAAAACCCCTGTACATTTCATCGACGCTCACATTAGAATAGAATACACCCATTAATACTTGAATTAAACCCAATTACCGTTAATTTCCCTACGGCTCCGAGGTTCGACTTTATGGACTTCCATAAAAAGTTATTCCTGAATAAACTTATACAAATTTTTAATTTATCCGTACCGATTAATTAATTCGCTATCCTGAATCCCCTAACATTTTTTCATTATACCAACATATACCTTACCACCGTTAAGTAATTTGGCTTTACCGGGAAGCATTTTAATGTAGTGTTCAAAATGTATAAGTATCATATTGCTATCTACAAACCTTTTCAAGGCTTTATTCAACGACGTCTTCTTTATAACGTTAATAGGATTGTCTTTTCCATTCATCCACCGGAATTCCTTCATTTCCCTGCCTTCATAGGCTTCGCGAAGTACCATTACATCGATTATCAGGCCTTTTCCGCTGAGATAGAAAGGAAATTTAACTACCTGTTAATAGCTTTAAGGGTTACCCACAAGATGATATATATATTATAACATATCATCATACCATAAACATTTAAAATGAACACTTTCCACGTAATTATTGTGTATTTGACAGAGATTCGATAAATTAGATTACCGATAATATTAAACTAGTCCTCCTACTCATTTTTATTGACGAAAGTTATTAGAAAGCCGATTTGTAAAAACAAGTCTGTATTATTTATAAAGGATCCGTCCACAAAAATCATTAACTTAACTCTTGACAAATTGAGTAAAACGAGATTAATTCCTTCGTTTCGGTCTCGTATTTATCACTTCAGATTCTTATTTAGCCGGTAAAAATCTTTATTTATTGGATTTTGTATTCATACCGTAATAAAGAGGTTTGAAATACAGCAGATTCATATAAGGTGGCAATATAATTATTATGGGTACATTATTTCAGGTACTTTTAAGCCTGAAACACATTAATTTGATCGTATATTATTAAATTGATACTTTACTCTTTTTAGCGAAAATTAAGGCTGGTGTGGGAATAGTAGTATTTTCAGTGTAGTAGGTCATCTTTACTTGCAGTAAAGTTGACTATATTGACTGCAAGTTGAGTGTATTGTTTTTTGTGAGCCTACTACAATGGCTGCAAAGCAAGTACAATATGAGCTCACTTTACCCTAGGGTACAAGCCAAGAAATCAGCCATACAAATTACTGCGCAGACCGGCTAGAGGTCTACCAAACCTAAAACAATACTTCTACCATATTATGGTTCGACCTACGATATTAAACCTAGTATGTGCTAAATGAAGTTTACTATTAAAGTACAGCGGAAAACTAGAAGGAGCTACCGTAGCCCAGCGTGCAAGACCTATGGGTATGGCTAGTGCCTAGCACATCACGAGCCTTTATACGTGTCGTATACGAATCGCGTCCGATCGCGCCCGGTCCGGGCCTAGACCGGGCATTACTTATCCCGTTACGTATATAGTAACATAAAATATAAACTTAATGGCCAATAATTTAAGTTTATAAAATACCCCCCTTTTTTCCAGATGTTGTAAGGGTTACGACGTCCCGCTAGTTAAATGCAGAGCGCGAGCCTCGTCCGCTCAGTACGCGAGCCGAGCGCGAGCTGGTAACGTAACGTTTGACGCGTTGTATAACGTATCGGTCGATCCGACTCTAGGCTGCCAGCGCAGTATAACGCGCCTTTAACGTGCCGTTTAACGTATTAGTCGATCCGAACTTAGGCTATAGGTGCCGTATAACGCGTCTTTAACGTGCAGTTTAACGTATTAGCCTATTTAACCTCAGGTCGTTAATTCTTTATAACGCGTCCCTTAACGGGTCCTATAATATATTATCCGGTTCAGCCTAAATTGCCGACGCCGTATAACGTGCCCCTTAACTTACCATATAATATATCATTTTTACGGCCAGTATCGTATAAGGTACGTTTTAATGCGTTGTGTAATATATTAATTTTACCCTTAATACCGTATAATGCGTTTTGTATAATACATAACTCTTGCCGAATCCGGTCCATTAATACGTATAAATATGGATTTTCTTGTAAACCTTTACATTTTTTACTTTTTCCTTTTATATCGCCGCCTTGACTTCGTTATCGTATTTCTTTTCGTAATAATTTTACTACTATTCTTTACATTTTTGTTATAATTTCCCGCGGATATTTCGTAGCCTTGTTTCCATTTTTTCGTACTTGTAGCTAACGTGTACACTGGATTGAGCCTGGGTTGTATCGTCGTCGGCGACGATAGTAAAAATTATAAACCGTCTCGTAAAGTATATTACCCTATTATATACGAATACCCTACCTTCAATTACCATTTATAATCTCTTCACATTATGAAGGAACTTTTTATTCTTATTAATATCGAGATTAAAAGCGAATTCCCCTCATTTTAGGTAAAGAACGCGTGCATATCGTGTATTAACCGCCATTTTAATTTCGGTTTTTCTCTTATTTATATCCGAGTTAATTAGGTGTAAGGTTATCGTATATACGAAAATGTTTATAATAAGGTAAGTTAATAAATGAACCTTATAAAACAACCTAAATATGATTAAACCCCTCCTCTTAATATATTGGAGAAATAAGTTTATTTGCGGCTTCGTTTGGCTTACGTAGTTTTTTACGTTAATTAGTTATTATTGCCGAAGATAAGGGGTATATTTCGTTTTCTTTTCGTAAGCGACAGGGAAATGTCCCGGGTTATCGGCCCTTTTTCAACTTCGTTTTCTTTAAGATAATTAACTTATTCGCGCAGCTTCGCGATATTTCTCAGTTATAAAAAGTCCTTACCGTACCGGCCGTATAAGTCGTTGCTCCTTTTTTCATACGTTCCCGTCGCCGTCTCCTTTCGGTTTCGCATTCTTTCAAGATTATTCCGTTATTTTTTACGGTATCATTTGTCTATCAAAATAAAACCCCTTTAGTTAGCTGTAAGTTAACGCATAAAGTCTTTATTCCGTCTCTTTTTAACGCCCATCGTATACCTTTTCGTGGTTTTAGTGTAAATGATTAAAATAATATAGCTATATGAACTATATCATTAATAGCTAATATAGGCTATAACTTACAAAATGTAACGAGCTATATTTAGGGTTTAATTATACGAACCCCGATTTCTTCCGTATTTTATTTATTCATTTTAATCAAAAGTTAGTTAATCAGGTTCACCACAAACAGGAAAGGTATCGAATCCTGGTCAACCCCATCGCTCAAGCCTAAACAAATATGTTATAGTTTTTAATAACCCGCCAAAAGGGTTGCTTTCCTCGCCCCTCCCTTCGTCTCACCCTTCGTTAGCCGTTATCGTAGGTTTTTCCGAACGTTCGTCCCTTTTAACGTTATCTGTTATCCTCGGCATCGTTTCACGCCCACCTTACCTTTTACCAGCTCCCTTCATCAACATCTACCAACGTTTAATACGCCTTTCTTCGTCTTTCCTTCCCGGCTTTTTTTAGTATCCGGAATTAATTATAATAGGGCCTTTAACGTTAATAATGCTGTGACACGCTAGATTTAATAAGGACGATAATGAAGTTTAAGTGCATTTTGAGTAAGTTATAATAAAAGCCGTTTCGCGGTCGGATGTTTATCCGGAGAAGTCAGATAATATATACCCGATCGTAACCATTATATTATGGTATAATTAGTAATAAATTTCTTTTTTACAGGTATTGTATCATTTTGAAGGTGTTGACGGCATATTTCGTATAGCTTACTTGACATAAATTCGACATCAACGTCGAAATACCAGGTTATTATATACCCTAGTATCTCCCTATTTCACCTCAAATTTGTCTAGAGCTATAGTATATTGGTGGTTTTTACATATTTTCACTTTAATTTGGTATAGCCTCTTTATTTAATTAACATAAATCGAACACCGTTTAGCCCCGTTTTTACCGCGAGAATTTCTTAAACTTTAATTTTTTTGTATTTACCTTTTCCTATATCGTTAACAACTAAAACTGATCTCAGACGAATATCAGATAAAACCTACGGGGGAAGGGGATTCGATGCCGCCCATTTAATTAATTTTAGGTAAAATATAAGGTATTTATAAGAAATATCTAAAACGATATTGATCGGATTCGAAACGTTAATAACCTGGTATTAATTGTAGAGCTAATTAAGTTTTTTACTTAGTCGATTGATTTTAACATAACGTAGATATAGTAAAACCTAGTTTCTTACTTTATATTATATCGCCAAACGTTGCCTACGGTTCGCTGTCATTTTCATTTGCTATGAAATATATATTATCGTCGCTGAGGTCAATTCCATACCTTTTTATAAATACATTAAAAACGTAACGTTTTATACCGCCAACCTAATTTATGACTTCATATACTTATTTACCTTTGTAATAAATGATATTTTATACTTATTCATCAAACAGTTTACGTTAAACCCGGTAACTGTCAACTTCCAGTCATTTCACGTAAATAATTAAGCGGGTAAATATATAGTTTTATCGTATCACGAAAAGGTGACGACGATACGTAAATATCCTAAAACCTTTTAATTTACACGTTTGATACCGTTATTTATTTGTAGGTAATACTTCGTAAACAAAAGGTATTTGATTTTTATTAAAAGATATGTTATTCAAAATACATTTGTCTAATTCAAATAGCGGTTACAAATAATGCAAGCCGGAAAACTTTGAAAAAGAATTATATATTCCTAAAACACTCCATATACGTATCGGCAATTACAAACTATATTACCAGTAGCTAAATAAAATTAAGAAAGTGATTTGTAATAATTAATAAATATCTAAAGTCGCCTTGAGTAGTAAATAAATTGACTATAAAGTCGATGTAAATATATATCTAATACTGGTTTAGGACGAGGAGGGGTAAAAGGAGGTCTTATCGTAAAGTACGACAAGGTATCATCTTATTATAATACGTATATATTCAATATAAGCGTCGAATATTTATAACTATCCCCTTTTGGTGATAAATCCATTGAAAAACGCGAAACAAGATATTTTTACCTAGATAACTTGTAATAGGTGAATCATGGGTTCATCATCACGTTTTCATCGTTAATCATTTTTAATTTAATAACTATAGACAGTAACGGTAATGTAACTTACCTCGTTGATTAATCCTGCAATCTTTCATTAATACCAACTATTTTGCTTTCATTAAAAAGAGTTGAACGCCTTCGAAAACCGTTAATAAGCGAACTTTTTATAACGGATCGTTTGCTATTCCCTGTTTTTATAATTCCTTTAGGGTATCCGGGCCGAAAATAAGACGACCACTCGACGTTAACAATGTTAACGAGTTTGACTCAGGCTAAGTTCGCGGCGATATTACCGGTTTTGGCGTACAAAAACCTCCCGACGTTATCTCTGATAATGACTCGAACGTGAGCCGAGCCTAGGGCGATTCTGCCCCCGTCGTCCTTTCGAAACCTTCAGGCCTACCCTTCAAGTATATATCATCGTGATCCAATATTTAAGCCTTCGTTTAAATAAATTTATTCGTATAATCCGTCGTAATATACGTTTCCTTCATATATAATTTTATTGTTATTACGTTTTATATGGTAATGAAAATAGGTTAAAAGACTTACACGCGGTGTTTTTTTGCTTTGGGTTTATTTTAAAGTTCATGGGTTAGCGTATCAGGAAGGGAGCCATAAATTATGGGCTTATATTGTAGGTGGTATTCAAAAAGCGAAAGTATATCAACTCATTTAACCTAGTATTTTGAAATTCAACGTGATAAAAAAAACTGTTTTATTTCTTTACATTTCGTTAAAATCGTAAACAGGGTGCTAACACTCCTTAAATCGGAAAACTACGATTTTAAATAGAATACTATCGTAAAAATCTTTTAATAGTAAATAGTATAATTACGTTTCGTATTTATTAATCGTATAGAATGGTAACTTATTAGCTTTAAGATGCTATCCTTATCTCATTATAACAAATACTCTTTTAACATCGTTTCCGGGTAGTTGGTTTTTACTACCGTTGGTTGATTTTGATCCTAATATGCTAAAATCGGAGCCGTAATCAAGGTATCTTGCAAGGTTGAAAAGGCCTATTTCTCCCGCTTTATTTGAATTTACCGAATTCTTTACCTTGTTAGTTGAATCAAATAATCCGGGAATTCGGAGAAATTACTAATGAAATTACGATAAAAGTTGTCAAAACCTAAAAGACTTCGAACATCTTGGATAATACATAGTAACTTTTATTTACGTATGAACGGGATTTTTTCTGAGTCGGTCCGAATACTTTCTCTAACCGTTACAATAATACCCAGTTATTTTACCTTTTTCATTACGATGTTAAACTTTTTAAAATTTTAATTTAGCTCCGTATTACAGAAACATCCTAAAATTACGCGAACTTACTTTATATAATTCTATTTGGTACTCAAAAAAAGACCAAAAGTTATTCACGTAAACTGTAACAAAAGCATTCAAATTATCCGCCGTTAAATATTGAGTATATCGTTAAAATGTCGCCGACGTTCCCGTTAACCTTAAATAGGTAATTAATCATTTTAATAACCCGAACCGTATACAAAAAACCATTAATTCCTCTTACCTGGGTGTAACCCGGATACTGTAAAAGGACGTTCGGATATCTAATTTCGTAAGTTACGTCGATTTCGATAACGTACGTAGGGTTTCCTAAATGAAAAGTAAAGGTAAAAGATTTTACTCAGTAATTTTATTTAATACTCGATAGTCGATATAAGACTGTTTTCTCACCCCACCGATTTTCAAAAAAAAAAAAACAATACCGGCGTCGCGGCTGATAAAAATTTAACCCAAACCTAACCCTTATTTATTAATTTCGTAATATCTAGTATAATAGCCTTTAAAATCGTTTTAGTAAAAATGCATTTTTTTCGGTTTAATATCAATGTAATAGTCGAGTTTTTCTTTATATAGGGGTAAGGTTATAACCTTATCCTTATTACATAAGTCGTGAAATTTTACCAATTTTGGTAAAAAGCTTAACCATTTTTTTTTCTCGATAATAGTCATCGCCGTCGCTTATAAAATTCGCGTTATCTTATATAAGTTTATAATGCAAATTAACCGGAATTAAATCCCCGTACGTTATTTCTCTCGATACAAACGTTTTATTAAACCGATAAAAACTGATTTTACTATACTCCGTATATTTCTCTACCTAATGTATATATTTATCGCGTCCACAATTAAAACTTTTGAACTTGAAATTATTGAACGATTAACACCAAAGTTTAAAATTACCTATTAATATAGTATTCAATGTATTCCAAAAATTATTTTCCGCCTTATTCCAAGAATAATATATATCAATATCGGGTTCGACTATTTATCAATATTTATGCGAAACTTGGCTCTTTAGATAATACGCGTATTTTACCGTAATCCTAATATCGTGTCGAGATTTCGAGGATATAATAGCCGAATTTAATTTATCTTTTACCATCATGTCAAAGCCTTGTTTATATCCTAATATCAATTACAGCTTAGATCGGTTTAAATATTTAAAAAGTAGTTATTATCAAAAAGTATAGTGATGAGGAACAAATCCTTGATTATAAGTATTTTAATTAAATTAAACTATTTTTTATTCGATTTTATAATTACGTCGTTAAAGCTATTCAATAATGAAAGGAAACTTTATCCAAAAGTTAGGTTTCCCTCATTGCCGTTGATAGTGAATATTTATCTACCTTTTCGATTTGAATTTTATATACCTACATAAAGGGTAATTCTTAGCAGAGTTCATAACCACGTTAGTAATAGTCTGACGAGTCATAACGTACGTAACACTATGTAACAAGCCTAGTCTAACGTTCCTTTACCGTCACCTACGTCACCTTATATCTTTGGTCCTAAACAGGTACCAAACGGGTTTATTAAAATATTTAACCGCGATATTAAGATAATTAGCCGCGATTACCACGACCCTTTAATGAAAATACCTAAAAGGTATAAACTCCCGTTATAATTATATTTCTATTCAGTTATTAGGTCTGTATTGGTCCCATTAATTAATGATTGATGCGTCGCTTTGAATTTAAAGACTTTAACTTATCTGCTAGTTTGCAGGACTTTTTTAGGGCTACGTTATAGTCTACCCGGCTAACACTTGCCGTAATGGATTTGTCACGAATATATGGTGATACACGAGGGCGTAAATAGTTACACTTTACAGCAAAAGGCTAATCTAATCCACCTATTGAAGCCATAAGTATTTTGAACCTAAGAACTAATAGAGCTTATAGGTCTTTATCGTTTATAACCAATCCCTTCAATTCGACTAATGTTTTATATGGGCGATAAAGGTCGCTAGAATTAGCCTCGATATAATTTAAAAACTTACCTATATAATATATACCTTCGTATCAACTGGTTTCGTAATATGTTATAACCGCTTGCTTGATTGCCGCCGTCTAACAACCTCATGCGAAAAAAAACGTATACTAACCTTTTCTAATTTATATCATATTCATTATCAATATAAATTTAATTGTTTAGCACGTCGCCGCCTACGTAAAAGTAAAGCCGTCCAATTGCGGTTGGTTATGTCGTTTTCGCCTACTCTGAGCCAATGAAATGCTAATACGAATCGCGGTTAATTCAGATTCGAATTTCTAAATTTTAGTTACAATTTACACAAAATTGGACGTAAAGTCGATAGTTTAAGTCAATTAACCGGACTATTATAGTTACTTTACAATGAACGAGATGTGATTTACGGTATTTTACAAACGAAAAATATAGGTTTAAGTCGGTTCCAAAAGAACAGAAAATGTATTTATAAAGGTGGAGGACTGGGTATTCGTTAACGGTCTATTCTTTCTGATAACGTATAAGTGTAGGGTAAAATCATTAACGTTTGTTATTGATTCTTTCATTATAAGTGATATTTTTTCGGAAAAATGAAAAAAAACTTGAGCAGTATTTTATAGTCCGAACTATGATAGTAAACCAAGTAGGTATCAAATCGATTTTACTATTAAGGTGCAACGAAAAATTAGATAAGGCTATCATAGTCTACCATATAGGACCTATAGGCATGGCCAGTACCCAGCCCGTTATACGCCTTTACACGTGCTGTATACGGACCGGTTACTGCCTATCCCGTTACATGAACAGTTACGTAACCTATAGATTCAATGGCTAATGGCTTGAGTCTATAATACACCACTTGACCATACAATACTACTGTTACTTCGACCAATCGAATCGACAACGTTGCAATGTTTAAAGCCTTACCAACACTAATCAATGATTATTAAGTTAATTACAGATAATCTACGTAAAAGAAGAAGTTACTTTCCGGTTACGATTTACATTAAACGACGGTTAGGGTAGAGGCAAGATTCTTATGAAAAGCTTTTACGAATAGCGCCGGTTTTTATGGAAGTATTTAGAGAAGACTTCTAAACTACGTCTGTTTTTACGGCAACTTATAGGTAATGACGGTATCGTTAGTGAAAGGTAATGATGGTATCGTTAGCGAAACTAAAAAATCTTTACCAAAGATCCTTTTTGAAGAGCGTTGAGCTTAACCGTTAAAATTCTTAAACGACAAGCAGGAAAACAGCTAAATCAATATTACTGCGGATGCTACTACTGTAAAAACGACTAGATTCCACGGCTTGAAAATTTCAACCTTCGTCCTTTACCAACAATAATAAACAACCCTTAACTTTACCCTTTATACTACACCTTTGCCCTTACTTCATTTTTTTTTCACTTGCTTTATACTAACTTAATCGTTAAGATCGTTATTTGAATCGAAAACACCAAGTTACGCTGGGAAATCTATGTCGCGCGACCCAACGCCAAGTTGCTGAGTTTTAACGTGACTTTATGCCAAAACACAAAGTCCCCACACCCAAAGATCACCAATTCCCTCGTCCTACACGCTTTACGTATCTTATATAAGCTAAAAACGTTAAAATAACACTAAGTTAAGAATATATAAGGGTAGTCGAATCCCTCGGAATTGTTTTAGCTAACTATTATATCGAATAACTATGGATTGCGGATATTAACGAAACCTTGATTAAGGCTTATCTGACTAATCAAGTTGGCTAGTATATCCTCGACGCGAACCTTGGCGAATATTACGGCCTCGGTGCTCACGCTTTTCAAGATTTCTGTAAATTCTTTAACCATTAGACTTTTGACGTATGAAAGATGATATTGCTTACGGTTAAGACTAAGTTGAAAAAAGAGGTTACTTGCCGTAGAATTTAAATTATAAAGAAAACGCCGCTAGTATTAGCTAAAACTTTTTTTTAAATTGGCTTAACGAGAAATACTCTTTTAATATTTTCATTCTTAAGAACCCCTAAAAATTCGCAAAGGTGTTAAAGATATTTAACGCCCTTACACGCGATTCAGAGGACCTCCTCTTTACCTTTAGTTATGTTGAGTATTTTTACGCGATAGCTGCAAAGAATTTGTTAACCTTCTCGGTAGCTTAGTACCTTTATATAACAGTATGAAGTACGTTTTTAGTGGCGTAAGAGAATATAAAGCAACAACCGCCAACGCGGTCAGAGGTATTAATGTTAGCGTTTTATAGCAGTTAATTAAATAAGATCGTTAAGTCCTTTAAAATCTTTAAGCCCCTATTACCCCTTGGCCTTTTAATCTCCAAGGCCCCAAAAAGCCTTTTGATGGCAGGTTTTCCTACATTCAAAAGCTTACTATAAGTCCTAATATAAGACTTTACCCTTCGAGCTATGCGACTAGCAATTACCTTTAACACCATATTTTGAAGGCTTTGAAGATTGAACTACCAGGAAATATCATTAATAAAGACTCGAATAACTATCGCAACCCGTCCCTAATACTTTTCAAGATGGTAAATATTAACTGCCATTTTTTCACGGACTTCATGAAGATTTAAAACGATATAAAAAAGTATAAAGGAAATAATTATAGCTTTTTCGACACAAGAATAATACCTTTTTTAAACATTTGCAAGTGGATAAAGGTTTCATTTTTTAGTTTTCATTTACGATTTTCTGAAATTCTTACAGGGTATTCTAAAGATTATTACTTAACCTTTTTAACCAGAACAACCACCTTTCGCGAAGTTTAAAATAATATGAAAATTCACTTTGAATACGACATCCACCTTGCCTAATACCATATGGACTAAGCCATTACAAGGTGGACCACAATAATAAAAGAGATGAAAAAAGAGGAAATACCAATAGATATACTTAATCAAATGTTTAACAAGTTGATGTTATATCAGTAGGTAATAGGGAAAGTCAACTCTAGCGAAGCTACACTTCGCTAGTAGGTACACGCAGATATTATGGGTTTTATCGAGTTTAAATACATTTTACAACGCCTAAATACCACTTGTAAAGGCTTTTTTGGTTAATTTTGTTCTTCTTTTATTACTATAATAACAAGTATACCAAACTCGTTCAGTATATACCCTTAAGCTGGCAACTTCTTTAACGTGAATCAAGAAGACTTTATGGTAGTTAATTACGTTGATTGTCAATACGGCTAAGGGTGCCTTAGTAACTAACGTCTGGCCTATCGACTATAAATCAAAGTTAATAACCACTCTGGTGAAAACAGGGCGAAAATTTGAATAGACCTATTAACTGTAAGTATTATCATTGTAATAGTAGCAAGAGGTATTGGATCTATGGAAAGTTTAGTTATGATTTGATTCGCTTCACCCGCCGCCAAGACAAATAATAAAACGATAATGTATTACATTTAATACCCTACCACGTTTAAACAGGATTATTTAGATTAAGTTGTATATTTTGAAGGAAACGAGCTAATTGAAGGCGATAATTCCCCTAAACAGATTTATTAGTATAAAGATATAGTTCTTGACGCGGTCTAATAATTAGCTTACTATGCTTTTCTGTACCGTTTTGGTGATAAAAACCTTTGAATTTGCCCATATCAAGCCACTAACCCCTTACATACCTTTAACCTTCGCGATCGCCACACTGATCATACTTTTTAAGGTATTATACCAGATAAAAAGGTAGCAAGATACTTAACAAGGGGCTATTCGAAATACGTAACACTGCAAAGAGAAAATATTACAATTATGAAGATTGATCGTTACGATGTGGGCAAGGCTAAAATTATCTTCAGATTAGCGGAATAACTATTGTTATTAGTGATAACGGCAATTTAAACTGTTGTTACATCGATTACGTTTTACATCCTTAAGTCTTTTAACACCTTTTTTTAGAGGATATCAAAACACTTGGCGTGAACATTGACGTTAACACTGATAAACTGGTTAAAAACAGTTGAAAGTTTCCCCTCGCTTTTAAGTAAGCGCATTTACGGGTTTATATTTAAGGCTCTAAAGTATAGGAATTGAACATGATGAAACCGAGGACACGTTAAGTATACCAGCTCTTTAATTACTTAGCCGTTAATAAGCAATAAAAAGTCCTTAACTTTGTAAGGTATAAAGATATGAAATACTTTACCTTCGCAATTATTCAAAAGCTTTGTTACAACTGTTAAATATATACCTAAGCCCTTCGAGTATTGAGTTTTATATTTAAAGACGATAATGATTTTAATTGCGAGGTTTTTATTAATGTGTTTTAATTAGATAATAAGCCTATTTTTCACGTCGTTGACTTCGTAACCTTTTTTTACAGAGTTAAGTTTTTAAATTCCCTTTCGTAAAAGGATATATAGTTGTAGATATTTCTATATACCATTATAGATAGTATACGTAGGCCAAGTGGCAGTGCACTTTATTGCAAGGTACTCTCCTTCAGGGTGAACGATAACGTGTCACACTGCAGGCTGCACTCTTGTGAGACGTAAAGTGCATTATGCGTAGAGCGGTCTATAAGAGGTATTCCAGAGTGGTAAGCTTTGGGCGAGGGCTTATAAGCCTTTATCTATGTAATACACCTCTTGATACTTCTTCTTTTTATTATCATCTTACTTTTATGCTACAATACCAATCTCTTGAATTACTTTTTTACTTACTTCTTTACGTAAATAAATATTTATACCTTACTGATACTAATTAGTAGCCGATCCGGTCGACTACAGATAGCCTACGAAAGAAGAGACAGATATAATTTAAATACCTATAGCGGGATACTGTAACGGTCTTCACTTTTTGTGCTCTAATACTTCTTTTTTACAATAATTACACGCTTACATATATAAAGATTGTAAAGATTAAGTAACTTTAAAAATAATAACTTTATTACGATATTATTAACCCTTGTTTAGCGCTTTATTTACTGAAAGCCCAGTTACGCTACTATTAACCCTTATTTGGTGCTTTAACGTACCCAGGTACTTCTTGGAGAGCGTCCTATTACGTACTAGGCTACGTAAGTCAAAACCACTAAGTTTCGGAATCCTTAGTTGGGACCCGTCCGATTTTCGATGATCCATACCGCTCGCTTCGGCAGAAGCGTTTATATACAAAGGAACCAAACAGATTTCTTAAACAAAAGCGGTTACGTATAAAGTATCTAAACCACTCGTTTAATTTAAGAGCGGTTACGAATACGCCAACAAAACCGCTTTCTTTGCCAAGAGCAGCCGGGACACATTAATTCAGACCAACTATTAGACACAACTTTCATACCAGATCATAAAATACACCTCTTTACACCTATATTTCTTATGCCTTATCCGCCCTTTACCTTCTTTAACCTATTCTCTTTTTTATGTTCGCCTTATGTATTTTAAGTTTAATATCTGTAACGTTTAAGTTTTTCTAACCACTTGATTTACTTAGCGTTACCAAGCGTTGATAAAAAGTAATTTCAAACGTTTGATTAGTTTGTAGTTACTTTTTATTTGCATATGGTTCAAAATTTGTTTATATTAGAAAAAGCTAGTAATGCATATTCTAACTACTTTAATTATCTTATATATTCTTTTTTCTTTTTTTAAAAACCAATTACCTTAAATATTTATATCTGGACGTATTTGAATTTAAATTCGGCGCAAAATCATAAACTTGCGCCGCTTAAGCATATTATCCTTAATTACCCCGTGAAACTTACAATTATAACCCCAAAACCAAAAAATACCGGAGGAAGCTAACGTTTATTTCGATCTCCTAGTCGATAATATAGGAATTGCAAGGGTTATAATATATCAAATCAATTTAGGCCTTAAGTATAACACCATCGATTCGCAAATTAGGGAATTAGATCTATAGACAGTAAATATATACATTTTGGACGTTATGTTTCGTTACTAATATAAGGAAACACAAGGACCTGATATACTAGATGACTTTTATAAAAAAAATTCGAACTGAACGTTAAGTATATATTAAATAGTAAACCTCCCTATTACTAAAGCCTTACGAATTTAATTGAGAAGTAGAGGAATTCATATCCTAGAAGGCAGGAATAGCCGCCTTATAGAAGCCTTATTATTAATAGCATGACTTAATAACTTGTAACACTAAGAAGATAAAGATGTATATTCAACGGAATTTGTAAAAGGATATTATTTAACGGATTATAAAAGACAAGTAATAAAGTATATAAAAACGAAACTGCAAATAATATAATAAGGCGCGAGATTTCAAAAGAAAAAAGACCTAAATATATATTTCTGGCCGTAACTTCAAGAAAAGAGGGTTTAAATACGTAATCTAGACCGCGACCTTAAGAAAAAAAAAGGTGTAAATACATAATCTGGGCCGTAACATTGGGAAATAAGAAAGTTTTAAAATGAGGGGGGGAAAGGGGGCTAGGTACGAAATCCGAGCTACACCTATAAGAAAGGGGAGGCCTAGATATATAGTTTGGGCCGTAGCCGTAAGGAAAGGCTATAGGAGAAAAAAAGAAAAAAGGTTTGTATACGTAGTTTAGGCGCCGATATTAAGAGAAAAAAAGGCTATAAATATATTTTCAAACCGTTTACAAAACCTAAGAGCAGTTGTGAATAGAATATTCGAACCGCTCGCAGAATTCAAGAGTGATTACGATTATAGTACCCACGCCGTTTACATCATCAACAACGTTAATATTATACTAATCCGAGCTGTCACTTGAAAAGAAGGAATGGCCAGATACTTTATACGTAATTGGGCCTTAATGAAAAAATGAAAACGCTCATATTATTACGAAACGCTTTAAGAGTCGTATTAATTCCATTTTTATAGAAGTGAACTACCTAAGAAGGTATATTAGTATTATTCCTTACTTTATCAAACGTTTTGAAATATTTGTTAATACCACTTTTATCAATTTGGAGTGGTCCAACATTTCTTATCTACATCGCTTTCTGATTTTACCTCTGTTTAACCTTATTATTTCGCGTCGCTCCTTATATTTTATTACTTTTAATTTTATATACTTCGATTAGACGATCTTTTCCATTATGTTTTTCAATCTATTTAAGTTTACGATATCGTACTGATTCTAGTATATTACCTCTTTTTGATTTGTATTTTTCAAATTGTATTAGTTATTGATAAATGATTATTTTGTAGAAATTTATAATATTACTGTATATCGTACTATATTATGGCTGGGTACGCCGGCCTATCCTAAGGGGCAATTATTTACCATTAGAAAAAGAGAGAGAAGAAGACGCTGTCGCGTCCCTACCATCCTCCGCGCCGTCCTCCCCCTTTTTGTTAACGTTACCACTACTATTACCTTCGACGCCACCAGCGTTAATGAGGATATAGCCTTGCACTTTGGGTTATATATCTTTAGGTAAAGGAATAGGGGGGTTTTCACCCTTTTTACGGAAACGTAAAATAATGTCGTTAAACTCGCTTACGTAGTATATAGGCAGGCTCCGTTCGCAGGCAACGATAGCAGCTATCGACTTTTCAGTTTACTGGTTGGCGCCTGATACAAATTAATATCGTCTTATTTTGGTTATTTGTAACCATGGTCATCTTTTAAAACGCCTCGAATATTATGTTTTTAATAAGAGGAATTTTTAAGTTCGGTTATAATTTATTATAAAGCTGGCGGACTCGTAGTACGGATTCGGCTTGCGTATTTGCGATTAATGGAACGGGGGCATATTTATTACTAATTCACTCGTAGCGGTAGTAACAGGCCGAATGCCCCCTGTTTTTGTGGTAGTCGCTAACGAACTTACCCATGGCTATGGACGCGACATACGGCATGTAGGGCATATCTATTAGCAGCACAGAGCTACGGATCCGAGTACGCCGCTTTAACGCTTTGCGCGTTAGAGAGGCTTCATAGCGTACCCTGGCGATGCGAAGCTTTAGACGACGGAATACATCCACCTCCTACTCCTTATTTACGAGAATATTAAAAACATATACACGGGTGGATTTATGTAATACAAACCGTAGAGGAACTTTGTAAGGCTGCGTTTTCAGTGTTAGGGAGGCTTTATGGGTAAGGGTGTTTTCACTTGTAGGGACCCGTAGGGAGAGGATAAAGTTTATTACCTTAAAAGCCACCCGTTTTTACTTTTGGGAATTTGATGGGAAAAGGAAGAGCGAGGGGGAAGAGAGAGGGGTGGCGGCGGCGGGGGAGGTTGGTGAGACTGGTGAAGGGGTGGCGGTAGCAGCTGACGAGGCTGGAAAGGGGGTGGAGGCAACGGCAGCCGGGAGTGTAACGGCGGCGGGCGGGGAGGCGGCGATTAAGGATATGGTATCCGAGGAGGACGGACTATTGTTGGTGGTGGTGGTGGTGGTGTTATGGGTGGCAGCGATTGCGGCGCCGGCGGCAGTGCGACAGCGTTTTCGTACCAGGTGGTACCTGGTAGACCTGGACTTACGCGGTATCTATTTAAAGACAAGGTTAGAATATTGGCATTATTTAAGTAACCTACTTATTAAAACGGCTTAAATTGGTTAATTAGAATAAAGGTTAAATTAAATTGGGATAAGGATTTGCATTAAGTGATATTATACGCTTTTAAAAGGAAAAGGAAAAAGTTTTGCTTCAATCGATAACGATATATCTTTTCATACTGACCTAATACGTTATTACGTAATTACCTTTACGTAATCACCCCCTGAATTACTTACGAAGTTACTCCTATTAGAAACCAAAAAAAGCGTTATCACTAACTATATTACCATTAATTAGCTACACTAACTAAGAGTAAACTATAATTACTACTACGGCCAAACCTTACTAATTCCAGCTAAATTACCATTATTAACACGGTTAGACCTTACTAATTTCAGCTGAATTACAATTATTACCGCGGTTAGACCTTACTGATTTTAACGGGATTACAATTACTACCACGGCCAGAACTTACTAATCTGAACCTTTCACAATTGATACCTTAATAATACTGTTACTACGAAAACGACTAATTTGGATTTTTACAACTACATAATTATAACGAGGCGTAATATAAGGAAAAAAGAAAGAAAATATTACCTGTATAGATATTACTATATAGCCTTATAAATAGCATATATAGGCCAAGTGGCAGTGCACTGTTTTTCAAGGTACTTTCCTTCAGGATATACGATAACGTGTTACATTGTAGGCTGTACTTTTGTAAAACGTAAAGTGCATTATATATGGAGCGGTCTAAAATCGCTATTCTAGATCGAACGTCAATGCGTGTAGCGGTTTAGAAGAGATATTCCAGAGTCGTACTCTCTGGGCGAGGGCTTATAAGCTCTCATTTGTAGCGTGCACCTCTAGATACTTCTTATAATCTTACTTTTATACTAAAATAACAATCTATCTGATTACTCTTCTACTTCCCTATTCACGTAAACAAGTATTTAGACCCTACTGAAAATAGGAAACGCTAAGGATATTGTGGATTAATATGTACCTGAACTTATTTAACGTCATTATTTACGATTCTAGGACTAATTATACGGCGGCGAAGTTTAAAAAAGATATTAGATTAATACGAATTTATTGTAAATAGGTGATTGTAAAGGCCCACTGGAGTATTAGAAAGGTTAAAAGGGTATACGCTCTGCTTTTCCACATGTATATCTTTACGTTGAAAATTTTAAACTTTAAGGATCCGGAGGCACGCCTTTAGATAGCTGTGAAAGGCCTAAACGATACTTTAGACCCTAATGGCTTATTATTAACACTATTGGTCTTTAAATTTTATCCACGCCAGACGAGTAAATCTTCACTATTAACAAGTACCTAAAAGTGAGCTATAAACTATGGTAAGGCCCTCAAGGAACTATGGAAGAAATCAGCACGCCGTTAGGTCAATAATGCTTTTAACACCAAAAACGGCCTTATAACAATCGACGTACTAGCTTTTCCGTTATAGAGTGAAGTTCTTGTATAGCGGAAGCTGGGTAAATAAAAGAGCTTATATAAAATCTTGAGTATCGTTAACTTTAAATTAGTTTTTAAAACTATTAATAGTCATATATGTTTTCGCATTGTATGGGTTCAACCTTATATTGAGGCTATTTATAATAAATACTATTAAGCTTAGCCATCGAGCTAATATAAACTTTCTTTACTTATTATTGACAAGCCAATAAAACGCCGTCTACGCGAATAAACCTCGAAGAAAAGAAACTTGAAAGAGAAGGAATATATACCAGGTTGTATTTACAATACACCTTAGGTAAGTAGTAAAGAAAAAAAATAATGAAAACTTAATACTAAAGTTGCAGATATAAGGTATTATTAAGACATTAGACAAACACTTTAAGGAAAGCAACAAGTTCGAGATTAACGGCATATTAACTCGAAAAATCGTATAATTCGTATAGAAGGCCGATTTAATCTTTAAAACCTAAACATTACGATCTTCAAATCGAGTATTATTTACGAGGTTAAGAGTAAAATCATGTGACAGCCGTATGAAAAATCACGCCTAGTCGCTTAAAGATATGGTATTAAAGGTAAGGACTGAATTTTTATATATTAGTTAACAATATCGTAAATTAATTAACGTTTGGTAGTCTCTTTATTAGTAAGTTTGCTATTTAAGATTAAAGGCAACTTTACGTTAAATAGCTGGTATCAAGTATAAATCTACATGCAGTTAGTATAGGATTAACAACGAATCTTGCTATTGAAATTATTATAAGAAGTACAACTTATTTACCATTTGGGAACGGTAATACAATATATTAAACCTTTGTATGGATTGGCTAAAGCAGGCGTTTACTGGTTTCTAACCTACCAGTTGTACTTTAAATTATATTGAAGTGTAAAATCTTCAACATATAAACTTTACTTACTAGTAACGTAAAGGAACGATTTAGGCTTGGTGGATATTTAAATTAACGATGCCTTTTGCGTTAAAACGGCTTATTTTGTAATATTTGAATGATAGGCGATTAAGGACTTTAAATTCTGAAACTATACACCGGTTCCAGCGTTGTCAAAGGGTAATTAACTTAACTTTAACGAATCTTTAATTCGTATATTTAATATTCATACCGGCTTTAACTTTCGCTAAATGATTTACGGTATTAATTTAGCTATAATCGATAAAAATCAACGTGGTGAAAAGCTAACGGTTCCTAAAATAGCGTACCCATAGCAGTTATATTATTACTTTATATTAATCGAAGGTCTTTTACAACCTTTTCATCGCAGTATAAGTCCAAATTTCAATTGGTAACGACTTTCAACGGCTTAATAGGAGGATTGATTGATAGATATGGAATCTGAACCGAGAAACAAATATCATCCTAATCAATGTGTTGAAGGTTAAATCAATGATTTTACGGGGGGTTTCTTACAAATGACACCTATTTGTCTTTACAGATCGGCTTTCCAATAACCCTCGTTAATGAAGATCAGCGGAAAGACCAGTATATTATTATAGGTAGCCAAATTTACTAAACCTTCATTAAATGTATAAGGATTATACGAAACGTATTAGCTTTAAAGGTCTATCTTATAATGGCAGGTTTTAATATAAGTATAGAATTAAGGGAAACCCTTAACGTTATTATAAGGCATCTTAAGATTTCTATTATCCCGGTGGTAATTTTATCGACTCGAGGAACCTATTTAAATGCCTTTCAAAACTCGGAATCACTAGTGAAAAACGCCTAATAATCGACGTAATGATACTTCGCGAAGCCTATAAAGAATTTGGATTAAGTAATTCCGATAAATTGATATAAAAACAACCTGATTAAATTCATAACAAAGGCATCGCTTTATAAGGTCCTTAAAAGGTTTGTGGATAGCAACAGACTAACCATACGTATTAACGGTTACGTGAATAAGTCGACTGGTAAACCCAGATTACGTAGTGGTGGTTAGGGATGTTATGGTAAACTGGAAATTTTCTAGGGGATTAACGAAGTTAAGTCATTTAATTGATATGGCTAAAGTAAAAGATTATATTGGTTTATAGCGAAAAAAACTTTTTGTAGGAGTCGATAAAGTCGGACCTTGAAGTCGTGAGGTATTTAACGGCAATTAGGGTTAATTTACATTCGAAGGAGTTTATTTCGATACGGAGGTCAAATAAAATTAATAAGGGTTTGTCTAATTATCTAGATCACAGTTTAGAGTTTACCGGAAAAAGTTAGTTAACTACACTAACGTACGTGTACAAACTAAAAAGCCGATAGTGTTACAATAATAGTATTTGCAATGTAGTAGGTTAATTATACTGATTGCAAATTTAATGTATTGTTTTGTATAGGCCTACTGTATTGGCTGCAAAATAAGCACAGTATGCGCCCACTTTACACTAGAGCTCGAGCCAAGCAATTGGTCATAAAAATTACTGCGTAGACCGGTTAGCGGTCTGCCAAACCTAGAACAATACATCCACCACTTGACCACGCAATACTACTGTTACTTCAACCAATCGAATAGACAACGTTACAATGTGTAAAGCTGTACCAACAGCTGTTATTAATACTAAGTATATGGATTGACGATCCGTCAAAGTTAAATTGATTACCTTTCGTTGGCTTCGTAATCGATTTATAATTTCAAAATTTCAAGCCCCTAATTACCTATTATTCCGATACCATAAAGTCAGGCGTTTTAACGCAAAGGGTATTATTAGTTTGTATACCCACTAGGCCGAAGTTTTTCTCTTACGCTACCAATAAGTATGGACCGAATATTAAAGACTTTATATCTAGTTATAATTTAAAGGATAATTGATAGGTAAGGAATTAATTGATTACTGTGCTAGCAAATCGGTATAAAGGCTTAATATAAAGTATTACTGTTCTGAACGGTTAAAAAATCTGAATTTTCTATCATAATTTTCACAGTATAATCCGCTGTAAGTCTGTCATTAATTACGTGTAAGTTTACGTTATATTTCGGCTATTAAGCGTAAACTTACCTTTAATTTTAATTGGCAAACTTATTGCTAAGATAACTACTAAACGCTAGCTGATTTTCTAAATCGTTGGCGATTATATGAAGATCCAAATTTTACATTTATTGCCGTATCCTTTAACGATTAGGTGTAATTTTTCTTATGCCTAGCCCGTAATTTTAACCTTTACCTAGTAGATAATTGTCGACTTAAGAATCGTAATATTTTGGCTTTGAAGATTAAATTTAACCTTTTATACGAATTATATATCCTTAAGAGTTAAAAGACCGTTCATTTCAACCTTATCGCTTTCCTCAAAACGTTTACCGAAGGTTTTTATAATACTTTATACTCGAAACTTTAATATTAAGTCATCTTTATTATTATTATTTCTAGTTACCCAAGTAATATTTTCAAAGAAACCTAATACATATTTCTCCTCTTTCACGTTCCTTTTTTTCGGAGGTCCTCCGCGTTGGCAGAGGTTTATTGGTTCGTTAATAACTGGTGGAAGAGGTTCGTATTAGCTCGGTCGCTTGATTTAAGGTTCTTTATCTTTGGTTGCCCTAATGTAGGGCTTGACCTGGGTAATACGAAAAGTTATGGGGCTGTTAATAGTTTAAACACTTAATTTAGAATTAGCTATATATTTTGTAACGGTAAAGTAAGTATATTGATATGGTAAGGCAGTTTTTGGTGTTGATGGTATCGTTGATTTGGAGGCGTGCAGATTCCTTTCGCAATTTTTTTAGTTCTTTTCTGTAGGTCGCAATCCATTTCTGAGTCTTTACTTATGGCGAAGATTCACTCGTTAAGCATTAGTATGCTCCAAAGACTAGTAACGTTGGAATTAGTTCTTTAGGGCCTAAAATATAGTTTAGGTCCTTGACCAACATTTGAAGACGTACCTTTAGGTCTATAAAGCTTCAAATCTCCAGCTTAAAGATATTATAAGATCTTAGAAGTAACGCGTGTGCCATCTAGTCCTCCCCAATGCTTTAGTAGGCCTTTACAGATACCTATTTATATTGATATCCCATTATTTGGGCATTTCTTTTCAAACTTTCGCCGTCATAAAGTTGGTACCAGTATCTTTAATAACGACGTTAGGTGGACCCAAATAATCCATAGTATCTTTAACATTTCCCAGGTATTTTTTTTCCGAAAGAGACTTCAAAAACGTGACTCAAAAAAAAAGTATGACGGAGTTAACGATATAAAAACTAATCTTGTTATCCAAGTAAAACATATTAACAAAAACCACGTAATTAAAGTCCTTGTCGTTTTTTATTGCAAATTTGAATTTCGGGGGGATTAGTCGTATGTTTAATAATGATAATGAAGCTTTTCTATAACTTTTAGGATAAATTATTTTATATCTCTATTCTTAACAGACTTTTGGACCTTTTATAGCTTCTTAATAGTTGGATAATTATAATGCCGGTATAAGTATTGTATCTATAACTTTGTTAGGTTTAATACCACTGCTTTTGGACCTTGAAGGTGAAACTAAAGGTTCCTCTACTCAAAGGCGAAAAGAAATCTTTAGCCGTTTTTAACTAATTCGTCAACATTAACGTTAACTTTAACGTTAAGGGTTTTTATATACATTATATAAAGAAGGATAGTAATAGGGGACTCAAGGATGTAAAAGGAAATTAATTTTTCAATAGTTTTAATTACCGTTTACCCTATGAACGATAGTTATTGAACTGGTTAAATCTAACTTTGGCCTTATTAACATCGTAACGATTAATACTAATAACTGTAATATTTTCCTTTTAACAAACCACATATAACGAATAGGCTTTTTTTAGTATCTTACCTTTCTTATAATAGGAATAATATATTAAACCGTTTGGTCCGCGCAATGATCGCGAAAATTAAAGGTGTTTAAAGGGTCAAGGTCTTAATCAGAGTAAAGGTAAGGCTTTTCATTGTCCAAGCGGTATAGAAAAGCGTGATCGGCAAGTTATTGGGGCGCTTTAAGAGCTATATCTTTATGTTATTTAATTTATTTGGGGGCTTCGTTGCTGTTAATTATCTCGTCGCCGACAAAGTCTGTAATTTGATTTAAACAGTCCTTTTTAGACGTGGTAGGGAATTGAATGTAATACATCACCTTTTTATTGTTTCGTTTAGCAGGGAGGTAACAAGTTGACCAATAGCCAGATATATCACAAATCCAACATCTTTTGTCACTATCACAACAATAGTTTTTTCAAATAATTAATCCGCTTAAATATTTACCTCATGAGCGCTAAAGTGGCTTTTTCCTCCAGTCTTGGGTCGAACCAGACCTTGGGCGTTAAGCGCGCCCATAACTGTATGTTCGGTTGATGCAACTAACTATTTTAAGGTTTTTTAATCTATATTAGGGAAATTGTCGGCTTAAAAGTACATACCGAACGAATGTTGTATACGTTTTATCACAATTGTGAACAAAAAGTGTAATTAGCTAAAAAAAAATAAAAAAAAGGCTCTTACAAATCGCATCTGGGTATTATAGTGCGTATTTAAATTTTCTGATAACCATAACGGCTACCCGTACTTTTTCGCGAATTGTGGTTTCGCTAACATGAGCTTTCCCTATTATTTACTAGCATAACATCAACTTATCAAGTATTTGGTTTAACATATTTATTATTGTTTCCTCTTGTTTCTTTTTTGCTATTATCGTGGTTTACTACGTAGTAGTACAGTTTTTATGGTATTAGGTAGGGTGGACGTTATATTTGAAGTAGCTTTTTATAATATTTTAGACTTAGCTAAAGGTGATTGTTTAGGTTAAGAAAGTTAGGTAGTAGTTCTTAGCATTCCTTATAAGTATTTCGGGAAATAGTGAGTGAAAACTATAAGTAGAAACTTCCATTACTTACAGATATTTAGAAAGGGTATTATCTTCGTGTTGAGGAAGTTATAAGGCTTCCCTTTATACTTCTCTATATCTTTTCAAATCTTAAAGAAGTCCTTAAAAAGTTCATAGTTCATATTAACCATTTTAATAGGATTTGGGGGAAAGTTGCGATAGTTATCCTAGTTTTTATTGGTGTTTTCTGATAGTTTAAGCCTTAAATCTTTCGAAATATAATATTACGAATAGTTACTAGTCGTGTGCCTTAAAGGGTAAATTCCTATGGTAGGACTTGTAGCAAGCTCGCATATGTATGCAAACCTCATGTAGGAGGGTTTTTCATGGGCTTGGCAGTTTTTATTAAAGGTTAAGGGAGAATAGGGACTTGGAGGTTTTCTGTAACTTGAAGATTTTATCTAACTTCTAAGTTTGGTAGACCGTTATTCGGTCTACACGCTAATTTGTATTGCCAACTGCTTTGACCCATGCCCTACATTAAAGAGGGTATCTACTATTCTTAACTAATAATTAATGCAATTAGATCCCGTAAACTACAGTCAATTCACAGTCAATACAATCAACTTACTATAAATATAGTTAACTTGACTGTACCATAATTAACTTCTATTTAAGTACTAGCGGCTTTTTTTTTTTCATGCGCACGTCAATATCACTAATTACTTGGTTGAAATAAGCCTCGAATTACCTCCTCTATATACATTCTAGTCTCCTTTCAATTTCAAGCAATTTGCATTAAAACCGACACTAATTACGGCCTTTTTATCACATATCCCCAATTCTTTCACTTTTTAAATCTCGTGCGTAAGTCTTTCGCCACAGACTTACGCGTATTACATACGCCACCAATTAAATACCTTTTGACAGTAGTTCCTAGCCTGCTTTTCTTACCCACTACTACTGCTACCGTTACTATTTTCCTAGCAGTCTTCTAGTTTGCCGCGGTATTTTTATTTATTTACGTTACGTACTGAGGTGTTCACGTAGTCCTCAATTCGTATGGTCAACGTATTATTATCCATAAACCTTTTGAGGATGTTATTAAGCATGACCCTAGTTATGGTGTTAACAGTGTTATTTTTACCTTTAATTCATTAGAATTCATCGATTTCACGATATTGATATACCTCCTTCAAAATCATTACATTTATAATTACACGTTATCCATTAGTTATTTACAGCTTTCATAGGTATTCTTAAAATCCTGGGGAGTTTATACATATCATAAAAAATTTAAGGGTGATTTTGATCATTTAAAATATTCTCAACGTTCCGTTATTGATTATACTGATATCGAAGTTTATTATCATACCGTAAATACTGAAAAAGACTACGTTTCGTATTATACTTTTATAATTGATGTATATTTAATATACAAATTATCGATAATCGTGAATTATATCTAAACCTTTTTTTATCAACAACTATTATGAGGATTCTGTTGGAACAATATTGATTGCTATTTATATCAAGTCAATTGCAGTACTGTCAGTCAACTTTACTGTAAGTAAAGTTGACTTTACTGACAGCAAGCCAGTTGGTTGTAGAGTGCTCGCTTCCAAATAAAGCACCGGTCAAGCGATTGACCATATAAACCACTGTGCAGACCGGCAAGTGGTCTTCTAAACCTAGAACAATATATTCACCACTTGAATATTACAATACTACTCTTACTTCGACCAATCGAATCGACAACATTGTAGAGTCTAAAGACTAATCAAGCAAGGCTTACAGACAGAATCCGATTATCGATATACGGTTAGTGTGGGTAAGGTCTAAATACCTTTTCACGTGAATAGGTAGGTAGAAGATTAATCAGAAAGATGGTATTGTAGTATAAAAGTAAGATAATAATTATAGAAGAAGCATCCAGAGGTGCACGCCACAGGTTAGGGCTTATAAGACCTTCACCCAGAGCGTACTACTCTGGAGTACCTCTTCTAGACCGCCCCACGCATTGCCGTCGGTCTGGAATAGCCATTCCAGACGGCTCCATACATGATGCACTTTGTTTCTTGCAAGAGTGCAGCCTGCAGCGTGACACGTTATCGTGCACTATGCAGGAGTGTACCCTGCAATACAATGCACTTCCACTTGACCTATGTATACTATCTATGAGGGTATATAGTAATATCAACATTTAATATCATTTACAAAAAAAAAATCGTAAAAACTATTAACTTTGTCGTCGTTAAATCTACCGATATTATATTAATAATATTTTTTGAATTTTTCATTTGCTATTTAATCCGTTCATTAAAACTGTTAAAATCTTCGTTGTATGTATTGTTACTTTTCCGTAATTCATAAGTCGTAAGATACCTCAGGTTGATATAAAATAGTGATATAGGCTACACTTACCCTTAATTCTAAGTATCGTTGTGATTTTACCTCGTTTATTTTATTAATTATTATTAGGCTTCAAACTTTCTCTTTTTGATGTAGATTGAAATATATGTGACTAATAGCATTACCATCGTTAATATTATGGATACGGTTTAATAATTTATCAAAGATAAATAATATGTCTTTAGGTAAGGTTTTAAATGGTTGATACTTTTAAACTCTTGATTTTTCATAACACGTTATTTTGCTACAATAAACCTAACGTTTCCGAAATTAAGGGTATCGTTACTTTATATACTAATAATACCAAAGTTACATTTTTTCGTAATGAATAAATACTGGTTGAAAGTCAACGTCTTTATACTTAGTTAATTTTTAAAGTACGTTTAGTATGTTATAACCTTATAAATACCTATTTTGTATCTTCTGTACAAAGATTTGACGTATTTCTTACTACACTGTCCAAAAACTCATTTTTCAAATTTTTGGTCATTTAAACAGAATAATTCGTTAAAGATTCGTGTTGAATTTTGTGTACGTTTGCTTTATATTACAGAAATTAAGAGCAAAATTACTGTTTACGCTAAAAATCCAATTTTCATCAATTACAACAATTAAATGTTATTCAATTTTCCAGATTGTAAACGATTAATTAAGGGTCCAAGTTTTGTTTTATTATTCAATTTTAAAGTGGTTAACTGTGACTTGTTCCAAAAATGGTCTATAGTTGGAATGTTCCTTTTATTAATCATCCTTAATTTAAAAATTATAACGTTTTTCCTTTCATATTGCGCTAATGACATACGTTGATCAACTCCTTCCATCAGAGGGCTGTCGATATCCACTTCGTCGATTTTGTGAAATGCTTTACCTGGTGTATTAATAATATATTCCTTATGTAAATTAAAGGTGAAATCTCTATTATATTTCTTTTTCTAAGATACTCATACCATTATATATACTCTCATTAGCCTTGAGTACTCGTTACCATCCTCCTTGTTATTATATATCATTTGTTTTAGTAATTTTGCACGTCGTCAACGCTCTATCGGTTTAATAATAATTGGTTCGCAAGGATTGTAGTAATTAATTTGCTCAAGTCGAGGATTTTTGGCTTCAGAATCTTTATTAAATATAACAGGATTTTAATATGGTTCAATTTATATAATACAGGAAATGATAGGACTAATAATAGTTTTAACTATTACATTTGAGTCAACGATACTTATTATCTTATAAAGTCTAACTCATTTTCCTAGCTCTCGTCACGTAAAAATTTCACTTTAAAAAGGAAAAAACAGTAAGTTTGTTGTCGATAGTTCGTTATTTATGTTAATGGTATTATTAATCTAGCATCATACTAATTCCTGCCTAAGCTTCTTTAAGGCTGTGTTATATATTATAATTCGCTTTTGGGTATTTGTTCGTAGTCGCGATTTAGTTACTCTATGTGTATAGGCTCCAAATATTAATAATGTTGACAAAAAACCATTTGGGCTAATAATAACGGTGAGGCCCTTTACAGCTATTTAAATCTGTATTTCTTAATTTGTAAAACGTTTAATTTTGAGGGTAGTGATATTATCAACCTTTTGTAAAAGTATGTAAACTGTTTTAACATATTACATATCGTGATAAAATATTACAAAAACCTGTTTATACTGAATTCCTATTGATTGAGTATCAATTTGAAACTTCATCGCAAAAAATTTGGTGTAGGTATTATAAATTACCTAGTCTAAGAGTTTTAAATACATATTAATCTACAATGTACGTAATTCTTATTATATATTTTCGCCGTTAAAATTTTAAGGAATTGGGTGCCAGAAAACTCCGCGTTGAGGTTAATAACGTAAAGGATTAATTTTCTATCTACGTAAAAAAAATTAACAAAAACTTTGATGTTGAAATCGTGATTTTCTTTTAATATAAATTTGAAAATTAAGGTGGTTTGGGAGTTTGTTTGGCAGTAGTAATAAAGCCATTTCATTTCCTTTCGCGGTGGTAAGTCTACATCCTTATAATCAGTCGCCTTAATGACTTTATATAGCCTATTAATCGCTGGATAGTCAAACAGACAATATAATTAACGAATTTGTGACTCTATTAAGTTTAACGCCTTTTGTATCCTTTAGCGGTGGAACCAGAGGTGTTTTTATTTCAAACTCAATGGGAACCGCTAACCGCTCTCAATTTTAACCAGTTCTTCAGTCTCAATATCGACGTTAATACCGAGTTTTTCTTATATTTTTAAGGTATAAAAAGAAGAGAATAACCGATTCTTAAATGTGGAAGATAATAGGCTTGACAATTATGATATCAATTGTTGATCCCAACAAAAAGACTTCTTTTCCAAATTCAAAACTTACTTTGGCTTTACCGACATCCGTATAATTCAATTCCTTTACAATATTAATTTTCTTTGTAATTTAACGTATTCAAAATGACGTTTTATTAAGTACCATGTTATCCTAGTGTCTGGCATGATATTTTGAAAGATCTACTTTGCTTAATTGTTACAAATAGTAAATAAGTTTGTAAGGCGAGAATTATCATCGTTATAACAACTATGTGGGTTTTTATCTATCAGGCAATATAAAAAAACATGGTCGGCTAATTATTATATTTATTTCAAACTGGTGCTAATATCTTTATACTAACCAAATACTTTAGGTTTAGTTTCTCATTTTTTACTTCCACACTTCTAAAACCTATGATACGTTTAACGTATTCCTAAATTAAAATAAAGAGGTAACATATGTAACATACTCCCTATTTAGATTCGCTTTTGTAAATAATATAAAATATTAACTATCAACTTTATTTACATGAAATCCAACACTTTCTAGTGTTTGAAAGGAACTTGTATAGTTAATTTTTTTTATAAAAAACTAAATACCCTCCTCTTTATACAACTTGGTAATTATATTTCCAGGTATACTTTTATTACTTTCATCATTTGTGCCGGCCGTATTTACGGTGGATACAATAGGTGTAAGAGGCGTTTTTATTATCGTCACTGAATTGAGAAGTTGGGGAATATATATTAGTTAGATTTGGTACCCGTAATATCACAATCATAAACTAGGATCACAACTGTTTAAAAAGCTCTTGATAAGTAATTTTAGGAAATCATAAATCTTATTCGAATTTTCATAATCTATAATCATTTACCGAATTTGTTAGCCTAATATACATTTGCCAATTTTTACATTCCCCATTGTTTTTTTTCCAAGGTATTAGCCCATTAAACATTTAATTGTAGTGATTCAACTTTCTTTCTGACTTTCTTTTGTACTTTATCATGTAAGACCATTAAATAATATTTCGGTTAATATGGTATTAGGCGAGGTTTATATCGTGTTTGAAGTGACTCTTAAGATTATTATAGATTTCTCAAAGCGATAAGCAATTCATTAAATATCAACGATAATAAATTTCGGTTTAACCGAAAAAGAAAATTGGAAAAAGAGAGTAAAATATTGGCATGTTAACCTTTATCTTAAGGCAAATGTTAAGAAACGTGTGTAATTTGATGTCGAGGAAGTTATACAGATCACTGTTATATATTTTTTCCTCTTTAAATCTTAACGAAATTGATGATTGCTACGCAATCTATATCTACTATCAGGATATCTTGAGTGGTAAAAGTGATGTACTGGTCGTAAGACCCTTTGAATCTTTCGACCGGTATTGGGGAAGGTACTGGTAAAGGTATTAATGTTGTTGAGCAGGATAATTACCTTTTTTTGGATTTACTATTACCAGGCAGTGCCCAATACCAGAGACTTACTAGCTGCTACGAAATATTCCTTTAGACACCGGCGTGAGGAATCGTAATGCGGGATCCATTGAGACTAGTGTGGACCCACGGGATCCTACGCCATCCCTCTAATCAAGATCTTAGGGTTCCCCATAGTTCAGAGACTCGTAAGCGTATAGATTGCTGCCATGTTTGGGCAACGTAACGTTACCTTTTTAGTCTTTACCTAACGCCCGATTGCGCCGGGAATATAACTATGTAAGCTCTCGAAAAAAATCTTGCAAAGCTGTAGCAAAAAAAGAAAAGACCGTATACTAAAAGTCAATGGTAATGGTAAAACGCGTAAGTATATATTAGTGCCCGAATGCATATATATATAAACACACATATATATGGGTCGTAGATTATTATTATTATAACGCGTTACGGAAGAACCTTTATACGATAGTTAACCCGTATATTAAGTTCTAAAATAAAAGGGAACCTCTTAGTGAAACCGCCTTTAATTCCAAATCTTCCTATATATAACAATAAAATTACGTATATATCAATAAATGCCTTTACACCCTATACCTAACGTTTTGAGACCCTAAGGCTCGCTTTCTTGTAACATGGATCTCTATATTAACGTAAATATTGGCTTTATTTCGAAAGAACCGCTTTTAACGCGCCGCATGCCGTCGTACGCGCCTTTAAACCTTTTTCATATAATATGCTATCTCCATACAGGCTTTATACATCTGCTTTTGTACCTCCTCTCTCCTTTTTCCCTCCCTCTACCCCCATTTTTCTTTTACTCTTACCGTTCATTCGTAATCGTGTGGGATATTAACTTATATAATTTATGTTGTTTTCTTTTTTCTTTCGAAAGATAGTTTGTAATGTGAAATTACTGGGCTGGAGTTGTCGCTTAAAGTGGTCAGATACTGTCTATAATCCTCGATGAAGAAAAAAGAGGAGAACCCCTGCTAAGGAGTTGCTACGAAGCTATAGAAAAAGGAGTAACCCGGTTACATGACAGGTTAGGTAATGCTCATGTACGGCTTTCAAGTGGTTACAGAGTACCGTAGGAGTATGTATGGCAACTACTAGGAGTAGGTCCCTATTAACTATTAGCTTAAGTACTAGCCTATAATATTACTCCTCAGCTTACCCACCCTTCCTCCCCTTACGGTATAACATAGAAGGCGGTAAAAGTTGTTAGCAAACCAAGAGGTATTACAGGTACGTAATAACCGCTTCGAAGCGGTTTAGAGTGCCGTAATATTGTATCAAACATTTTAGCTATTAAACAGTTTGATACCGCGTAAAAGGTACTAGTACTAGCCTTCCTACCAAATCGTAACATTTACTTTTTAAAGGTTAAATTTAACGTGCAATACGAATTATACAACTCTTTGGGTAAATAAACCGTCAATTTTGACCTTATAACTTTTTTTTGAAAAGGTTTATCAAAAAAATTAATAATACCCTATACTTGAAGCTTTAATATCAAGTTTTTGTTGTCCTTATTTTTTCTACTTCACTAAGTAATATTGTAAATGTAACCCTATGTGTATTTTTCTTTTCCATATTCCTTTTTTCTAGGGATCGTCCGCATCGGCGGCGTTCTATTAGCTTGTCGATAACGGTTGGATAAGGTTCGTGTTATCTCAGTCGTTTAGATTACAGGTCTTTATTATTAGTTACCCTAATATAATGTTTAACCTAAATAATATGGAAATTTATAAAGCTGTAAGCAGTTTTAACAACTACTTTCGAGTTAGCGATATTTAAGGTTTTATATAAACCTTTTTATTTACCTAGTTCCTGCTATACAAGGACTTTATTTTGTAACGGCAAAGCAAGTATGTCGATAATCGTAAAGCCGTTTCTAGTGTTAAGGGCATCGTTGACTTGGCGACATGCCAATTTTTCCTGAAATTATTTTAGTATTTTACTGTAGGCTCTAACCCGTTTTTGAATACTTATTAATAGTGGAGATTCACTCGTCAAGCGTAGGTACTTTCCAAAAACTGATAGCTCTAAAACTAGATTATTTGAGCTTGTAGTATTTTTCAGGCCATTTACTGCTATTTTAAAACGTGACTTTAGATCCGTAGAGCTTTTAATTTCTAGAGTAAGGATATTATGAACTAGGCGAAGCAACGCGTATGATTTTTCGACCTTTTCAATACTTTAACGGGTCTTTACAAGCACCTGTTTACACTGAATTCCCATTATCGTAGCGTCTTCTTGTAATTTCGCCGCCATAAAGTTGATACCAGTATCGTAGATAACGATGTCAAGTTAATCCAAATACGTGTTAATCCACAATATCCTTAACGTTTACTACGTATCTTTTTCCGAAAAGAACTTTAAAAACTTAGCTCTATAAAAAAATGTTATAATATTGATGATGTAAAAAAATGAGCTTTTTATCTACATGAAATATATTAATAAATACTTTGTAATTGAAATTCTTATCATTTTGTAACGTAAATTCAAATCTTCGGGAGGTTTAAGTATATATTTGATAGTATTAATAAAGATTTTTGATAACTTCTAAGGTAAAGTATTTTACATCTTTATGTACTATACATTTTAGGACTTTATACAATTCGTTAACAATTGGATGGTTAAAAAGCCGGTGTAATTAACGTATCTTTAGCTTCGTCAAGTTGAATACCACTGCCTTTAAGCCTTAAAAGTAAAACCATAGGTTTCTCTACTTAAAGGCGAAAGGAAGCCTTTCGCCGTTTTTAACCAGTTTGTTGGTGTTAACATTGACGTTAACTCCAAGGGTTTTCATAATCTTCAAACGAATGAAAAAAGAGATAGCAAACTTAAAGATTTAAAAGGTAATTAGTTTCATAATAGTTTAAATTACTGTAATCTGTAATAACGATAATTATTCGCTCAATTCAAAGTCAAATTTGACCTTATTAGTATCGTAACGATTAATTTTAGTAGTAATATTGTTATTCCTTTGTAATAACATGTATTACAAATGGCATCCTACTAAGAATCTCATTGCCCTTATATCTAGTATAATACCTTAAAACGTATGGTTCGTATAATGATAATAAAAGTTAAAGGTATATATAGGGTTAAAGGTTTAATTATGGTAAAGGTAATGTTCTTTACCGTTTGAACGGTACAAAAAAACGTGGTTGGCTAATTAATTAGCCGCGATAGAAGCCGTATCTTTATGCCATTTAATTTTCGTAAAAGCATTGTTACTGTTAATTAACTCTTCTCTTTAAAAGTTTACGATTTAATCCAAGTGATTTTATTTACAAGTAGTAAGGTACTAGATGTAATACATTACCTTTTTGTCATTTTGATCGGCAGAGGGCTGGCGATTAAATCAATTACTAAACTTACTACAGATCTAATATCTTTTACTACTATGAAGACTAGAATTTATATGGTTAATATATTCGTTTAAATATTAACTTTATTAGCGTAAACATAGCTATTAGCTTTAGTTTGAAGTCGATAAGCCAGACCTTAAGCGTTAAAAGTATCTGTAATCATACTTGAGACTAACGTAATTAATCATTTCAGGGTCTTTTTTATTTACGTTAATAAAATTGCCGGCTTGAGGGTATATATCAAGCGAGTTTGGTATACACGTTATTATAGTTGTAATCGATAAGCTTAACTATTGAAAAAAGCCTTTATATATAGTATTCGAGCGTTATGAGACGTATTTAAACTTTCTAACATCTGTAATAGCTGCCTGTACCCATTTGCGAAGTATGGTTTCGCCAATATCAGATTTTCTTATTACTTGCTAAAATAATATCAACTTATCGAGTATTTAATTTAGTATATCCATTGGTGTTTCATTCTTTTTCTTCTTCGCTATTATCGTGGTTTACCTCGTAGTATCCCAATCCGTATAATATTAAGTAAGGTAGACATCTTATTTAAAATAGTTTTTTATGCTATTATAAACTTTGCCAAAGGTGGTTGTTTAGGTTAAAAAGGTTAGGTAATAGTTTTTATCGTACCTTGTAAGGATTCCGGGAAATAATAAGTAAAAACCAGAAAGAGAGACTTTTATCCACTTACAAATATTTTAAAGAAGTATTATCTTCATGTCGAGGAGGTTATCAGGCTTTCCGTTATACTTTTCTACGTCGTTCCAGATCTTGGCGATGTTTTCAAAAAGCTTATAGTTAATTAATATGAACTATTTTATTTGGTTTTAAGGGAAGATTGCGATAGTTATCCTAATCTTTATTGGTAGTTCCTAACAGTTTAAGCCTTAAAGACTTCAAAACGCGGTATTAAGGTTAATTGTTCGTTTTTTAACCTAAAGGGTGAAGTCCTGTGGTAGGACCAATAACAAACTTACGCGTTTGAGCAAACCTGCCATAAGAAATTTTTAAAAAAAAACTTATCGATTCTAATTAAATAGCTAAGGGGTAATAAGAGTTTAAAGGTTTCAGGGGATTTGACGATTTCGCTTAATTCACTGATGCAGAGCGCCGACGTTAATTTCTCTTATCGCGTTGACAGCTGCTACTTTACGTACCCTGCCGGCGTTAAAAACGTACTCCACGTTATTACGTAGAGGTGTTAGACTATCTAGCAAGTTAATAGGTTCTTTATAGTCAGTTCGTAATGAGGATTTACTTAGTTAAGGGTGAAGGGAAGGTCCCCTAAAACATATATAAGGGCGTTAAAGGTCTTCGATGCCTTTACCTTTCCTTTGCGAGTCTTGAGGTTTAGGATCTTAAGGAGGATCTTCGCATTAAGTTGGTTGAAAAAAGGTTTCAGCTAGTTCTATTAGGGTTTTCTTTAAAATGTAAATGCCGCGGCGAGTAACTTCTTTCTTTAACTTGGCCTTAACCGTACTCTGGATCATATTTTATATATTAAGAGTCCAATAGTTGAAAAACTTACAGAAGTTTTAGAAGGTATAGACGCCGCGACTATATTTTTCGCCGAGGTCTGCGTCGAGGATATACTAGTTAATGTAGTTGGTTAGGAAGTCCCTAATCGATATTTTATTAATATTCGTAATCTAATGCTATTCGTTGTAGTGATTAACTAATACTGTTTCGAGGTTTTTAAATATTTCTTTTCAGATAGAGTCGATAATGACCTAAAAGTAAGTATTGGCGGTAGCTATTTTAACTTTCTGGCTTTTGTAAAACATGTAAGGCATATAGGGCGAGGGACTTGGTAATCTTAGGCGTAGGGACTTGGTGTTTTGGCGTAAATTCGCGTGAGGACTTGGCGACTTGACGTTGGATCGCTTAATGTATCTTTTTCAATACAATTTGGTGTATTCGCTCAGATCAGCAATCTTAACTATTAAAGTGACGTAGGAGAAGTGAAAAGAGTTAATTAGGGGTAAAAGTTTAGTGTAAAAGGTAAGGTCGAAGGTTGTTTGTTATTTTGGCTATAGGATTTGGTTGTTTTTGTAGTAGAAGTACCTAAAGTAGTACTAACTAAGTCGTTTGCCAACTTACAATTTTAAGACTTTTAGCAGTTAATCTTATCGGTTTTTAAAAAGTATCTGTAAAAATTTCTTGATGTTTTCAATAACTATACCATTGCTACCTCTAAACTATTGAGAAAACCGGCGCAATAGTAAAGATCCTTCGGAAAAATCTTTCCTTTAACCTAGCCATCGTTTAACGCAAAGCATAACCGGAAAGTAGCTTCTTCTTCTTCTACTTAGCTTATCAGTGTTTAACCTGATAAGAACTTATTAGTGTTGGTGGGGCTTTAGACATTACAACGTTCTCGATTCGATTGGTTGAAGTAATAGTAGTATTACGTGGTCAAATGGTGGATGTATTGTTCTAGGTTTAGTAGACCGCTAGCCGATCTGCACCATAATTTGTATGGTTAATTTCTTGGCCTATGCTCTAGTGTGAAATAGGCGCATACTGGACTTGATTTGCAGCCAATATAGTAGGCTCACAAAAAACAATACACTCAACTTGCAGTAAGTATAGTCGACTTTACGGTAAGTAAATTGAACCTACTGCACTGCAATTACTACTATTCCAACAAATATATATATTATAACTAATAAAACGTAACAGAGGTGTATTGAAACAAGAAAAATAATATTAATGTTGTTTTTTCGAAAAGTAATTTATTTTTGATAACGATATTGGTATAACATGTAAGGTATTTCGTAAAAATCTTATTTATCTATTTCATGGTAAATTAATCTCATTATAAGCCTTTTACAAAATCGTACTAGATAGAAAACCCTTTAATATTTCGTTTAACGCTTTCAGGAAACTTAATAAAAATTTGTAGATTGTTTTCCTCTTCCGTTCTTTAGGGTGAAATATGTTACTCTAGGTGGTATTTCAGGTAATCGCGAGTAAACCTCTAATAGCTTTTCGTATACATAAGAGTCTTTTCATCATTAAGATAATCGATAATCTGTTGAAATCTATCACTATATTTCATATAGAGATCGATATTGTGAAAGAATTTATCTCTTTTTTATTGAAAAGGCCTGTAATATTGACTCCTTTATGTAAGTGACGGCGGGAAAAGGCGTATGAAGGGTTTTTCAGGGGGTTTTCTGAGTTTAATCGGTTTGCATAGTAAGGGAAAGAAGGGGATACGTAAGCCTATACACAAGCTCACGTATCTGTATCTCTATGCCTCCATTTCCGAAGTGGTCGATGGTGTACGTTTCGATACATAGCGTAAATGCGCGATACTTTGTAAAGCTAAGTCCATTGAAAAGTGTAACGAAAGCGTTAATAACTTATTTGTAAACCTAGTAAACGGACTCGCAATTTTCCAAATCATGCCTTTACGTGTCGAAGGCCTTGTAAAGGGATTCTGTATTAGATTATTGGGGTTGTTAAGCAATAACATCCTTTTCCACCAGGGTTGGTTCAGTTGCCTAGCGTTTTTGTTAAAGCTTGTGATTATTTTGCAAAGGTTGTGTATCTTTTGTAGACGCGTTAAGGGCGTGCATAGTCGGTTTGAACCTTTCTGCATTGACTTTGTAAGGAGTTATTAAAGAGTTTTTGTTGGCTATACTAGGGAATCGTATGTAATTATGATGGTAACACTAACAATTATGGGGGCTGCCCAAAAATGTGTCGGGAAAGATAAACTAGAAGTAAGCTATTTAACGAGAACAAACTAATCAACATTAACCTCATCTTTAGCCGCAACGTAATTTAACTGACAATATTGGCAAAATGAAAAAATAAAACAAAACGTTGTTTAAACTGGGAATGATTTACGAGGTTATAAGTAAACTACGGATAAAAAGTAAAACATTGAAGTTAATCGTTTGGTAATACGGTAATAAAAATAAAACCTAGATTCGCATTCAATCGCTTATAATTCAAAAGATTAGCCAATATTTATTCGCTACAATTGCTACTAGATTGACTGTTGGTATAAACAGTAAATTCAACCTTAATAACCTCGATGTTACGCAAACTTACACTAAGTTAAGCACTAATTTTAAACGGATTATATTGATAACATTACCTAAAAAGTAACGGGATAAATTCCTAATTTAAATGGTTATATGCTATGAATCTCTTTACAAACTAGTTGAAGCAGGCGTCGATCGGTTCTTAATGTATCAAACGTACTTCAAAACCAGGCTGAACATAAAATCATTAACTTTTAATTCATATTTATCAGTTACGAACAAGTAAGAGTTTAGCATAGCTAATATATAAATTAACGATATGGTTTTCTCGAATATTACAAGTTTTACAATACTTAACTAGTGTAATTATCAAGATTTAGGCGTCTGGAAATGTTAGCCAATTAAAGAATTAACTAAAGATATATAACTAAAGTTTAAAAGATTATTAATCCATATTTGCAGTATTCATAGCGATCGTAATACGTACTTAAGCCTATGTTAAAAAAACCAGGGCATCAATTTCGCAAAAATCGAAGAAACCGACAGCATAAAAAATTAATATTGAATTGAATAAAGGGATTGGGTAACCTATATTGCAACGTTTTATCAACATGAAGCATCCCAAAATTTATCAATTACAATATAATTTCAAATCCGCAAAATAAAAACTTTGATAGATTGAACAAGCGTATTTTACAGCTGATGGAAATTTTGGATTAAGGTATCAATATAGTATTAGTGGATTTAATAACAGCGAAGTTGATTATTTTTACAATTGATACCTTAACTAATAACGCCAATTTAACCTTTGAAATCGGATTTGGTATAGTATTGATTACCGAAGATAAATTTGATAAGCAATTTATTATTATTGGCAACCTTATGTACTAAATATCTGTTCAATGTAAATGTATGATAAGAAATATATTGGGTTTTAAAGTTCATAGTATGAAGATAAGATTCGATATTAGTATAATAACTGATAGTATATTAAGAATTATTACTAAATAGCTAGAACTACCTTCAATTCCAATAATTGTCTACAACAACCCTTGTAACCTTTACGAATGTCTTTTTAAATTCGTAATGATTAACAAAAAAGGTTGATAATAAATGTAATAACGTTGAAGAAAGTATACAATATTTGAAAAATGAATGAATTTAGGTAAATACATAGTAAAGATAACCCCGCGAACGTTATAACCAAAGCTACGTTTAACAATGCCATAAAAACGATTCTAAATAGAAATAAGTTGACTATGCATATCGAAAAATATATGGATCAACCGGCATATAATATGAATGAGTAGGAACATCTGGGCAGATTAGAAAACTACTAGAGTAATACAGATAAAAGGCCTTTTTAAAATTACTGGCTGGTAAAAGTTACAAGATTGGTTACGCATAGATTTGTAACGGATGACTTGCGTACTGGAATCAAGAAAGTGAATAATTGGAATTGTAGGTTAGATACCTGTAATTGAAGTAAATTTTGGGTGCGAAACGGACAGGGATTAAGGGAGTAATGGCCGCCAAAGGTTGAAGAAACTACCGCAGTTTCCGTTAATTAAAAATCGGGCACAATAGTACGCACGCACAAAACAACAAGGCGCTAATGTTGGAACAACAATCACTTGCCATACAGCCAAATTAACTGTACTAACTGCAAGTTCATTGCAATGTGATATCCAATTCGGTATAAGGCACGGGCCAAAGAGTTACCCATATAAACCAATGTGCAGACCGGCTAGCGGTCTGCCAAACTTAGAATCGCACACCACTTTCAATGCAATACCAGTTACTTCGACCAGAGATTCGAATCGACTACGTTACAACGATGAAGGCCTACCAACAGTTTGCTTGTAAGGGGCCAACAGTAAGGGTGCAAAGTTGAAGAGAAAATACACGTACCCGTAATAAAAAGTCTCAGTCTAACACGTGGCGAGTATAGTCTATATCTTCGTTAACGGGTCTGCTTGCAAAGCCGGTTACTCACCATGGTCGCCGTATAGACTAACTACAAGGCCATTCCTCATTATCGTGATCCCCCATTCCGTCCTTTTTGGTTAGTTCATAACGAGTCCGTACAAGAGACAGACTATCCGGTCAAGCAAAGTGGCACAGCTAGAGTACTGCGACCAGGTCTGAAAGTCAACTGACTGCACTCGACTCAATCAGGGTACTATCAGACTGCTCCGTAGAGGTTTTCGATTGTATTGTCCGAATTCTGTAACAAGTGCGGTTTCTTACCGGTGGAGAAGGTGACTTGATAGAGTCATGTCAGCCCTGTGGACAGCGGTACCGACCACGGTAAACTTGGGCGTTACCTCAAATAGTCGACTGCATCTGTCAGAGACGCGTTGTAGTGTTTGCAGGATCAGTAGTACCCTTGAAGCTGCGAGGCACTCCTAGACTGCGGATCCACCCAAAGACGACATGCTGAAAAAATGGCATGTTGCCACCGCAGGATTTAGCTTTGGGCAGTGACTGTGACGTTGGGAGTGTTTCGCATAAAGAAAAAACACTTCAAGATGCTGGCAGCTTGGATATAACAGCATGATGAACGCTGGATAGTGTGGTCATGGACTCCGAGTGAATAGCCTATTGTACGCTTTTTTTGTTTATTTTTTGGTTTACACCTCGAGCGGCTTCTATCACGATGTTGACCATCCCTTTCTATGTTCTCTTGATGGCCCTGGTGGCCTTGGTGGATGCGAGCACGGAAGCACTCACGAGGGACGCGAGGAGGACCGAAGCTGGTATGGTACTCCATAGGCGCACGGGTCACCGACACTTGCGGAAAAGAGACAAGAGTTTCAACCTGAATAAGTCGTTGGAAAATGAAGTTATCTTCGATGGGTGAGCACGACAACCAGCTTGCAAACAAGGGTCTGGCAAGGGAGTGAGCTAACGTAGACGATGGTGGCCAGGAACTCGGACCAGGTGGGCCTCCTCGCTGGACTAGCAAAGCCGCCGCCAGTGACAGTCACATGCATCAAATGCTGCACATCTGGGACAATCACGGCGTCGATCAACGACGACGATATCATCGACCCCACATTCCGGATCGACATGAGAGACATGTCGGCAGTTGTCGAGCTCGACGTGGTTGCCAACGCGGAAGCGACGTTTTCGATTCCTTTGCTGCCATCTCCGGCCAACTTCTTGAATTCGCTTGTGCGAGGTGTTCACGTGGACATGGGATTTTCAATCAACCTCGTGTTCAGCATTTCCGGAAGCCTGGATATCCGCGGGGGGTTTGCTGTCGATTTCCCCGACGACGTTTTCTTGGAGGCCAGCCTCTTCCAAGGCAAGATGGATGATGCGTCCTTGTAAGCCGCTCGAACCCGACGACGTGACGTGTGCTAACAGCGGCCGAGGGCCGAACAGTGATGGAATCAGAGCACAGTCTCTTCCTTTGGCAGTCAGTCTCAACGGCAGCCAAAGTCTCACAGTCAGCCTGCAACTGATGGTGTCTCTCGGGTTCCAGGTCACAGACAGCATACCTTTGATCGACATCAGCGCCGGTGCAAGGGTGGGAGCGTATGTGAATCTTGTGGAATTCGTGGCCGAGCTGGAAACAACAGCGCAGTGCCTGTTGCAGGCGTCCGAGTCGGCGAACCTGAACCTTGGTGTGTTTGGCGGTGCCCGAGCCGATGTCGGAGCGGTCGGGGTCGGTGCGGAGCCAACCCTGTCGACGACCTTGTTCGAGGCCCGCCTGGGCACCCAGTGCCTTGTGCCAAGACCAACAGGCGGCGCCGGCGCCGGTGCCGATGCCGGTGCCGTTCCCTTCCTGCCCAAGCCATCACCAGCCCCGGTTGCCACGACAACAGCGTGCCAGTGCCAGGTCGCACCGCATGAGACTGGCCAGCATCGCGTCAGTGGGCCGACGCCAACAGGGGGACCTGCGGGGCCTGGGGGGCCTCCCGCTGCCCCTCTTGCTCCTCCTCTTTTGGGACAAACTGTTGTGACCAACATCACAGTATGCGCCATTCCAGCCATCAACTGTCCCGCAAACCAGTCGCAAATCTTGACCTTCACCAACACCATCTGCCCGAAAGCAAGCACGATGCCTGTCGTCTGCCTTGCAGTAAATGCCACCAAGCTGACGCCCATGACCAGCGCCGCCGCGCCTGTCACTGCATCGCTTGCACCTGCCCTGCCTGCCACGCGTCGCTCCGCGAACGCCACCAAGGCCATGGCCACAGGGACACCAGGAGCCATGCGCCCGGCTCCCAAACCAACAGCAACACTGGGCCGCCTAGCACCGCCCTGCACCGCCACCAACAACAAAGCCGCCACCGCCGCGCCATCGCGCCCATCCATCCCATCCATCCCATCCACCCCGCCTGCAACAGCGCCTTCTCAGCCCGCTGTGACAGTCAACGCCGGCCACACGTTGCGGGGCCTGAGCTGGAACTTGTGGTCCATGCCACTTGCTCTAGTCACCACCGCTTTTGCATTCACCTTGTAGCCTCGTTGCTGTGCACACGAGAAGGCATGCTGAAACGAACATCTCATGAATGTGATATTGTTTATGTTGGTGCGCCATTTTGAGATATGCCATTCCAAGGACGCGTCTATCGCATTCTACTGTATACCACTTTCCGTGCCGCTCCAAAGTTCATAAAATAATAATGAAAGGAGTCCTCCAAATGTGTCAATATGTTGAAGTGTGGAGAATGAAACAATGTGCACCTGAAGAAAAAACTGTCACGCAGAATCACGAGAATACCGAGCTAGCATTGACGTCGCTCGCATGTGGCATTCTCCCACCGCAGCCTGGGTAGCCAATGATGGAGCTCGACGATGGCGCCATAGGGGCTGCCCCTCCAAGTTCAGCCTTATATTGCCCAAGCTGACGGAATTAAGCGCAGACACATGTATGTCGTCATCAGCACAATAGCTGGCGTCTTGGACGTCCACATGGCTTACCCATGCGTACACAGTACATGGTCCTCGACAGCAACCTCGGTGAGCAGCTTCATGTTGAGCAATACCAAGTGTTCGGCAGTGAACGGCAGATGAGCAGCTCAAGGCTGTACCGATGTACTAGATTGATGTACTGGATACGCTGTGCCAAGGAACATGTTGACCTGCCAAGGACAGGTCCAAAAGGGCGGACGCCATGCTTCTTTTGCCTAGGTTTGGAAACTACCTAGCACGTACTGAGTACGTGCTGTATACACTACTGTATACACTGTAGCACACGCTACTTGGGCCCCGCCCCCGCCCACACCCCCGTCTTCATCCACGCTTCTCTTTTAAGAACGCCTTTCCTCCCGCAACTCTTACTCCATTTGCAGCTGCTTTCTGTTCATACCGTCCTCAACCAAAATCTCCAATTCTCGCCGTATCCCGCATAGTCCACCACCAACACCACCACCACGATCCAGACACCATGGCTGACCCGCGTCCCGCTCCGTAAGTGCTCCCTCCTTCCTGCGACTGCCGTCACCCACCCCACACCCCACGCACCCTACGCACCCTCGAGTCTCTGTTCCATCGGTCCTTGCTGGTGGCAACTGGAAGCACTCGAGCGAGCACTCTTCACTTGCAACGACCTCCCGGAGTCCTCCTACCGCACTGACACTGACGACCATGCCTCCTCCAGCCTCCGCCTGGGCACCGTCGCCCCCAACTTCAAGGCTGACACAACAAAGGGCCCCATCGACCTGCACGAGTATATTGGCGACAACTGGCTCGTCTTCTTCTCCCATCCAGAGGATTTCACCCCTGTCTGCACCACCGAGCTTGGCGAGATGGCCCGCCTCGAGCCAGAGTTCACCAAGCGTGGTGTCAAGCTGCTAGGCCTGAGCGCCAACACTGTCGACAGTCATGAGCGCTGGGCCGCCGACATCAAGGAGATCAGCGGCAACACCCTCAATTTCCCCATTGTTGCCGACAAGGAGCGCAAGGTTGCCTTTTCTTACGACATGTAAGCCGTCTCCTGTGCCTTCTCTTTCCGACCATTGGACACCCATCACTAATTTGTTTTGTCAGGCTCGACTACCAAGACACCACCAACGTTGACGACAAGGGCATCGCCTTCACCATCCGTTCCGTCTTCGTCATCGACCCCAAGAAGACCATCCGCACCATCCTCTCCTATCCGGCCTCCACTGGCCGCAACTCGGCCGAGATCCTGCGCATAGTCGACTCGCTGCAGACCGGCGACAAGAACAAGATCACCACCCCCGTCAACTGGGTCCCCGGCGACGACGTCATCATCCACCCGGCCGTGAAGAACGAGCAGGCCAAGGAGCTGTTCCCCGACTTCCGTATCGTCAAGCCCTACCTGCGCTTCACCCCGCTCGCCAAGGAGAAGGCCACTGCTGGGAAATAAGCCAGCTGATGCGTTGCGATTCCCGGGTGGGAGGGCTGGACGAAAAATTAAGGGTCCCTCGGTGGATTATGAGGATGACTTTGGGACGTTGGAGTAATGTCGCGGAACAAAAGTCAGGCGTGTCTCCTTGGGGATCCTAGTGGGATGGCTATACCTTTATTCAAGTATCAATACCAAAGTAAGGAAGCTCTTACCCAAAAGTACGGCCGTGGCGTGGACACCACAGCACGAAATGCCCAGTACTCGAGTGCACAAGATCCAGACTACCATGTGTGGCCCTCCCCACCTTCGTATCTAGCCGTCTGCGGGACTGTGATGTGTTCGACGCAGGCAAGTACAGTGTAGTACATGCCATTCTTCTGTTGACCTTTTAGTCGGGCTGTTCCGGGTCAACAGCGAGATACGACGCACAACTGCCCTGTTCCAGCAGAGCGGTCTTCACATGCACTTCCGGGTGAAGAGACACAAGGCTTGGAATCTGCACACCGTTTTGCGTCATGGAGCTTGCTGTCAGTTGCGAGTGAGGCCCCCACGCACACCGCTGCTTCTGTCGCCATCACACATGTATGAGGGAGGGATTCAGTCAAATGGCCAAACGTATCCGTGCGGACTTGACCAAAGTCTGAGGTCAATTCTTAAAAATTCAAAACTGTTGATAGGTCTTTAGACGTTGCAACGTTGTCGATTCGAAGTGTGGTCGAAGTAACAGTAGTATTGCAAAGGTCAGGTGGTGGATTGTTGTTTCTTCCAAGTTTGGCAGACCGCTAGCCGGTTTGCATATTACTTTGTATGGGCAATTGCTTGGTCCGTGCCCTATATTGAATTGGGTGCTTTACTGCAATTGACTTGCAGTCAGTGTGGTAAACTTTGAGTACATTACATTTGGACACTATTTTAATATTGACGACTTGTTGTTTTGTGGTGTTAGTGCATCTGGTAAGATAATTATCCGGTAATGCAAGTGCTTTCTGATCCTTTACAGACTACTGTTAATATAGTAGCTTCATTTCTTACCACTTGTAATCTGGAAAATAGGAGCTTTATCTCTGTTGTACTTTAATCTCTTAATACACATACAATTTAACCGTGTTAGTTAATTAAGCTCGTATCGTTAATTATCTGGTAGTTTTCGAGTTTACCAAGATACTTTTACCTTTATCATATCTGTTATCATATGATTTAGCTTTATTTGGTAGCCTTATTATATAATCCTTAATCTGTATAGTTAGTATATTGCTATTTATTAACCCTTTTAGAGCTTTGTTTAGTATAGCTTTTGTTATGGTATTAGTTAGGTTATTTTTGCTATCGACTTATCGAAACCTCTAATTTTTTTTTGATTTCATAGACTTTATAAAAAGTCATTATATCGATTATTAAACTTTTTTTGTTGGTTTTTTCGATTTTAAATAAGTATTCGAGTAAACTTTGTTAATCGGTATAAATAACGACCGGAATAGGTGGAAATTTTTGCTATTGGGTAACAATATTGAGGGTTTCTCATATAAATATACATATATTAAAGCCGATTGTTATATTATAAACTATTTCAATAAATACGTTTTGTGTAATCATATTACATTCAATAAAGGTTTGGTAAATTAAGTTACCAGTAATATCGAATTGATTATTCTGGGATTCATATTCGTTAACGATAATTATAAGGAATCCGATTTATAATAACAAGTTTATATTGTTTGTAAAAAGGTGTTATGACCCAAAAACCAACTGCAGGTTATGGAACAGGCCAGTGGCCAGCTGCGCCATTGGAAGCTTGATGTCTAACATATCAGGTGGGGAACATCTCTTATGTTAGCAACCTAGGGTTAGGGTTAACGCATGAACGCATAGGATATGTTGGATATCTTGCTATCTAAGCTATCCAGTACTAAAGATGGTATGAAGGCACAGATATATAAGGGCACAGTCATCACCATATAGATAGTATTTCCTTCATAGCTTTTCAGTTGTCAATCTAAGTATTCAGTCTCAGTATATTCTGAATAGCCTCACGGTTTTTGATCATTACTTGCACGGTTTCGATATTGTTCACTCAGCATCTCTGCTACCTTTTTGATAACATAAACCCTCTGACATCTTCTATATACTCATGGGTATTTAGTATGATCATTACAAAGGGCTATTCGTAAAAATCATTCACTTGGCCTGCTAATAGGTATTGCTAGCAATATTCCTTTATACGTTGTAATGTTGTCGATTCGAATCGGTTGAAGTAACAGTAGTATTGTATGGTTTAGTGGTGGATGTATTGTTTTAGGTTTGGCAGATCGCTAGCCAGTCTGCATACTAATTTGTATAGTTAATTGTTTGGCACATGCTCTAGTCTGAAGTAAGAATATACTGTACTTAACTTATAGTTAATATAGTTAATCTACAAATAATATAGTTAAACTATAATTAATAAAGTTAACTTGTTTAATAATATAGTTGACTGATTATATTACAATTATTTACTGTTCCAATACTTGCGGCATTTTATTTTAGATACGCGCATTAGTATAACTAACCACTTATTTATAGTAATTTTTGAAGTTCTTTCTCGTCCGCTAGCCAAACCCCTATCAATTCCAGTATATTCTACACCTAAATTTACTCCAATTACTCTATTTCGCCCTATGGTTCCGAGTCTTAAATTTATTAACTCCCGAACAAAAGTTTTTCGCTACAAACTTATATGCACCTCAAATACAACCATGCCAATTAATCAAGTCGTCGGCTTTAACTCCTTAATAGTCTTCCAATTTGTCATACTACCCTAGCTTTCTTTCCTAATTAACATTATGTAATCTAACCTTATACTGTAGTATAATGATCACACTAAATACCCATAAGTAAATAGAAAGTGTCAGGCGGTTTATGTTAGCAGTAAGGTAGCAGAAGTAACAAAGGTGCAATATCAAGATGTTTGTTCGTGCTGTAGAATGATCACTAGCCGTTAGGCTATTCAGGTATGTAGATTGAATACTTAGATTGACAACTGAAGAGCTATGAATGAAATACTATCTGTGTGGTGATGACCGTGTCCTTATATATTCGTGCCTTCATACCATCTTCAGTACTGGACCGCTGAAGTCGATTTCGTTATGATATTAGCGGAATTATCATTACTATTAATTCTTTTAAGTTCCTTAATTTTCCTGTTTTCATAGAATTCATGAAACGTTATCACATTAATTATTAGATGTATTTCGTTTATTATCCCTAGTTTTCAAAGGTATTCGAAAAGTTTCCTCAATTTAGTATAAATAATAACTGGGATAGAAAGAGTTTTGAGCCATTTTGTAACAATAATAATGGTTTCTCACATATCTACACATATATCAAAGCTAATTATTATACCATAAACTTTGGAATGAAGTATACTTCCAGTAACTTTTTTGTATTTGATATAGGTTTGATAAATTAGGTTTTCTTATAATCATAAACTAGTTCTTTAATACTTTATCTTTATTAACAATCTTTATGATAAATCCAAATTTTTGACAATACATCGGTGTTATTAATAAAAAAAACGTTTGTAAAGATTATTAATTTTACACTTGACAAATTAATGGGGTTCATGTTAATCTCACGATCCAAATTCCCTATTTGTTAGTTTAATCCTTCATTTAATATATAGTTATCTTTATTAGTTTAATTTTAAATTTTTACCTAAACTAATAAATTATACGGTGCTTCCGGTTGGAATAGGGTCGCGATATAACTGTTACAAACACGTTTTTTAATTACTTTTAAGTTTTTATCTTGTTTATCTCATTTATCTTAGTCAAATCAACTTTTGAATACTTTTAATGGAAATCGAGTTGAATATTAATATAGTTAATACTATATTTTCGAATTAATGATCCGTTAAAGTTTCGATACTTATCTTTTGCTAGAGTTAAGACTTACTTGTAATTCTAGAACTTTAAGTACTTAATTATACTCTTTTCTAATGTCATGAAGTTAATAATACAAATATAAAGGGTATCTATAATTTGCATATATACTATACCAAAGTCTTCGTCTTACATAATCAGCAAAAACAAGTTGTAAATCAAGATTTTTATATACAACCTCAATTCCTTGTACCATTAATATGTTAAAAACTAATAACTACCAACATTAGCCAGTTTATATAGTGATTTAACGTATCGTATAATAGTTTTTAATAAATACGTATTACAATTTTTAAAGAAATTCTAGTAAAATATTCTGTATATTAATTATTAATTACGTATACATTAAAGTAATATTGCAGCTATTAAAGGTAAACTTACTATTAGTTTTCGCTAATAAACTTATTGCTAATACGATTACTAAGCGTAAGATAATATTTTGGTTTTTGAAAGATTGCATAAGGATTGGATTTTTACTTTAATTATCATATTTTTAAATGATGAAACGGAACATTTTGTATGGTTTTCCTGTAGTCTTATTCTAAACTTCATAAATGATCCTCGACTTTGAAATTGTGATATTTAGGTTTAAAAAGTTGAAGTCACTTTGCAACACAAATTGTACGACTCCTCGAGTAAACAATATATTAATCTTAACTATACTTATTTCTTCAAATGTTTTTTATAAGTTTTGGGTAATTACTTATATACAAGTCTTGAAGGTCAAGTCTTAATTGTCTTTGGCTTTCCTATTAACTCAAGTAGTAATGTACATACGTCCCCATATGTATTTTTTTTTGTTTTGAAAGTTCCTCAATTTTTTAGTCGATCACGCTATCATCGTTCTATCTGATTACTCATTATAAGAGGAGGAAACATATATTAGCTAATTCGCTTAGGTTCAGGATATTTATTATCATTGTCATTATTAATTACCTTAATATAAGATTTAACCTCAGTAATGCAAAAATTTGTAAGACTGTTCATAGTTTTAATAATTATTTTAAGGTTGTCAATACTTAAAAATTGCAATAGCCCATCCCATTTTCCTAGCTTTCGTTATACAAAAACTTTGTTTTACAGTTTTAAAGTTAATTCATAGATTGGCATAGGATGGTTTTTAGTGTTAAAGATATTATTGACTTGATGCCTAACAAATTCCCTTTGTATATTTTTAAAAGCGTTTCCGTACGTTGTCATCTTTTTTTCAATACTTACTAGTGTTGGATATATACTCATTAGATGAGGATATTCTCCAAGGACCAGTAGTATTAATACTAGACCGTTAGAGCTGATAGTGTTATTTAGGCCTTTTATTGCTATTTAAACCATACGTAATGATTCTTAAAGCTTTCAATCTCTAATGTAAAAATTTGATACACTTTACGAAGTAATACATATGTCTTTTAGATCTTCTTAATACTTTAATACACTTCAATGGGTACTTATTTACATAAAAATTTTATTGTCTTAATATTAACTTAAAATTTTACCATAATTGAGTTAGTGTTAACGTCGTGAACAATAATATTGAGTCACCCCAAAGACTTTTTAATTCATGATATTCTTGGTATTTTCTAGGTATTTTTTTCCGCCAACAACTTTAAAAAAATATTGTTTTATGAAAAGGATTGCCTAGTTTACGATATAAACAAGAGTTTTGTTCTTTAAATAAAATACGTAAGCAAAAATTTTATAACTAAAATTATTTTTTTAACATAAACTTTAATATGTAAAGTATTTAGATGTTGGTTTAACAATGTTAATAAAGCTTTTAAATTGACTTCAGAGGAAAGTACTCTATATCTTAATATCTCATCAACTAAAAGATTTTATATATTTTATCAACATATAAGTAATCAAAACGTTTATATAATAACTATATTTCAGATTTTGTCAAATTCAATATCTTCGTTTTAGTCTTTGAGGATAAAATCAAAGTTTCCTCAACATAAAAATGAAAAAAAACCTCCGACCGTTTATAACTCGTTTATCAGTATGTACTTCTATATTAATAACGAGGATCTTTATGTTTTTCAGGTAAAAGATGAATATAATAGGGTATTTTAGAATGTGGAACATGATTGGTATAACGACTAGTTGTATAGTTGTGTTATGACCCAGACAGCGATTGGGTCAAGAAACGGGCCAGTATGCAACTGCGCCACTGAGAAGCCTGAAGTCTAATACATCAGGCGGGGAACATCTCTTATGTTAGCCACAATGACTAAGTAAAGTCACGTGATGGATCATGAAGGATCATAGCGATCCAGTATGATCTAACCCAGGATAGTACTGAAGACGGTATAAAAGATAAAGGATATAAGGATACGGTCAGCACCACATAGATAGTATTTCCTTCATAGCTCTTCAGTTGTCAATCTAAGTATTCAGTCTCAGTATATTCTGAATAGCCCCACGGCTTTTGATCATTACTTGCACGGTTGCGATATTATTCACTCAGTACCTCTGCTATCTTCTTGATAACATGAACCCTCTGACACCTTCTATATACTCACGGGTATTTAGTGTGATCATTACAAGTTTTTGGTTTCAATAACCATAGTTTTTCGCCTAGTCCAAAACCAACTTTATGTTCTCCAATTTTTGACCATTAATCTTTGTAATAATCGTATTTTCCTGTCGTAATGCCAAATACTGCAAATAGCCTCCTTTTGAGTTCCTTATTACCCATGTATCTGATATTATACCTTGAATCTTATAGTCCGCATAAAGATAATAAAAGTTAGAGGTATATAAAGGGTTAGGTGTTTGATTTTTAAAGGAAATGTAAGGGTTATCGCCAGTTGGACTATACAAAAAAACGTGTTTACCTAGTTATTAAACCGCTTTAAAAGCAGTGTTTTTATTCTACGAAACTTGTTCTGATATATTTTTATTATTATTAATTTGGCGCCTCTGTCATCTGAAACAAGATTTAAATAGTCTTGCCAAAAAGAAATAGAGTACTTGGTGTAATAAATTACTATTCATTCCTATCGCTTAGCCAAGAATTTATGAGTCAATTCATAACCGGATTTATTACAAATCTAACAGCTATCATTATTATTATGACGTTAATTTTTACGGTTTGTATATTCGTTAAAATTTTTGCTATATTGTTATCGCTAATGTCACTTTTCATGCAAAGGTTTTAGATTATATTGAATATTAAGGCTTTCCATACTTATGATTGATCTAATTCATAATTGAAAGGTCTTTGTTATCACAGTTGTAAATATTATTGACTTCAGAGTATGTATTAACTAGGTTTAGTGTACTTGTTATTATAGTCGTAAACGAGAATCGTAGTTCATTCAAAAATCTTTAACAAGTAGTATTTCAACGCTATACAGCGTATTCAAACTTGTTAACGATTGTTAAAGCCGTTTATATCTATTTGCGATGTATAGTTTCGCTAACGTATACATTCCCTATCATTTGTTAACATAATATCAGCTTATTAAGAATTTCATTGAAGAAATTCATTGGTTTTATATTTTTCTTTTTTTACTATTATCTTTATTCACCTCATCGTAGCTCAATCTGTATACTATTACACAAAATAAACATCGTATTTGAAGTAACTCTTTATTTTATCGTGAATTTTATAAATAGATCTTACCTTAGTCAAAAAGTTTGGATAATAGTACCTTGTATAACCTGTAAGAAGAGATACGGTGATAAAGATAGAAACTAAATACTCACTTAATTACCTACAATCTAGAAAATTAACTAGTGTTTAATTGTCGTGATTAATTTCAGTTTAACTGTAAGAATAAGCGATAAAGTCACCCTGAATAGTCATAAAATTAAATAAATAAAAACGTAATACGATATAATTTTTAACGAATTATACTATTTTAACTACCAAAAGAATAAAGACAAAGGTTTTCTACTAATACAGTATTACGATACGTCAAATCTTCGTAGGAACTAACCGAAACAAGTATTTATTATTTTTAACGTACCAAACGTAGTTTAGAAATCGGCTGGAAATAAAAATTATAACATTCGATACGTACTTATTCATTACGTAAAGAAAGTACTTTGATATCATCAGCATGCAAATTAACGACATCATTTTCATCAGAAATACTAGGTTTATAGTGGCGTAATAACGTGTTACAGAAAATATAGGTTTTTGTGTATATATTATTATATATCACTATAGTTAGTATATATAGGGACCACTTGGCAAGGTGCAAGGCGCACTCCTACAGAGTGCATGATAATCTATCACGCAGCAGGATGCACCCTTCATACCACTGTGCTGGTTGAGCCTTAGATCGTTGCAACGTTGGCGATTCGAATCGTGTTCAAAGTAATAGTAGTGATGTATTGGTCAAGTGGTGAATTTATTATTCTAGGTTTGGTAGACCACTAGCGATTCTACATAGTAATTTTTATGGTCAATTGCCTGGCTTATATCCTAATGTAAAGTATAAAGTACTGTACTCTACTTACACCTAATACAATAAGTTTATACAAGACAATACACTGAACTTGCAATTTAGTATAGTCAACTTAACTATAAATAAAGTTGACCTATTGCACTGCATATAGTACTATTTCAATACTAGCGGCTTTTAAGTATGTGCGTACACACCAGTATAGTCGACCAATATTTTCCGGTTACTACTACATAGCCTTCTTTTTAATTAGCTAAACCCTTGTTAATTCCAGTTAGCTTCCATATCAAATTACACATAATTATATATAAATTGACCCCGTTTACCGTTACTTTCTCCAGGGCTCCGAGGTGTAAATTTATAAACTCCCATAAAAAAATCGCTACAGGTTTTCGAAAACCTCCAATTTATTCGTAACATTCAAATATGTCCACATCGTCAATTAATTAACAGTCTTTCAATTTTCCAGTACATCTCTGATTTCTGGCACGTAACTTAGGCTTATTAAGGCGGCCTATTAACGTAGCTTTCGATATGTATAGCTAGTATATTATTATCTACAAACTTTTTAGCACTTTATTTGGTGTTGCCTTCGTCATAACATCCGTAAGATTATCTTTACCGTTAATTTATCGAAATTCTTTAATTTCTTTCCATTCGTAGGCTTTACAAAGTGTTATTATATCGATCATTTGGTGTTTTTCACTAATACTTTGGAGTTTTGAAAGGTATTAGAAAAGGGTTATTAAGTCGGGACAAATTACTACCGTAATAGGAGAAATCTTCAGTTACTTGGTAATAAGGTTAATGTTTTCCTACAATAATATACCTATGTTAAAAACTATCATCATACTGTAAAACTCTGAAGCTAATACTTTTCGTATTATCCTTTTACATTTAATAAAGGTTTAGTAAATCAGGTTACCGATAATACTCAATTGGTCTTCCCACCTGTTTTTGTTTACGAGGGTTATTAGGAAAACGATCTGTAAAGACATATCGGTATTATTTATAAAAAAAAACTATCTCTAAAAATCATCAACTTGGCCTTCGATAAATCAATTAAAACTATATTAATCCCTCGGTCCAGGTTCTGTATTTTCTACTTAAACCTTTTATTTAACCAGTTAAAGTCTTTATTTTTCAGTTTTTGTACTTATACTGCGATAGATAGGTCGTACGATATCACCAGTTAATATAAGGTGGCAATGTAGCTGCTACGGATATACTACTTAAGGTACTATTTGTCCTAATCCGTATTAGTCTTATTAATCGTGGTCAAACCAATGCTTTAGCCCTTTTAACGAAAGTTAAAGCCAGCATCAACACCAAACATACGGATTAACGATTCGTTAAAGTCAATTTAGCTGCCCTTCGCCAACGTCGTAACCAGCTTATAATTCCAGAACTTGGAGTCCTTAATTGCATATTATTTTAATACAATGAAGCTAGCCGTTCCAATGAAAAGGGTATTGTTAATTTATATACATATTAAGCCGAAATATTTTTTACGTTACCATTAAATATAGGTTGCAAATTAAAAACTTTATCGTTAACCGTAATTTAAAGTTCGACTAATAGGTTCGAAACCAATAAATGCTTAGTTTAGCTAATCCGTACAGTAGTTGAATAAATCGTATTACCATCCTCAAAAGGTAAATAACTCGTAATTCTCATGATAGCTTTAATAATACGATCCATTACAAATCCGTTGTTAATTACGAATATGCTTACGTTATATTAAAACCATTAATCATAAACTTGCCTTTAGTTTTAGCTAATAAACTTAGTGCCAAAGCAATCACCAAGCGTTAACTAACTTTTCAAATCGTTAATAACCACATAAAGATCTAGTCTTTACTTTTATTGCTGTATTTCTAAACAATTAGACATGACTTCTTATACGATCGCCCCGTGGTTTTGCCTTTAACCTCGTAAATAATCCTCGACTTAAACATCATAACATTTAGGTTTTAAAAATTAAAATCCGGTTTTGATACGAATTATACAACCCCTCAAATTAATAGGCCATTATTCTCTGGCCCTGTCGTTCTCCTTAAAAGATTTACTAGACGTCTTAATAATCCCTTATATTCGAAGTTTTTATATCAAGTTCTTATTATCCTTTTTTCCCTGCTTACTTAAATAGTATTAGAAATACGGCCTAATATATATTTCTCCTTTTTAACACTCCTTTTTTCGCGGGTTTTTCGCATCTGCAACGTTTTATCAGTTTATCAATGAAGGTTACGGAAGGTTCATATTAGCTTGGTCGTAGAGCTTAAGGGTCTTTATCGTTAATATCCCTAATATAAGGCTTCACCTAAGTTATAAGAAATATTACAAAACCGTTAACAGTTTTAACAACCACTTTAGGGTTTACGATACTTAAGATCTTATACGGGCTTTTCTATTTTCCCGACTCCTGCTATACGAGAACTTCACTTTATATCGATAAATTAATTACGTCGATAATTATAAAGCCTTTCCTAGTATTAAAGGAATTATTGACTTGGCGGTATATCTATTTCCTTCGCAGTTCCTTTAAAGCTTTGCTGCAGACTGCAGCATGTTTTTGGATACTTATTAATATCAGAGATTTATTCGTCAAACGAGGAATATTTTAAAGATTAGCAACGTTGGCACTTAGATGTTAAGGCTTGTAGTATCGTTCAGACCCTTTACCGCCATTTAAAAATGTGTTTCCAAATCTATAAAGCTTCTAATTTACAATGTTAGGATATTATATACTTAGCTAAATAGGGAGTATGCCCTTTCAACCTTTCCAATACTCCAGTAGGCTTACTTAGGTACCTATTTACACCAAATAACCATTATCTTAGCATCTTCCTGAAATTCCGCCGCCTCAAAGTTGGTGCTGGTATCGTAAACGATGACGTCAAGTGAGCTTAAGTACGCGTTAATTTACAGCATCTTTAGTGTTTCCCACGTATCCTTTACCGAAAAGGACTTTAACAATTTAACTCCATAGAAAAGTTGGGAAGTCAACAATAGAAAAAACAAGCTTAGCATCCAAATAAAATACTTGAATAAAAACCTTGTAATTGAAGTTTTCGTTATCTTTTTATATAAATTTAAATCTCCGAGGGGTTAGGTATCTTTTTGACAATAGTAACCAAGCTTTTCGATGAAGTTTAAGGCAAAATATTCCATATTTTTATGCTCTATGAACTTTAGGACTTTGCACAGCATATTAACTTCTAGGTAATTAAAACTTTTATACAATTAACGTATTTACGACCCTGTCAAGTTTAACACCAGTTCTTCAAAGCCTTAAAAAGTAAAACCATAGCTACCTCCAATTAAAGGCGAAAGGAAGCCTCCAACCGTTTTTAACCAGCTTATCTATATTAACATTAACGTTAACGACGAGGGTTTTTATATCATCCAAGCAAAAAAAAGGAGGGTAAGAGGTTTAAAAATGTAAAACGTAATCGTTTCTACAATAGTTTAAACTATCATTATGCCAAGTAACGATAAATATTCGTCTAAGCTAAAGCCAACTGTATCTTTACCAACATCGTAACGATTGATCTTAACAGCTATAATACTTTCCCTCCATAATAACAGGTATTGTGAATAGCCTCCTGTTAAATACCTTAGTGCCCTAGTATCTGGCATAATATCTTAAAACGTATAATCCACATGATGATTACGAAGATAAGAGGTTTATAAGTGGTCAAAAGCTTAATTAAGGTAAAGGTAAGGGTTTTTACTACTTGAATAGTATAGGAAAGCGCAGTCATCTAATTATTAGGCTACGTTAGGAGCAGTATCTTTATGCCATTTAATCTGCTTAGGGATATTAACGCCATTAATTAGCTCATAGCCCTTAAAGTTTGCAATTTCATCCAAATAATCATATTTCAAAATTGTAGGGTACTAAATTTAATACATTAACTTTTTGTTATTTCTCTCGGAAGAGGGATTCCGAGTTAATTAATAGCTATACTTGTTACGAATTCAACATCTCTTACCATTATCACAACGATAATGCTTACGGTTACTAGGTCCACCTAAATATTAGCTTTGTCGATGTCAGTATATATACTACTTCCAGTTTATAGTCGGTAAAATAAACCTTAAGTATTAAAAGCGCCCCTACCTATACTTATAGCCAATGTAATTAACTATTATAAGGTCTTTTTTATCCACGTTAGGAAAGTTTCCGGCTTAAGGGTATATACTAAACGAATTTGGTGTACGCGTTATTACAATAGTAAGCGAGAAACGTAATTGGCTAAAAAAAGCCTTCACAAGTGGTATTTAGGTATTATAGAGCGTATTTAAATTCGTTAACACCAATAACTACTACACGTACCTGATCGCGAAGTGTAACTTCCCCAAAATAGGCTTTCCCTATTACTATCCGATATATCATTAACTTATTAATCATTTGGTTAAATATATGCATCAGTATTTTTTCTCTTAATTATTATTATTGTCCACCTTGTAGTAGATTAATCTGTATAATATTACGTAAGGTGGAAATCGTATTTAAAATCTTCCTTTATATCGTCTTAAATATATCGAAACGTAGTATCTCGAGAAAAAAAGATCAGGTAATAATCCCTAAAGTAACCTGTAAGGATTTTAGTAACTAGTAAGTGAAAATCAAAAGGAATAACCTCTATTTATTTGTAAATATCTAAAAAGAAAATTATCTTCGTGTTAAAAAGGTTATAAGACTTCCTATTATACTTTTATACGTCGTTCCAAATCTTGGCGAAGTCTGTAAAAAGCTTATCATTAATGTTAATCATCTTAACAAGTTTTGAGGGTAAGTCGCAGTAGTTATTCCAATCATCCTTAGTGTTTCCTAACAATTTGAGCCTTAAAGCTTCCGAAGCACGGTATTAAAAGTAATTACCAATCGCTTAACCCGAGGGGTAAAGTCCTATAATAGGACTTATAATAGGCTCTCGCGTATCGGCAAACCTTCTGTAATTTTTTTTTAAAAAACCCTATCGATTAAAGTATTAGGGAGCGATAGCTACCCAAAGGTTTTAGGGTACTTAACGATTTTATTTAATTAACTGGTAAAAAGAGCCGATGTTGATACCTCTTATCACTTCAGTAACTGCCGCTTCATATAATCTGTTTCCTCTAAAACCATACTCCTTGTTATTATGTAAGAGCGCCAAGCTACCGAACATATTAATAGGTTCCTTATCGTTAACACGTAAAAAAGCTTAACTTAGTTAAGGGTAAACGAGAGGTCCTTTTAATCGCATACAGGGGTATTAAGGTTTTTTAATACCATTTCCTTTAAGGCGTAAGTCTTCAAGACATTCCTTAAATTAAACTCAGTTGAATAAAGTCTTTATCAACTTAGTAAATCATTTTTCTAACACATAAATCCCTTGTCGTTTTAGTTTCACTTTTAATTTGAATTTAATATCCTTTGCAATCTTCTTCTACATATCAATAATCTCGTCGTAAAAAAAACTTACGATACTTGCGAAAGGCACGGTTACCGCGGTCATGTTCCTCGTTGCCGTTTTACTAAACAATAAAGTTGCTGATAAAATTAACCAGGTATTATTCGGTTAAGCCTTCATCGATATCTTACGCTTAAAAATCCTTGTCGTATTATTTGGTAAACGCAATTCCGAAGGCTTTAATTACCTTTATCATCTTTTGGGTAAGTATTATCTCGATATTTTGGCGACGTGTGGAGAGAGGAACTTAGTAGTCTTAAACGTAAAGCTATATAACATAGATTTCTCAGTATAACTTGACGATTTTTGTTGTTTTCGTTTGAAGTAACGATTTTAACAATTAAATTAGCGTAGGGAAAGTGAGAAAGAGTAAGGTTGGGGTAAAGTTTTGTTATAGGGGGTAATATCGAAAGTTGTTGTTAGTAATAAATATTGAAGTTTATTTATTATCTAGCTGTAGAAATTAGTCGTTTTTCTTATGGTAGTAGTACCTTTAGTAATACTGACTTAGCCTTTTGCCAACTTGCCGAACTTTAAGACTTTGAACAGTTAATCTGTTATGGTCCGACCTACGATGGTTAGCCAAGTAGGTACCAAATGGAGTTTACTATTAAGGTACAGCGGAAAACTAAAAGAGGCTACCATGAACCATTGTGTAAGACCTATAGGCATAGCCAATACCTAGCCCATTATATTCCCTTATATATACCGTACACAGATCGCATCCAGTCCGCACCCAAACCGAGCCCGGACTAGATACTGCCTATCCCGTTACATATATAATTATATAATCTATAGACTGAATAACTAATAGCATAAGTTTATAATATATCCCATTTTCCCTTAAATGTTATAAGTGTTATAGCGTCCCGTTAATTGAATGTAAAACGTAGGCTTTACCAACTTAATACGCGGGTCGGATATGAGCCGGTAATGTAACGTTTAACGCATCGTATAACTTATCGGCCAGTTTAACTACAGGCCACCAGTGTCGTATAAAGTGCCCTTAACATACCGTCTAACGTATTAAACGGTTTAACATTAAGCCGCTAACGCCATATAACGCGCCCTTAATGTGTCGTCTAACGTATTATTCGGTTTAACTTTAGGCTGACAATGTCGTATAATGCACCCCTTAACGTGCTGTATAACGTATTAACCGGTTTGAATCTAAGCTGCCGGCGTTATATAACGCACCCCTTAACTTATCATATGATATATCCTTCCTATCGCTAATGCCATATGATATATCTTTTAACGCGCCGTATAATATATCGCTTCTATCGCTAATACCGCCTAGCGCGCCCCGTATAATTAGTAGCCCTTATCGAATCCGGTTCGTTAATCCCTATAAATACAAACTCCCCGTAAACCCCAAAACTTCCCTTTCCCCCCTTTTATATCGCCTTCTTTATTTTATTATTCTAACCTTTTACGTGGCAATTTTACTATCACATTTTATATTCTAACTACACTCTTTCACCGACATTTCGTATCCTCACTATACTTTTCTGCCGATATTTTGTAACCCTTCTTCCTAGTTCCCATTTTTATTACTAACGTATACAATAAATCTAACCTAGGCTATACCGCCGCCGGCATCCTTAGTAGAGATGAATAGCCGCCTCGTAAAGTACGCTACCCCATTATATACGAATACCCTATCGTTAATCGTTTTTTGTAACCTCTTTACGTTATAAACAAGTTACTTATCCTTAATAATAACGAATATAGAAGTAAACTCTCGCCTTTATAGGTAAAGAACGTATATATATTATATATTAACCGCTCCTTAACTCCGGTATTCTTTTTGTTTATATTCGAGTTCATTGGGCATAAAGTTGTCGTATATATCGGAAGGTTTATAATCAGGTAAACTTACTAATTAACTTTATAAAAAACCCGACCGCGATTTAACCCTTTTTTGTAATTTATTTAGAATTTTCTTTTTTTACTTACGGCTTTATCCGGTTTATGCGCCATCCTATACCAATTAGTTGCTATTACCGAAGATAAATGCTATATTTTATACCTTAACTATAAACGGTATGAAGATATTCAGGGCCACCGGCCTGTTTTTACCCCCGTCTTTTCCATGTTGGTTAACTAATTCATCTGACTCCGAAATACTACTCGAATATAATTAGTTTTTACCGTACCGGCTATATAAGCCGTTACCTTTTTTACCATATATTTACATTGCCCCCTCCTTCCGGATCCATCGTTTTATAAGATTTTTCAATTATTGTTTTTGGTATGGCTTATTTACCGAAATGAAAATTATTCAATTAAACGTACATTAACATATAAAGTTTTTGCACCGGCTTCTTTTAACTCTCGCCATATATCTTTCCGTAATTTTAGCTTAAGTAACTGAAATAATATAATTAGGTAAGTTATATCCCTAATAACTAATATAGGCTATAGCTTATAAAATGTAGCGAACGATATATAAGGTCTTACTATATGAGCTTCGATTTAACCCATATTTCATTTATTAATCTAAGCTAAAAAAAAAAGTTAATCGAGTTAACTGCAAAAAGACCAGGAATTATAACCAAGCCGACCGCGTCGCCCGGACTTAAACTAATATATTATAGTCCTTAATAACCCGTTTAAAGGGTCGCTTTCTTCGCCCCGCCCTTCGCACCGCTTTTAGCCAGCCGTTATTATTGGTCTCCTCTAACGCTAATCCCACCTAACACTATTTGCCATCCTCGGTATTGCTCCGCGCCCGCTCTACCTTTTACCAGTACCTTTCGTCGACGCTTACCAACGTCCGTTACGCCTTTTTCCTCCCTCTCCAATCGGCTTTTCCTAATATTTGAAGCTAATTATATGAAACCCCTAACTTTAATAACGCTTTTACTCGTTAAACTCTAATAAAAATAATAAAAATAAAAAGACAAATCTTTGATAAGTCGTAATAAAACCCGCCGTAATATCGAATATTTATTTGAAAAATTTGGGTAATATATACTAGGCTCTACTCGTCGTATTATAATATAATTCATAATGATTTTTCTTTTTTTCTATTAATACTATATAATTTCTTAAGTAAAAGCGACGCGCCTTATACAGGATACTAAATGGAAATTCGACTTCAACATAGAAATACCAGACTATTATGAATCCTAATATCACCCGATTTCGTTTGAAATTTATCCAGGGTTATAATATATCAACAATTTTCTAGTAATTTCCATTTTGGTTTCTTATAACCGTTTTATTTAACTAATATAAAATAAACCCCACCCCGCCCCGTTTTACCGCAAGAATTTCTTAAACTTTAAACTTTTCGTAAGATATCTCCCCCATATTGTTTACAATTAAAACGAGTTCCGGGCGAATATCGAATAAAACCTATGAGGGAAGAAGTTCCGAAAATGCTCATTTAACTAAGTTTATATAAAATATAAAATATTGACTAAAAATATTTAAAACGATATTAAACGAATTCAAAACGTTAACGATCCAGTATTAAATAAAAAACTAATTTAACTTTTTATTTAGGCGGTTGGTATTAATATTACGTAGGTTAAACCGAACCTAATTTACCATCTTATACCATTCTGCCGAACGTCACCAATAATTCATCGCCGTTTTTATTTATTATAAAATATATATTATCATCGCTTAAGCTAATTCCGTACCCTAGCGTAAATATACCAAAAACGTAACGGTTTGCTCCGCCAAACTAGTTAACGATTTCGTATCCCCGTCCACTCTAGAAATAGGTAATATTTTATACCTATTTACCAAACGGTTTGCATTAAATCCAGTAACCGTTAACTTCCGGTTATTTAATACGAATTAATAAACAAGTAAATATAAGTCTTAATAGTATTACAAAAAAGCGACGACGATACGTAAATACTTTTAAATTTCTTGGCTAATACGTTAATACCGTTATCTATTTATAGGTAGTAGGCCTTGAATAAAATGTATTCGACTTTTACTAAAAAACATAAGGTTATTTAAAATACTTTTACCTAATATGAATTACGGTTACTAATAATAAAAGCCGAAAATCTATAAAACCTTCATTATATATCCCGGAAACCTTTTACATACATATCGTTGATTATAAACTATATAGTTTCAAATTAAATAAACTTGAAAAGTCGATGAGTAATAATCAATAAATATTAAAGGCTGCCCTTAATAACTAGTAAATCAACTATAAAGTCGACGGAAATATATATCTAATACCTATCTAAAATAAAAAGAGGTTAAAGAAAGCCTTATCATAAAGTACGAGGAGGTTTCGTCCTATTATATTACGTATATAGTCGATATAAACGTTGAATATTTACGACTATTCCCTTTAAACATTAATCCTATTAAAAACGCAAAACAAGATGTTTTTACCTAGATAACTTATAATTGGCGAATCCTAGGTTTATTTTAAGATTTCCATCGTTGACGGGTTTTTACTAGGTAATTATAAAAGGTTACAGTAACGTGAAGCACCCTGTAAATTAATAACGTAGTACGTAATTTATACCGATTATCCTAATTGAATTAAAAAGCGTTTAAATCCTTCAAAAACTGCTAATAGGCGAACTTTATACAACGAGTCATTTGTTACTTCCTAATCCTATAATTCCGCCAAAGTACCTAAGCCGAAAATAAGACGATTACTCGACGCTAATAAGGTTAACGGATTTAACGCGAATCGGGTCCGCGACGATGCTACTAGTTTCTATTTTTGTACTAAAATCCTCCAGCGTTATCCCAGATAACGACCTGGGTACAAACCGAACCTGGGCGAATTCGTCCCCTTCATCCCTTCGAAAACCTTCGACCCACTCTAAGGGAATATATTGTCGTAATCAAACAACCAAACCTTCGTCTTAAGAAATTTACCTGTATAATCTGCCGTAATATACGTACCTTTAATATATAAATTTATTGTTGATATATTTTATATAGTCATGGAAATAAGCTAAAAGATCTGTATGTGGCGTCTTTTAACATCGGGTTTATTTTTTAATATTCGAATTAAAGTATTCAGACGAACGCTTCAAGTAACGTGCTTATACCGCAGGTGATATTGAAAAAACGAGAAGTTCTTAGCCCATCTAGCCTGACGTTCCGAAATTAAACGTTGTAAAAAAATCCAATTTTTTATGATTCGTTAAGATTGTAAATAGGGTACAGATATTATATAATTCGAAAAATCACGCTTTGAAATAGAATATTACCTCGAAAAGATTTTTATCGTAAATAATATAATTACATTTCGTATTTATTAATTGTACTAAATAATAATTTATTAACTCTAGGATATTATCATTATCTTGTTACAATGAATACCCTTTTAATATCGTTTCCGAGTAGTCGGTTTTCACTACCGTTAACCTATCTAGGTCCTAATATATCAAAATTGGGGCCGTAATAAATGTATTTTTAAGGTTTGGAATACCTATTACTCTTATTTTATCCAAGCCTAACGAATTCTTTATTTCGTTAATCGAATAAGATAACTAGTTAACTTAGAAAAATCACTAATAAAATTACGATAAAAGTTGTTAAAACCTCAAAAACTTTTAATCCCCTGAAGAGTACATAGTAACTCCTTTTCAGATATTACCCGAACTTTCTCGGGGTCAGTACGAATATTTATCTTAACCTTTATAATAAAACCCAACTATTTTACATTTATAATTACGAAGTTACAACTTTTTTGAATCCAGATTTAACCCGTTATTATGAAAAAGTTTCAAAACTACGTAAACTTTCGATATATAATTTTATTTAATATGGGGGGGGGGGAAATCAAAATTTTGTTTGGGTAAATTACAACAAAATTATTCAAAATATTCGCCATTACATAATCAATATACCGTTAAAATAATATTGGCGTTCCGATTAACTTGAAAGGGGTAACCAATTACTTAAATAATCCGAATCTTATACGAAATACCGTTAATTCCTTTTATTGGGGTATAACCTGGATACTATAAAAGGTCTTTCGAATATTCAACTTCGTAAGCTATATCAACTTCGATAATATACGTAAGGTTTCTTTAATTAAAGGCAAAAGAAAATTATTTTATTCGCTAATTTTATTTTGTATTTGATAGTCGATATAAAACCGTTATTCCCCCCTTTCCTAGCTTAAAAATGAATCATACCGGCGCTATAACCGATGAAAAATTTATCTGCACCTAATCCCTATATATTAATTTCGTAAAATATCGTGAAATTTCGAAAAGTTGATTCCATAATATAGAATGTAATCAACCCTAAGGTCATTTGAGTTAATATTTACTTTAATTTAATTCAATATAAATATAGTAGTCGAGTTTTTTTTTATATAAGGGTAAGGTTATAATTGTATTCTTATTGAAAAGGTCGCAGAATTTTGCCAATTTTAGTAAAAAACGTCATTAATTTTTCCCTCCTTCATAATAGTCGTCACCGTCGTTTATAAAATTCGCTTTGTCTCGTAGAAGCTTATAACAAAAATTAACCTAAACTAATTTCCTGTACGTTATACTTTTCGGTATAAACAGTTTACTAAACTAATAGAACCCGATTTTATTGTATCCTACATATCCCCTAACCTAAAAATTATTATTAACGCATTAGTAATTAAGCCTTTTAAACTATTAATTATCAAACGATTGCCACTAAGTTTTGAGGTTATTTATCAATATTGTATCCAATGTATTTTAAAACCTATATTCCGTATTATTCCGGGAATAATATATACTAATATCGGGTTCAACTATTCATTAATAATTATAAGAAACTTAGTTATTTAGATAGTACGCATACTTTACTGTAACCCTAATATCGTATCAAAATTTAAAAGACATAATAACCGAATTTACTTTATCTTGCACTTTTATAATGAAGCTTCGTTCATAATATATAAACAATTATAATTAAAATCGACTTAAGCTTTTAAAAAGTAGGAGTTTTTAAAAAATACAGGAATAAGAAATTGATCCTTATTTATGCGTTTTTTGTTTAACGTAAATTATGTTTTATTTGGTTTTATAATCATGCCGTTTAGGCTATATAACCCTTAAATAAATTTGTATCCAAAAGTTGGGTTTTCTCTGTCATTGTTAATAGAAAACGTTTATTTAACATTTCTACTTAGACCGCATGTAACTACATAGGAGTTAATACCGGGCAGAGATCGTAACTATATTAATAATAGTCTGATAAGCTACAACGTACGTAACGCCTCATAATGAGCCTAGCCTAACATTCCTTTACCGTTACCTACGTAGCCCTACGTCCTTAGTTCTAAACGCATACAAAACGGATTTTTAAAGATAATCAGCCGCAATATTGAAATAATTAGACGCAATGATTATGACACTTTACAAAATTACCAAAAAGATATAAACCCTTGTTATAAATATATCGTTATCTAGCTATTAAGTTTATATGAGTTCCATTAATTAACGACCAAAACTTTATTTTAAGTTTAAGAATTTAATTCATCGGCGAGTTTGCAGTACTTTTCTAGAGTTACAATAAAATCCACCCGGTTAACGCCTGTTGTAATAAATTTGTGGCGAAAGGGTCACGATACGCGAAAAGGTAAATAATTGTACTTTACAGCTAAAAGCTAATTTAATCCACCCGTTTAAGCCAAAAGTATTTCGAACTTAAGAACTAATAATACCTATAGGTTCTTATCGCTTATAACTAATCCTTTTACTTCGACTAATACTTTATTTGTGTGACAAAAGTCGTTAAAAATAGTCTCAATACAATCGAAAAACCTACCTATATAATATATACCTTCGTGTCCGCCAGCTTCGAAATAAGTTATTACCACCTACTTTACCACCGTTATATAACAACCCCATACGTCAAAAAACGTATACCGACCTTTTCCAATTTATATATTATCCTCTTTTAATATAAATTCGATTGTTCAACATATATCCGCTTACGTAAAAACCAATCTGTCGAATTACGGTTAATCGTATCATCTTCGTCTATTCTAAATTCGTAAAATGTTAATACGAGTTGCAATTAATTCGACTTTAAATTGTGAAATTTTAATTACAACCAAAACGAAGTTAAATCTTAAGTCGATAGTTAAAGTCGATTAACCCGATTATAATAATTACATTATAATAAATTTTACATAGTTTACGGAATTTTATAATCGTGAAATATGGGTTTAGGTTGGCCTTAAAAGGGTAAAAGATATATTTATAAAGGTAGAGAACGAGGTATTTGCCAACAGCCTATTGTCTCCGTTAAAGTTAAAGTATAACTAAAATTATGAACATTTTTTATTAATTAGTCTTTTAAAAATGATATTGTTTTCGGAAAAATTAAAATTACAATCAATAATATATTATGGTATGACAAACGATAATAAACCAAATAAGTACTAAATAAATTTTACTATTAAAATATAACGAAAAACTGAAAAAGGCTACCGTAACCTATCATGTAGTACCTATAGGCCTAGCTAGTACCCAGCTCGTTACGTATCTTCACACGTGCCGTATACGGACCGCGCTCGGTCTGCACCCATACCGGACTCAGACTGGGTACTGCCTATCCTATTACGTGCACAGTCTCATAACCTATGGACTTAATGGCCAATGACCTGTGTCTATAACATAATCTTAACGCTTTTCTTTAAGAAGGATCTTTGAATATTTTTGATGTTTTTAATAGCGTTACTGTCGCTTACTTCCAGATTGCCGTTATAGACTAGCGTAACCCAAAAAAATTCTCTGTTTTCCTATTGTTGTGAACTGGCGTAGTACTAATAAAAGCCTTTCGCAAGAATCTTTCCTTTACCCTAACCGTAGTTGTACCGTAAAGCGTAACCGAAAAGTAGCTTTTTCTTATACTAAGCTAATCTATAATTAACTTAATAAGTACTGATCAGTGTTGGTCGAGCCTTGGATCGTTACAAAGTTGTCGATTCGAATCGTGGTCGAAGTAACAGTAGTATTACATTGGTCGAGTGGTGAATGTATTGTTTTAGGTTTGGCAGACCGCTAGCCGGTCTGCGCAGTAATTTGTATGGCCAATTGTTTAGCTCGTGCCCTAGTGTGAAGTGTGAAGTATTGTACTCGACTTACACCCAATATAGTAAGTTCACACAAAACAATACACCCAACTTACAATTCAGTATAGTCAACTTTACTGTAAGTAAAGTTGACCTACTGCACTGCATGTAGTACTATTCCAATACACTGCTTAAAAGGGAGATTATCAAATTGCATGGTAGAGTGCCACGCTATAGATGAGAGCTTATAAATTCTCACCTAAGGCGTGCACTCTCTAGATGCTTCTTCCTTCACATTTTATCTTTACTACTATGATAACAATCTTTGCGATTACATTTCTACTATTATATTCTTTCACTAATCAGTAGCTGACTCGGTTAACTACAGATAGCTTAGGAAAAAAGTGACAAATACAAGTTGAATACTTATAGAGGGATGTTGTAGCGGCCCCAACTTTTGTGATTTAACACTACGACTTACAAGAACTATATGTGAGTGTATAATTACATGGGGGCACTTTTGGAACCCAAAGCGTAGAAATAATATAAGATCATGAGTAGCTGTAAAAAAGACCACTTCAGTACAAAATTATCATCTTGTTTGGTGTTCTTTAACTACTAAAATCCCCGGTACAATATCGGTTAACTCGCTTTAGTGCTCTAGATGTACTCAAGCATTTCTTGAATGGCTTCCTATCACGCATCAGGCCACGTCAACCAAAAATCACCAAATTTTCGAAACTTTTATTAGAACTTGAGCGAAAACAATAGATTGTAGATAGTGTAAACAGTCTATAATTTACTTTTCTTTTAGTGTTACAAATAGCTAAAAGAAAAACGTCAGCAACGCCACAATTACACCGCGCCCCGAAAATAACATCCGAACGCCCCCATAATCACTCTTGCAATTATAGTCTCTACGAAAATAAGGAGCTCTGGAAAGAGTATTAGAAGAGTTTCTACCTACACCGCGCGCTTTCGATTACGTATTCGAAACGAGGGCTACCACCACCTCTTTATTCAGCAACGCTAATAGGAAGTTCATATAATTCAAGTCGCTAAAACTTTTAATTTTCGAAAGGAAAAAAAAAATTCTTGGATCGATGTCATATATTACTATCATTACTGTATTACGAATAACAAAAACGCTTATAATACGATATTCTAACCGTTTATTAAACACGATTCAAGACTTACATACCTACTTACAATTTTGTTTTCCTTTTCCCATTATTTCATTAACCTTTATTCTCTCTCCCTATAACATTTATTTCATCTTATCAATTACGACATTAATATTTACCAGTACATTAACTATTACAGTGTTTGAAAACGTTAAATAGACTGATTTAAGATTTTGAATTAGCTTATGGTTACACCTGGTTTATACCTTATTAGGATTTAATTTATATTAGCAAAAGTTCGAGGCTTTATTCTAGACGCTTTGTTATATATTATTTACCTTTTATTCACGTATTTGTACGCTTTTATTTTCATTATTTGGACCAAATATCCTTAGATATCATATTCCAAACGCACTCGAATCTTTTTCATTATATAAATTTAACATTTATATCGTTTCAACATTTCCGATACACGTATAAATTAAGCTTTTCATCACTTGAGTAAGATATGTATTTTTGGAAATATAACTTTACTAATAATAAACTTATAAATAGTTAACGATTATATAGACTATTTCTTTACAAATATGTTATTTCGTAGTTGTTGGAATAGTACTATATGCAATGCAGTTGATTAACTTGACTTATAGTGAAGTTAACTATACTGCAAGTTGAGTGTATTGCTTTGTGGTAATTTATCGCATTGGGTGTAAGTTGAGTGCAGTACACTGCACTTCACTCTAGAGTACAGGCCAAGCAATTGTCTATACAAATTACAGTATATACCAGCTAGCAGTCTGCCAAACCTAGAACAATCCATCCACCATTTGACCAATGTAATACTACTGTTACTTCGACTAATCGAAACGACAACGTTACAACGTCTAAATCTTTACTAATATTAATTAGTGCTTATTGGCAGAAGTATAGATAAGCTAAGTAGAAAAACAAGCTACTTTCCAGTTGTTACGCTTTACGTTAACTTTAGAGTATAGGAAAGATTCTTATGAAAGGCCTTTATTGCTGTATTTATTTTTACGGAATTAAGTAGAGGAGACTTTTAGGCTGCATCTGTTTTTACGGAAGCTTAGAGATAACGATGGTATAGTTACTTAAAACACCAAGAAATCTTTAGTAATCTTCCTTAAAAACGTTAAAATTGATGGTTAGAAGTTTTAAAGTTCGGTAAGTTAGTAAACGGCTAAGTTAATACTACTGCAGGTGCGACTACTACAGAAAAACGACTAAGGCCCCACACTAAACAACTACAGTAAATAACCTTCGCTTTTTATCATCAATAACAACCTTCGACCTTACCCTTTACATTAAACCTTTGCCTATACCTTACTCTTTTCAATTCCTATATACTAAGTTAATTGTTAAGTTCGCTAGTATAAGCGAAAATACCACGAAAAATCGCCAAGTTGCGCTGAGAAAGCTTTATCGAACGAACTTACGCCAAGTTATCAAGTCGCTAAGTTCACACGCGATTTCACGCCAAAACACCAAGTCCCTACGCCTAAGATTACCAAGTCCCTCGCCCTACGCATCATACATGTTCTTTATAAGCCAAACCATCAAGATAACTCCAAGTTAGGAATACATGAAGAAAGTTGAAGCCCTCAGATCAGTTTTCGTCAAGTACTATAACTACGACCTTCGGGAACGGGACATTGATAAAACCTTAACCGAAAAACAGTTGACTAACCTTTTCGGCTACTATACTATTAATAATTGTAATACTGACGACTTGAATCACGTTTTTGACAACTTTTATAACCCTTTTAACGATTAAACTATTACTATAGTGACTGTAATTTAAAAAATAATTAAAATAAAAATTAAATTATAGCTTAAAAGTCAAGGAGTTTACATGTTATTACTAGGTAATATAAGGTTTATATAAGAACTTTTCGATATAGCTGAGCTTTAAGAACGCCTTTAAGATCCAACCCCCTTAAAAAAATGTTGAGAAACTTTACCGCCCTCATACGCGATTCAAGGGACCTCACTTTTACTCTTCGTTAAGTTAAGACTTTTTACGTGCGGAAGATAAGCATATTAAACTATTCGGCAGTTTATTATTACCATGTGACAACAAGAAATCCGCCCTTAACGGTGACAAAGCGCGTAAAGTAAGGGTCATTAATACGGTCAAAGGTATTAATGTTGACAATTGACACTAATTAATTAAATAAGATGGTTAGGCCTTCCAAAACTTTTAAATACCTATCGCTCTTTAGCAATTTAATCGCCAAGACCTTTAAAACACTTCTCTATTTAGATTTTATTTTAAGCAAGAACCTATTACAAGTCTTATCATAGAACCCTAATCCTCGGGTTAGGCGACTGGCAATAACCTTTAACACCATTCCTCGGAAGCTTTAAGGCTTAAATTTGAAGGAAACCCCATTTAAAGTTGGGATAACTATCGCAAACTTCCCTTAAAATCTATTAAAAAAGTTACTATTAATTACAAACTCCTTACGGACTAAGCCAAGATCTAGAACAACGTAAAAAAGTATAACGTGAAACCCTATAACTTCCTCGACTTTAAGATAATGCTATTTTTCAACATTTGCAAATGAATGGGGGTTTCCCATTCAGGCTTTTACTTATTATTTTCCGAAATCCTTACAAGGAACATTAGGGACCATTATCTAACCTTTTTTTACTAAATCTATTACGTTTGCAAGATTTATGATAAAATAAATATTTACTTTAAATACAAGGTCTACCTAGTATAATATTATATAGATTGGGCTATAAAGTGGTGGATTACAATGATAGTGAAGAAAAGAAAGGAGTAAATACCAATGAATGTTTTAAATTAGATGCTTGATAATTTTATGTTGTGCTAAAAAGTAATATGAAAAGCCTACATTAGAGAAGCCATACTTTGAAATCAGGTATGGGTAGTAGTTACGGGTGTTAACGATTTCGAATACGTCCTAAAACGCCTATATATCATCTACAAAGTCTTTTTTAACCAGTTACGTTCATCATTTACTACTGTAATGGCTCGTAAACCAAACTAGCTTGGTATATACTCCTAAGCCGAAAACTTCTTTAATGTAAATGAAAAAAACTTTATAGTAGTTAATTAAGTTGACCACAAGTATGGGCGCTTATAACGCTTAAGGTTTAGCCTATGGACCTCGGCCCTAGACTATATTTAGTAATTAAGTTGGCACTAATAAGGCCAAGTTTTAGGCGAACCTGTTAACCGTTGGTATTATCATTGTAATAGTGGTAGGAGATATTAAATTTCTGGTAAAATTGGTTGTTAGTTCACTCAATACTCACCGGCTGAACGTAATAACAACAAAGCAGTATACCACATTTAACACCTTATTGATTTCGAATAAGATTACTTAGACTACATAGAAAATTCTGAGGGTAGCAACCTTATTAACAGCGTTGATGCCTTTAAATAAATTAAATAACACGAAGATAATGCACCTAATACGGCCTAATAACTAGCTAACTACGATTTCCTGTATTTTTTCGGTGGTGAAGACCCCTACCTTTGACTTGATTAATCTCCTAACCCTTATATACCTTTAACCCTCCCGATCATTACACGGACTATATGTTTTAAGGTATTATGTTAGGTATAGAGGTAATGAGGTATTTAACAGAAGGCTATTCGCAATATATAATACTGCGAAGTAAAAGCATTGTAACTATTAAGATTAATCGTTACGATGTTAATAAAGCTAAAGTTGGCTTTGGCCTAGGCGAACAACTATTATTAATAGGGATAACGATAGTTTAAATTGTCGTGGGGGGATTGACGTTTTACATTTTAAAATCCTTTACGATTTTTTTCATTACTTGAAAGATATGAAGATACTCGGCATTAAATTCGACGTTAACATAGACGAACTAGTTGAAAACGGCTGGATGTTTCCATTCGCCTTTAAGTAGGGATATGTATGGTTTTATCTTGAAAGACCGGAAGTAGTGGTATTAAATTTGACGGAACCGGAGATACGTTAACTATATCGGCACTTTATTTATCTAGTCGTTAACAGGTTATATGAAGTCCTAAAGTTCGTAGAGTATAAAGATATGGAATGCTTTATCCTAAATATTATTAAAATATGTTGTTACTACTGTCAAAAGTACATCCTAGCCCTATGGAGACTTAATTCAATATTAAAAACAATAAAAACTTTTACTTCAAGATTTTTGTCAATGCATTTTATTTGGATAAAAAACTTATTTTTTACGTTGTTCACTCCGCAACCTCTTCTTATGGAGCCAAGTTTCGAAAGTCCATTATAGCAAAAGATATGTAGGAAACGCTAAGGATATTATGGATTAACATGTATCTATGGTTACTTAATATTGTTGTTTACGACACCGGTACCAACTTTATAACGGTAGAGTTTCAGAAAAATACCAAAATAATAGGTATTTAGTGCAAATATGTTCCTTTAAAAGCCTACTAAAGTATTAAAAGATATAAAAAGGCATATGTATTACTTCTTCGGGTGTATAATATCCTCAAGTTCAAAATTAAAAGCATTATGAATCTTTAGGCACACTTACAGATGGAAGTAAAGGGTCTAAACGAAATTATGGGCTTTGACGGCTTAGTACTAACGTTATTAGTTTTTAAAACGTATCTATATCTAACGAGTAAACCTTCGTCCTCGATAAATATTTAACAACGTATTATGGTCTATAATAAAACTTTGATACAGTTACGAAGCGAATCGGTAGGCCGCTAAATTAATAAGGCCCTTAGTAATGAAGACGGCCCTATAATAATCGACTTATTTTTTTCACCGTTATAAAGTAGAGTCCTCGTATCACGGGATCGGGTAAATAAAAGAGTCCGTATAAAATATTAAATATCGCAAATTCCAAAGTGGTTATTAAAACTACTAACGATTTTGTATCCTTTAAAATTACCTAAGTTAAACCTTATATTATTGTTATTAACAATAAAAATCTTTAATATAAACGATTAAGTTACTACGAATTTCCTCTATCTATTATCAATAAGCCGACGGAACGCCGCCAGCGCAGACGACTTTTGAAGAAAAAGAATATTGAGGAGGAATAATATATATCGGGTTATATTAATAATACTATTTGGGTACATAACAAAAAAAAGATAACGAAAACTTAATACCAAAGTTTTGTGCATAAGAGATTATTAAGACCTTCGGTAAATCTTTTGAGGAAAGCGAAAAGGTCGAAATTAATGGTTTTTTAAATTGAGGGGTTATATAATTCTTAGTGAAGATTAATATTGATCTTTAAAGCCCAAAATTTACATTCTTAAAGTCAAAAATTATCCACGAGGTTCAAGGTAAAAGTACGGGACAGTCGTACGAAAAATTACGTTTAATCGCTTAAGAATATAATAATAAAGACAAAAACTGGATATTTACGTAGTCGCCAACGATTGAAAAGACTAGCTAAAACTTAGTAGTTACTTTAATAGCAAGTTTACTAGTTAAAACTAAAGGCAAGTTTACGCTTAATAGCTGTGATATAACGTAAGTCTATACATAATTAGTTGTTATGACCCAAGAACATCGAAGGGTCAGAAAACAGGCCAGTATGGGGCTAAGCCACTAAGAACCTGATGTCCAACACATCAGGTGGGGATATCTCTTATGTCAGCAACCTTAGGGTTAGGGTTACGCACTAAGGATCATTGAGATCATGTTTCGATCCAACATGATCCAGCACTGAAAGCGTATGAAGGATTAAAGATATAAGGACATGGTCAGCACCACATAGATAGTATTTCCTTCATAGCTCTTCAGTTGTCAATCCAAGTATTCAGTCTCAGTATATTCTGAATAGCTTCACGGCTTTTGATCATTACTTGCACGGTTACGATATTGTTCACTCAGCACCTCTGCTACCTTCTTGATAACATAAACCCTCTGACACCTTCTATATACTCACGGGTATTTAGCGTGATCATTACATTAGTCATAGATTTATAAAGAATTTTATGATTAAAATGATTATAGGAACTCCATATTATTTACCCTTTAGGTACGGTAATGCAATATATTAAGTTACTTTATAGATTCGATAAAAAATCGTTTATTGGTTCCTAACCTATTAGTTGTATTTCAAATACAGGCTAATAATAAAAGTTTTAACATACGACCCGTATTTACTATTAAAGTAAAAAAAAGATTTCGGCGTAGTATGTATGTAAACTAATGATACGCGTTTCTTCGAAACAGCTAGTTTTGTAATATTGGAATAACAGGCGATTAAAGACTTTAAATTTCAAAATTGTAAGCTGGTGACAATATTAACGGAAGACAGCCAATTGAATCTAAATAAATCGTTAATCCATATACTCGGTGTTGATACCGGCCTTAGCTTTCACTAAAAGAACCAGAACGTTATTTCGTCTATAATTGATAAAACTGATGGGTTTAGGATTTAACGGTATTTGAAATAACATACTCAAGATAGCGATATTACTATCTTATATTAACTGAAAACCTCTCACGACCTATCCATTGTCGTATAAGTATAAGAACCAACGGATAAAGACTTTAACCTATTAAATAAAAGGCTCGAGTAACAGATACAAAACTTGGATCACGGGATTAATATGGTTCCAATCGACTTATTAAGAGCCAAGTTAATAATCTTTACGGATGAGTTCTTTACAAATAACATCGACTTATCTTTATAAATTGGCTTTCCAATAACCCTCTTCAACGAAAATTAATAGGAAAACCGATTTAGGATTATCAGTAGCCTGATTTCCTGGACCTCCAGTAAATGTAAAAGGATTATACGAAACGTACTGACATCGGAGTTATACGGTATGATAACGGGCTTGAACGTAGGCATAATACTATGGGAAACCCTTAACATTATACCTAGATAGTAAAAGATTCCTCTTATTTCGATAGTAATCTATACCGACTCAAGGGGCCTTTTTAAATGCCTTTCGAAGTTCGGAACCACCAGCGAAAAACGCCTGATAATTAACAAAATAGCACTCTGTAAAGCCTACTAAGGGAGAGAGATTAATTAGTTCCAATAAATCGATAGCAAAGACAATTTGTAAATGTTATGATGAAAGCAGTGTCAAATAAGGCTTTAGAAAGGTTTATGGATTGTAATAAGCTGGTTATACATATCGAGATCTGCGTTAATAAGCTACCTAAAAAGCCCAAATTACGTGAAAGCAGATAGGGATGTATTGGCAAACTGGAAGACTGCTGGGGAATTAATGATAGGATTAATAATATTGATTTGTTTAAGTGGCACGGTTAAAGTGAAGGTTTTTAAAAACCTGTGACGAAAGAACTTTTTGTAGGAGTCAATAAACTAGGACCTTGGAGCGGTGGAATAATTAAAGTCAAATGAGGTCAATTTGCATAAAATTAGGTGTAATTTAGTATGGAAGTCAACTGGAATTGATAGGAGTCTAGACAGTTGACAAGGAAGCAATTTTTTAGTAAGCGAACAAAATTGGTTAGCTTCACTGGCGTGTATGTATAAATCTAAAAGCCGCCAGTATTGGAATAGTACTGCATTTAGTGCAGTAGGTCAACTTACTTTACAGTAAAATTAACTGTACTGCAAGTTGAGTGTATTACTTTATGGAGACTTACCGTATTGAGTATAAATTGAGTGCAGTACGCTACACTTCACTCTAGGGTACGGGCTAAGAAATTTGCTATACAAATTACAGCGTAGACCGGCTAACGTTGTGTCGAACCTAGAACAGTCTATCTACCACTTAATCAATGTAATGCTACTGTTACTTCGACTAGTCGAATCGACAATATTGCAACGTCTGAAGACCTACCAATAGTAGTAGTATTTTTAAGTATTTAGGTCTTAACTTATAGGATAATAAGATCTAAGTACCCGTATGAAAATTAGACTCTTTTATAACAAACACATATGTTATTAATATGGTTTTCAATTACTGTAGCGGAGATATTGAAGGACACGCTCTATTCGACGATTTAGGGAAGGATTTTATGGACTGGACACTAGATATATAGCGTATAATCTATGGAATGATATTCAGAATACTACAAAAATAACTACTAAGCAAAGATATTAATACAAATGGTTGTAATGATAATTGTATTATAAAAGCCCTATTAATAATAGCTCGATTTATATGAATGTTAAAGTGGATCGACAATAAAGTAATAGAGGTAAAGTTTGTAAAGAGATATTAACTGTTAAGGCTTTATGATTGCCTCTTGAAAATGACAGATAAGGAACGAGAAAAGATTTCGTAAATACAGGGAACGAGGCGTTTAATAAGGCTAAACATATGTCGCGAAATGGAAACGGAGTTGGAAGAATCGACGAAAGAGGAGGAAAGGATATAAAGATTATTTACCACGCGGGTTGAATACGGACCCTTCCAAAAACGTATTTTTAAATAGAAATTAAGATAAGACTACACTCCGAATACCGCGGATAATTAACATGGCCGTAATAAAAGCGGCACGGATAGAGAAAACAGCCCACCCGAAGATAATATAAGCGGCATAAGATATTAATACGTACCTGATAAACTAATACACATTAGCTACAACCTTTAACATAACCTTTTATCATACCGGTTTTCAATTAATAAGAGTGATACAATAAAACTCATCAACTTCGTAGAACTATGTAATAAATATAAGAATTATAACGGCGAAATATACGACATACTCGAAAATAAGATACGAGTAATAATAAATACATGTAAAAAACTAAATACTAAACCGTTATTGTTTTATATTATTTTACTAAGTATACTATTCACATAAGTCAAAATGTGGTATATATGTATTTTACGTAGTTATATATATTCGAGGAGTGTTTAAATCGCTTAAAGTTACCTTTCATATAGAAATTAACCATAAGCTTTATGATAGAGACTAGATTAATACTACCTGGGAATTTGTAAAATGTTGGCGTAAAAATGTTGATAAAACCTTATAAGAAGTGTTTAAAACATTGTTCAAGAAGTTCCTGAAGTGTTAGATAGCCCTTAGATCGAAATATAAGGGTAATAAACTGTTTATCTAAGTAATCATAAAAGTATGCAGTAAAAACCTAGATTCTAATCTTATATTATTTAAGTCGGAAAATGATTTAAAGGATTTTTGTATTGACTTCAAAATATCGTTCAAAACCATAATAAGTTAATAAAAGAGCCTCGAATCAATATTTATAACTAATGAAATTGAAGGCAAGGGTTCAATTATCAAAATAAACTTTTCCAAGAAAATTGACCATATTTTAGACCGAAATTTTAAAGTTTATTTAAGGTAAATTGAACGCCGTCAATATAGTTACCAAAAGGATGAATTTAGGAAGAAAGCTTTGGAAACCGAAGGAAAAACAATTACTATTGAAGACGAATATATAGCTAAAAGTGAAACTTATTACGCTAATAATAATACCCACGAAGAAGTATACAAAGCTTTACGAGGTTTTAAAAAAGCTATATTATATACAATAAAACTGGTTATTGAGTCTTTAATTACTTATTATACGAGTAAATTCGGATATAATACTAGTTTTAGGTTGATTTCTCATTGAAAGACTAAACGAAAATTAATTTTACACGATATATAGCCGAATATTAAGGTGTAAGGGATAAGTTTGATACTTACTTATACGAATATAATTTCGAAAAGTCAAATTTTGAAGGTGATAGTGTTTACCTAATTACCGAGGATAAAGAAGTCGCCTAGCAAATTTCTACATGTTGGGCAGATATCTTCTTTTTTTATAGTATAAGCCTAGACTACGAAAATAACGTGTTAAACGCCTATATGGCATTGTAGTTTATACTTTTTGATAGGTAAAGAAATTGATTTCGAGGTATTATACCTAATACCGATGCGGCCGAAATTTTAACCGCTGGAAAGCAATAATTTGACGTGTTTGCAGCGAAATTTCCAAAGTTTCAACTTAACCGAATAGGAATATATCAAAAAGTAATATTAGTTAGAGGAAAAGCATCGGTACTTAAAACAGTCGTTGTAAATACGCGATTAGGACTGGTTAAGTTTTACGTAATTAATTTTGAAATGTTATTCCTATTATCTTTATACTATATAAATAAGTTTAAAATCGAGGTTCGGAATACGACGAATTGATATTTTTGCTTTTATGATAATGTATCCCTGTTTCTTCGCCTCCAAATCGAATACCTTTTGTTTTTTTCCCAAAGTATATATAATTAAAACTGTTTACTTAATGTAGCCAAAACTAGTCATATTACACCGCCGATTTGGATACTCAATTGTAAAAGGCTTTTTATGGTTTTTCTACGTCGTAAGATGTACTAATATAGGAAAGAGATCGTTTAAAGTTATCTAAAAGTTTTATTACCGATATTAGTTATATTTGCAAACTTTATAAAGGTAAAAATTTAATTGAGAAAACGATACGGATTTTAACCACAAGGTAATAATGGATATAATATACCTTGATAGCTAGCTATTACCATACGTTTTCAACGTCATAATATCTTTTTAAGCCGCGAAATTTACGCGGACTGTTTTCGTTACGGATTATGAAGACGATTTAGTAAATTATTAATGAAAGGTTTACTTACGACCTTTGAATTTAATTACCGACGATGTAGGTACAGCCTTCGATTCGACTAAAACACGCATTAAGGCTAGGATTTTCTTTCATAAATGTAAGTAAATACCAGTAAAATAATGATAGGGTATTGAAAAATGTAAATAATATTATAAACCACTTAAAAAGCGTATATAGTATTATTCAAAGAATTAAAGGATAAGATTTTTAAGAAATTCATTTTATAAATAGTGGTTAACTTTATACATGATATATGCGGCTGAAATAGGTTTAATTTAATTTTTTTTAGTTTTGTTGTTTAGCCTAAAATTTATATATATTTAACACTGTCGTTAGTTATGGTGTAAATGGTAAATGTTGTGGCAAAAGAAATAGTATTATTACGTTCTCTTCGAGTTACAAATGACGTTTCGAAAGTATTAGTTATAAGGAAAGCCCCGCTAAAAACTAGAGTTTTAAACTTATTATTATGGTTTAAAGTTCTAATTGTGAAAATTAAGAACAAATAAATTCGTATTGAAAAATTGATGAGTTTAAAGGTTACTATATATTTCTAGACTTAACCAATATTATAAATTCGTTTCGCTTAATAATAATACAAAAGTATAAAGGGGAAAAGATGGAGAAAAGAGGCCTTCAACCATAATTTAATTCATAGTATCGATGAAGTTACTTTTAGGATAACGAATTTAGGCCGTACCCGGATTTGATATACCCCCCGAATATTAAGTCCAAACCTTTACTATTATACGAAATCGGCTCGCTTATATTAATGGAACTAGTATCGTCTTGCTGAAAGCGTTCACCTAGCTTTAAAAACAAGAGACTTTTTAACGTCTTTATTACAAATTCCTTTTATTATGTAAAAGAAAACGGTAAACCGTAAGTGAAGTTTGAAACTTTGGCGAAAATGCATTATTATGACTCTAGGTATACCATTGAAGTAATTTATGTAAACGGAAATGTCACGACCCGAGTATGATAGCGGGTCAAGAAGCAAGCCAGTGTGTAGCTGAGTCCGAAGTCCAATACACCAGGCGAGGAACACCTTTCCTTCGTTAGCGGATATGACTAAACCAACAATATAATTAGGATTAGTGGAATCAGCACTGATCCAAGTGATCCAGTACTGAAAACGGTATGAAGGCACGGATATATAAGGACACGGTCATCACCACATAGATAGCATTTCTTTCATAGCTCTTTAGTTCTTAATCTAAGTATTCAGTCTCAGTGTATTCTTAATAGCCTTACGGCTTTTGATAATTACTTACACGGTTGCGATATTATTTACTCAGCACCTCTGCCACCTTCTTGATAACATAAACCCTCTGAAACCTTCTATATACTCATGGGTATTTAGTGTGATCATTATAGGAAACTACCACTATAATAGAATAAAGAGTCTTTTGATTTAAAAGGTTTAAATTAAGTATTTACAACGGTTTTGAAATCTTTTTCCTACGCTTAGTATACGAAATGAAAGATAAGGCCGGCAAAAATTATAAAAAACCTCGTTTTATTATGAAAAGATACGATAACTCCGGTAAAAAATTTTTTAACTTAATCGCCCACTTTATCAAAAGTAAGTTATCGTTTGATTTTAACTTTCGCCGCCTTTTTATATACGTCTTACAGCTTTTATATTAAGTTTTATAATATTATATAGGTTTATATATAGTTGGAAAAACGGTTTAAACGCCGTATTTACACCTATATACCTAAAAATCTCCAGAAATATTATTTACCCGAAACGATTTTACGTATTAAAAATCGTTTTACGGATTTTTTGAAGCTAGTATATACTGGTATAATTCCTATCAAAGGCATTATAAAAACGATTCGAAATAGCTAATTCGACCTTCTACCTATATTTGTTAGTTTTTACAATACGTTTTAAAAGCTTTATACTAAAACGTATGTAAACGGATAATATATTAACGTTATATAATAAGTTGTTTTTCCATATTTAAAAATAGAAAGCTTTTGAAGGCCGGCTTAAAAGTGAAACCTAAAATGTATCTAATGGAAAACCGGATAATCGACTTTAACGACGCGATAATCATTTTTGAAACAGCGCCTTAAACTTTATATAAAAGAGATAATTAGATAAAGTGAAACGGGCTAACAAATACAAATACTAGCACGTATGTCGCGTTAAGGTTATACTAATTATATAACTAGAAGCTATATTTAACCTTTCTATTGTCGCGTAATATTAAACCAAACCTTTGAATAATATATATAAAGCTCTTAATAAGCGTTTTACAAAACAAATACATATTTTAAAACGTGTTTTATAATCTATACCACTTTATATACGTATTTCAAAGCTTTTTGGTTTCATTAACGGTTCCTTCGTTCATAATACCGATTATAACTCGTAAATACAATTCTTTTTTATTTTTTGGTAATGAAATACCAGCTTGCAGCGGATTTTCGCTTCGTGAAAGTATTATGTATTTGAATTCAATTAAGCATAAACGAGTTATATGAAGCGTTTTGACCTTGGAGATTTATGATATGACTAAAGGCTTCGATTTAAGAATTACTATAACGATAACGATCCGAATAATTTTTTCAAACCTTGGTTTCAAACTTCTATCTTTTGTCGTTGATATGAAACTTTTTTCGGTTTATGAATATTTGATAAAACTGGGTATTACGAATAGAAAACGTTTAATAATTAATATTATAGATTTACGTGAATCGTATAAGTGCCCTGAAATTAAGAAAATAAAATAGATCCATCAAAAGTTCAACCTTGTTAATATAATAATTAATGACGCCTTAAACGAGGTATTAAAATAGTTTATATTAAAAAGCACTCTTTCTTTGGTGTTATTAAAAAGGTTTGACAACCCTTATTATAATATATTCTACACTTTATATCCAACCTTTTCTTTATATATTTACATATTTTTTTTAACATTTTCCCGTGGTTCAATCCGTTATTTGTACTGTTTTTACCGAATACATTTTTTTGGATTCATCATTTCAACTGGGTTTACCAAAACTTCTTTATTTGTATTTATTATGAGTATTGTTTTTAATATTTATTACTCATTATTTTACGATTTAAAACTTTACTAAGCATATTTTCGTTGTTTATTTCTAATTTACTATACGAATTGTGTTTCAAAATAATTGTATTGTTATGTAAAAAACTATATTATAGGTGGGAGTATCATCCCGGTAAAAATAAACCGCTATTTGCTGCTAAGAGAGAGAAAGTGCGACGTCATGTTTCTGTTATCTTTTCTCCACCGCCCTCCCCCTTAATACTAGTATCACCGCTATTGCTGCTATCGACGCCGTTATCGGCGCCACCAGAGGGGTGGCCTCGCGTTTTGGGTCGTATTCTTTTAGGCAAAAGCGTGAAGGGTCTTTACTCCCCTTACGGTGATGAGCGATAATATTATCGAATTTGCTTACGTTATATATATATAGGCCCCGTTTCCTGGTGGAGATAACAACTATCGTTCTTTTATTCAGCCAATTTGCGCTTACTATTAATTAATATCGATTAATTTGAATTATTTATCAAAATGGGAATTTTTTAATGAGCTTTAAATAATATGGTTATATAAATGGAAGATCTGGATACGCGTTTATAATTATAAGTTTAAAGTAAGCTTATTATAAAAACGTTAGGTACATAATACAACTTTGACTTACAACTCAAAGACTATTGAAACGGGGGCGTATTTGTTGGCAGTCTATTTGTAATGATGGTAACAAGTCAACCGACTTTCGTTTTGGTGATAACCGCTAATGGATTTGCCCACAGTCGCGGACGCGATATATGGTACATAAGGCGTGTTTATGAACGGCCTGGGGCTGCGAATCTGGATGCGCCGTTTTAATACCTTACATATTAAAAAAGCCTCGCGATGTACCTTAGAGATACGTAATTCGAGGCGGCGAAAAAAGTTGGCTTCAACTACCTCGTTTATAGAAACATTAGTATAATAAAACATATAGGGAAAATGAGCGATACGAATTGCGTTATAGCTTCGCCTGGTTATATTTACGGCGGCGGTGGAGGAGGGGGGGTCCCTACGGGTAAAAAGGTTTTTACCAGTAAGGAGTAGATAAGATTTATAACCTTAGGAGCCCCCCATTCCTCCCTTTAAGGGTTAGAGGAAAAGGAGAAGGAAGAAAAAAATAGAAAAAAGGTGGTCGCTTCGGCGACGGCGGCGGTGGAAAACGAGGCTAAAATAAAAACAAGGATGAATAACATTATATTAAAGGATGTGGGGATAGTGGTAGCGGTAGTGGTGGTATTGGCGGAAAGGAGAGCTGCATTAACAACCGCCTTTTTACGTTTACTATTACGCATTAAACAACGTTGAAGTCACCTGTTTTAACGCGGTATCTATTGACGAATGAAGTTAATATATGTGAATTAGTTAAATAAACTATTTATTAGAGCGGGTTGAAATGTGTATTTGGGATAATAGGTTGGGTTTTGATACGCTAATTAACTAGTTAAAACTTACTTTAGCAATAGACGCATATTGTTAAAGGGGTAAAAAAGTTTTTCCTAAATAGATAGCGATATATCTTTTAATATCAATCCTAACACACGTACTACTGAAATTGACCCTACGTAACTACACCTTTATAATACCTACATAACTACACCTATATAATACCTGTGTAATCATAATCCTATAAGAATGAATAATAAACGTTATTACCAATTATACCGTTACCAATTATTTAAATTAACCAAGCTTTTATTATAAGTATTACCACAGTTTGAAACTACTAACGCAAATCTTTCCTATCCAATAAACCGCGGTTAAAAACTATCAATGCAAACCTTTACGATTGGTACAATAACTATTATGGTTATTAAATTACGAATACAGATTATGTTATAAACTATATTAATACTCCTAAACTACGGATACGGATTATGTTATAAACTATATTATTAGTACTATATTACGAATACAGATAGTAATAGAAAAAGAAAAGATAACTTATATAGATATTATCATATATCTTTATAATTAGTATGTGGCTACATTATAAAGTGTACTTTTGCAAAGTGTATGGTAACATACTACTTTGCAAGGTATATTCCTCCACAATATATAGTAGCGTACCACTGCCCCAAAGTGGCATTTACAGAGTACACGGTAGTGTGTCACTGCCTAAAAAGTGAGATTGGCAGAGTGCATGATAGAGTGCTACTGCATGGGTAAGAGTTTATAACCTTTCACCTGTGGCGTATACTTTCTAGATATCTCTTCTCACTTCAACTTATCTTTTCCTACTACAATACCAATCTTTCGAATTACTCCTCTACTAAGTTAATGTATAGAGACCTTACAGATAGTAATTACCTATGAAAAAGTTTGAAAGGGAAAACCTAATAGTTATAACTATAATAAATTTATACATAAATCTGATACCTGCCTATGAATAGGTTTAATGCTATTGATGAATCTATCAAAACTTAATGGTTAAGAGATATATTAGGGGTTTCAAGTGACTTGTGAATTTTCGTAAACTTACTAATGTTCTCGCTAGTATCTAAGGGGTTTGAAACACGGTTTTGAATAGTATATAAGTTTTCATTTAATTTATTGACATATTTGATCTTGAAATAGTACTATATGTAGTGTAGTGTGTCAACTTTACCTACAGTAAAGTTCATTGTACTGCAAGTTGAGTGTATTGTTTGTGGACTTACCGCATTGGGTGTAAGTCGAGTGCAGTATGCTGCACTTCACACTAGAGCATGGGCCAAGAAATTTTCCATACAAATTACTGTGCATACCGGCTAGCGGTCTGCCAAACCTAAAACAATACATCTACCACTTGACCAATGCAATACTACTATTACTTCGACAACGATTCGAATCGATAACGTTGCAACGATCTAAGGCTCTACTAACACTAATCAGTGCTTATTAAGTTAAATACAAATTAGCTAAGTAAAATAAAAGGCTACTTTCCGGTTACGCTTTATGTCAAATGATAGTTAGGGTAAAGGAAAGATTCTTGCGAAAAGTCTTTACTGTTGCGCCGATTTTTATGGCAGTAAGTAGAGAAGACTTCTAAGCTACGTTTGTTTTCACGGAAGTTGAGAGGTAGCGATGGTATCGTTATTTAAAACACTAAGATATCTTTACATATATTTCTTTAAAGACATTAAAATTGACTGTCGGCATTCTTAAATTTCAGCAAATTGTAATGATCACACTAAATACCCGTGAGTCTGTAGAAGGTATTCAGAGGGTTTATGTTAGCAGTAAGGTAGCAGAGGTAATAAAAGGTGCAATATCAAGACTGTATTCGTGCGAGTGATGATCAGAAGCCGTGAGGCTATTCAGGGTAGACTGAATACTTAGATTGATAACTGAAGAGCTATGAGGGAAATACTATCTATCTTGGTAATGAAAGTGTCCTTATATATCCGCGCTTTCATACGTCTTCAGTGTAGGCTCGACTGGCTCGACGTTGAGTCCATCGAGTCCCGGTGTGCAGCTCGACTGGCTCGATACTGAGTCCATCGAGTCTCACACCATGCTGACCCTAACCCTTGTGTACGGTGTGTTTGTTGTGGATCCCTGGTGCCTGCCGAGAGGCTGTGTTCAACCGATTTCCTTCGTTATCTGCTGCGGGGCCACCGCTGGTGCGCCCTGCAGATGTTGGGTCATAACACAAATTAATAAACGGTTAAATAACCTATGATGATAAACGACCTTCGAACTTATTCTTTACACTAAATCTTTGCCCTTAATTTACTCCTTTTCACCTCTCCACGCCAATTTAATCGTCAAGTTCACTGATTTAGGTGAAAACACCAAGAATCGCCAAGTCGCACTAAGAAAGCCACGCTACGCGACTTCATATCAAAAACATCAAGCTCTCTACACCTAAGATCATCAAGTCCCTCTCCCTACGTATCCTACACGTCCTACATATGCCAGAACATCAAGATGGCTATCGTAAGTGCTTACTTTCAAGACAATCATCGACTCCACCTAGAAAAAAGTAATTAAAAACCTGAAACAGTCGTTATTAACCACTACAACGAACAATTCTAAATTATGGATATTAATAAAACCTCAACTAAAGCTTACCTAACCAACAACGTTAGCTAATACATCTTCGAATATAACGCCGGTAAAAAGTTTGGTCGCGGCGCCTATGCTTTTTAAAATTTTCGCGAATTCTTTCATTACTAGATGCTAAAAATATAGAAAATAATCTAACGCATGATTAAGATTAAGATAAAGACGGAAGTCACTCGCTGTAGTATTTACATCTCAGAAAAGACCTTACTAGGTCTAGCGTAAGCCTTTTTTAAACTGGCTTAATAAGAGGGCCCTCCTTAAACCCCCAATCCTTAAGACTTTTAAGGAAAAAGAAAAGGCGTTAAGGTATTTTAACGCCCATACACACGTTTCAAAAGACTTTCCCTTTATCTTTAGCTAAGTTAAGCCTCTTTACGCGCTGGAGATAAGGAACATATTAACCTATTCGGAAGCTTAACACCTTCATATAATAACACGAAGTATGTTTTTAACGGTAAAAAAGTATGTAAAGCAAGGGCTACTAATGCAGCTTAAAGTATCGGCGTCGACGATTTATACTAATCAATTAAACAAGATCTTTAGACTTTCAAACTCCTTAAATACTTATCACACCCTAACAATTTAATTGATAGGCCCTTTAAAAACATTCCCTATTCAAGTTTACCTACACGCTAAAACCCACTATATGTTTTACCACAAGACTCTACCCTTTAAGCCAAGAGACTGTAAATTACCTCTAATACAGTGTCATGAAAGCCATAAGGCTTAAACTACTAGGAAACACTAATTAAAGTGGGATAATTATTGCAACCTACTCCTAAACCCTGTTAAAATAGTTAATATTAATTAAAAACTGCTAACAAATTTTGCTATGATCTAAGATAATGTCAAGAAATATAATGGGAAGCCTTATAATCTTCTCCATACCAAAATAATACCTCTTTTAAACATTTGCAAGTAGATAAAAATTCTCCTATTAGGTTTTCACTTACTATTCTCCAGAATCCTCATAAGGTATGTTAAAGACTACTACCTAACCTTCTTTATTAAAGTTACCACGTTTAGCGAGATCTACAATAGTATGAAAAGCTATTTCGAGTATGATATCCACCTCGCCCAATACTATACAAAATAGGTTACCACACGATATACTATAATAATGTTAAAAAAAGGAGGAAGCACTAATAGATGTCCTTGATTATATACTTAATAAGCTAATGTTATACTAGAAAGCAATGAGGAAAGTCTACGTTAACGAAACTATACTTTGCGAGCAGGTATGGATAGCGGTTATGGGCGTTAACTAATTTGAATACGCCTTATAACGCACAAATACCATCTACGAAGACTTTTTTTAGCCAGTTACGTTTTTCGATTACCATTATAATAATGCATATATTAAACTCGGTTAGTATATACTTTCAAGCCGACAATTTCCCTAACGTAAATGAAAAAGATCTTATGGTGGTTAATTACGTCGATTTCATATATAGCTACGGATGCCTATAAGGCCTAAAGCCTGGCCTACTGGTCACAAGCTAAACATAATAGTTAATTTAAATCTAATAAATCCAAAATTTAAGCGGGCCTATTAACCCTCAATATTATCGTTGTAATAATAATAAAAACTGAATTTGTAGTAAGTTTAACTATTAATCAACTTAACACTCTCCCTCCGGTCGAGCATAATAATAGAAAGGTAGTAAATCACGTCCAATATCCCTTTACTTCCGAATGGGATTATCTAATTAAATCGCAGATTTCGAGGGAGACAAGCTAATTAACGCCGCTAATACCTACAAACAAATTAAATGATACGAAGATAATATTTTTTAGTACGACTTAGTAACTAGCCGACCATGCTTTCCTATATCTTTTAGGTAGTAAAAACTCCTAATTTTACCTTAACTAAGCCCCTAACCTTACATACACCTTTAATCTTCGCGATCGTTACATAGAACACACGTTTTGAAGTATTATATAAACACAGGAGCAGTAAGGTATTTAATAAAGAGCTATTTACAATACGTAATATTGCGAAAGGAAAGTACTATAGCTCTTTAAATCAATCGTTATGTTGTTAATAAGAGTAAAGTTAACTTTAAATCGAGCGAATAACTATTGTTACTAAAAAACGGTAATTCAAACTATTATGAAAGTAATTAAATTTCACATCTTCAAGTTCTTTACCCCTTTTTTACTTTATTTAAAAGATATCAAGACTTTTGGCATTAAAGTCGACGTTAACGTAGACAAACTGGTTCAAAACGGTTAAAAGTTTCCCCTTGCCTTTAAATAGAGGCACTTGTAGTTTTATTTTTAATATATGAAATAAATAGTGTTTAACCTAACGAAGTCGAAAATATATTAACTATAATGGCGTTTTAACTATCCAGCCTTTAATAAGTTGCATAAAATCTCAAAGTCAGTATGGTATAAAGATGTGGAATACCTTTTCCTAAAATCCATTAAAAGGCTTTATTACTAGTGTTAAAAATGTATCTAAGCTCCTCTAAAATTTACATTTACATAAAAAAAACGATAAAAAATTTAACTGTAAAATCTTCATCGATATATTTTACTTAAATAATAAGCCTATCTCTTACAACTTTTATTTTGTGAACTCTTTTTGTATTGTTTAGTTTTTAAAGTCCCTTTCAGTAAAGGATACGTGGAAAACGTTAAGGATATTATGGACTAACACGTACCTGCGCCCATCTAACATCGTTTTCTACGTTACTAGTACCAATTTCACGGTGAAGAAGTTTTGAAAATATACCAAGATAATAGGTATCTAGTAAAAACAGGTACATATAAAAGCCCACTAAAGTATTAGGAAGGTTAAAAAGGTATATACCCTATTTTTTTGAACGTATAATATCTTCAAGTTGAAAATTAAAGGGTTTACAGATCCGGAGGCACGTTTATAAATATCAGTAAAAGGTTTAAACGATACTATAGGCCCTAACGACTTAATACTAAAGTTATTGGTTTTTAAAGCATACTCATGCTTAACGAGTAAATTTTCGTTTTCCGCAAATATTTAAAAACGTGTTACGGCCTATGGTAAAGCTTTAAAGAAGCTGTAAAAATGATCGGAATACCGCCAAATTAATAAGGCCTTTAACACTTGAAACTACCTTATAACGATCGACGTATTTGCTTTGCCATTATAAAGTGAAGTCCTTATACGTCTGAAGCCGGGTTAATGGGAGGACCCGTATAAAATATAAAGTATTACGAATTTCGAAATAGTCATTAAAATTACTAACTATCCTATATCCTTTCGAATTACTTATGTTAAGCTTTATATTAAGGTTACTAATAATGAAAACCCTTAAGTTCAACGACTGAATCAATACGAATTTTTTTTACCTGTTACAAACAAGATAATAAAACGGCGCTGGCGTAAACCACCTTTAAAGAAAAGAAATATAAAAGAGGAGAAATTCACACCTAGCTGTATTTACAATATTACTTGGATAAATAAGAAAAATAAGAATAACGAAAACTGAACATTGAAACTTCGAATACAAGGGATTATTAAAACTTTAGGCAAACCATTTAAGAAAAACAACAAAGTAGAAATTAACGGTTTACTAATTTGAAGGGTTATACAATTTGTATCAAAAACCAAATTTGATTTTTGAAACCTAAACGTTACGATCTTGAGGTCGAGGATTATTTAAGAAGTTAAAAGCAAAACCAGGGGGCCACCGTACGAAAAATCAGGTTTCATCGTTTAAAAACACGTCTATAAAGATAAAAACTAAATCATTACATAGTTGTTAACAATTTAAAAGATTAGCTAGCGTTTAATAGTTATTTTAATAGTAAATTGGCTAGCTAAAACTAAAGGAAAATTCACGTTCAACGATTGTAATATAACATAAACCTATAAGTAATTAACAACAAATTTATAACGTATTATATTATAAAAAGTACTTTAGGAATTACGTATTATTTATCCTTTAGCTACAGTACTATAATATATTAAGCTACTATACGGATCAGCTAAAACAAGCGTTTATTAGATTTTAATCTATCAGTAGCATTTCAAATTACAACTAACGATAAAGTTTTTAGCGTATGACCCGTACATGTTAGTAATATAAAAAAAAGGATTTCGGCGTAGTAGATATGTAAACCAACGATACTTTTTTCATCGGAACGACTAGCTTTATAATATTAGAATAATAAACGATGAAGGATTTCAAGTTTTGGAACTATAAGCTAATAACGACGTTGATAAAATATAGTTAACCTAAATTTAATAGATCGTTAATTGGTATATTTAATATTAATACCAGCTTAAACTTTTATTGAAAAAGCTAATATATCATTTTAGTTACAATCAATAACACTAATTGGATTAAGGCTTAATGGTATTTGAAATTACCTATTTAAAGCAGCTATACTATTACCTTATATCAACCAGAAACCTTTAACGACCTTTCTATTGCAATACAAATACGAAAATCGTTAAATAAAGACTTTAACAATTTAAATAAAAGGCTCTAGTAATAGATGCGAAACCTAGACCGTAAGATTAATATAGTTTTAATCAACGTGTTGAAAGTCAAGTTAATAATGTTTACGGACGGGTTTTTTACAAATAACACCGATTTATTTTTACAGATTAGCTTCCTAATAACCCTCATTAACAAAGACAGGTAAGAAAACTAATTTAACATTATCGGTAGCTCAATTTACTAAATATTTATCAAGTATAAAATGATTATACGAAGCGTATTGACTTCAGAAGTCTACGGTATAATAACGGGCTTTAATATAGGTATAAAACTATAAAAGAACCTTCAACCTTATTAATAGGAGACTATAGATTCCTCTTATCCCGGTAGTAATTTATATCAACTTAAGCAGCTCTTTCGAATACCTTTTAAAGTTTGGAATCATAAACGAAAAACGCTTAATAATAGACACAATAGCACTTCGTAAAGCCTACAAAAAGAGTGAGATTAAGGAATTCAGGTGGATTAATGGAAAAGACAATCCCGTAGATATTATAACGAAAGCAGTGCCAAACAAGGCCCTAGAAAGGTTTGTGGACAGTAATAGGCTAACCATACAAATTAAGGGCTATATTAATAGGCTACCCGGAAAATCCAGATCAAGTAACGACAATCAGGGATACGATAGCAAACTGAAAGACTGATAAGGAATTAACGATACGGATATATTTGATTGGTACGGTTAAAGTAAAGACCTGTAAAAGCCTGTAGCGGAGAAACTTTTTATAGGAATCGATAAATTCGAACCTTGGGGCAATGGAGTAATTAAGGTTAAATGGGGTTAATTTGCATGAAATTAAATGCAATTTAGTCTTAAAGTTGATTGGAATTGATAGGAGTCTGGTTAATTGACAAGGAAACAATTTAATGGCAGCCGGAAAAGATTAGTTAGCTACACTAGTGTACGCGTACAAACTAAAAAGCCGCTAGTGTTAGAATAATACTACATACAATGTAGTAGGTTAACTTTACTTACAGTAAAGTTGAATGTATTGCAAGTTAAGTATATTATTTGTGGACTTATCGCATTGTGTATACGTTGTGTACAGTACGTTACACTTTACATTAGGGCATGTGCCAAACAATTGGCCATACAAATTATAGTGCAGATTGGCTAGCGGTTTACCAAACCTAAAACAATACATCCATCACTTAACCAATACAATACGACTGTTACTTTAACCACGATTTGAATTGACAACATTGCAACGATCTAAGGCCCTACTAATATCTCAGGATTTTACGTATTCTGATTCATTAAGTTGTTTTTATTGCTATTAGATGTCATGTGTTAGAATACTTCAGCGTGAGGGTTGAAAGAATTTATTTGAGCTTAATTTTGAATAAAATCTTATGAACATATGTGTGGCTAGAAAGGAGTACTGGCGCCCCTGATACCTTTGCCCTTATTTTTATTAATTTATTTAAGGTTCTTATATATACCGTATTCTTCAAGTAATTTTGCCTAATAATTTTCTTTTACTAGTTTACTTGAATATGAAACCCTTTGTTTATATAGGTCGGTTTTTAATTTTATTTCAATCGATGTTTCTGTTTTTTTCACTTGTTTTGAGACTAATCCTTTGATAACTTAACAAAGTTGTAAAGAGCCTTGATATTGTATTTCTATTCGCTATAATTTAAGTTGGAAATAAAATAACCGATTTAGTGGATTAAGTAAATTGCCGTAAATATTTCTTTGAACTTTATAATTTATAAGTTGTCATTAAAGTGCTTTAAAATATAGTTCTAAAGATATCAACTACTTTTTTTCTTATAGAAATCGTAATATTATCATTTTTGGTATTTTTGAAGCTATTTTTATGTTTGGTTTCGTAACTAATGAACGATTTTATGATAAAGAGAAAAATTAATATTGAAATGGGGGTTGTGAGTTGTTTTCAGCTAAAGCTATTATTTGCTGTCAAAGGTGTTCTAGATTTAGCGATTTATAATTTGTAAGAACGACTTAGCTATTTGTTAACTTTAAAGATTTTAATAAATCGATAGTTGGTTTTAACGCTCAATTTTAAGACTTTTAGCAGTTAATCCCAACGCTTAGTTTTAAAACTAGTTCAATCAAGATTTCTTGATAATCTAAAACACTGTTGTTGCTTTCAAGTACTTGTGAATAGTAGCATACTCAACAGTTCTCCCCTTTACTACTTATAAATAACAGCATAATAGCTTAAGCACTTGGTGAAAATATTCTCTTTACTTTGTGTAATGACAAAACATAATTGGAAGGTAGCTTCTTTTTTTACCTTATTTATCTATGCTTAACTTAATAAATATCAATTACTATTAGTAGATCTTTATTATTATCATGTAGCCGATTCGAATTTTTGGTTGCAGTTACTGATATTGCATTAAAAATGGTGATATACTTCTTCCAAGTTTAGTAGACTGCTAGCTGGTTTGCAAACTAATCTGTATAGGTAACTGCTTAGCCTATGCCCTACATTAAATTGAGTACTTAAGTTGTAGTTAATATAGTTAACTTGCAGTTAGTGCAATCAACTGCTGTTCCAACAAGTTGAAAAGTTATTTAGAGTAAATCTTTAGGTTAATAAGTAAAAAGTTATTTATTGGCCAATTTAAAGGATAATAAACGTTGTTTTATATATTTAACCTTATAGTATCAGATTATTAGGATTGTTAGCGAATTTCATGATTTCAAATGACCTGGATCGTTACCAATCTATCGATTTTATTACGTGTCCCGTTACGCAACTTGTTGAGTTATACTGTTCCTAATGTGTTAGACTTCAAGCTCTGATTGGCTTAGCTAACCGGCTGGCCTGTTTCCTGACCCAACCGCTGTGTGGGTCATAACACCATGCAAGATTTGCAATCCGACCTCCGCTATTAATAATCGGCTTCGGGTTCGGCTTCGGGCTCGGGTTCGGCTTCGGCTTCGGCTCGCACTAGGAATTTACCATTGCGGCCGTCCACAACGCCAGGCAACGCCACGCCAGGTCGCGTTTTGTCGGCCTACCTACAGAGTACGGTACTATGTACGTGCAACTCCGCGACACGTGACAGTGAGCAGTGCCAGTAACGAGGTTCTTTCCTCCTTTCCCACCCCACAACCACGCAGGCCTGCGTTGGTCAACGCCACGCCGCCGACGCCGACGCCGACGCCGACGCCGACGCCGACCGGTAGAGCGATCGCCCTGGCTGAAGAGCTTCCACGCCCTGTTCTGGAAGCTTTCTCGCTGTCGTTTGGGCCCGCGCATCCTGGCGCTGCGCCTAGGAAGGTACAGTGCAGTCCCCAGTCCCCGTCCCCAGTCTCCAATCCACATTAGCTCCTCTGCACATCCTGGCGCGATTCCAATTTTGCCTACCGCACGATGATCTCTCCGAGTCCAGTGGAGCTCACGACCTCATTTGTCACTTCTGTCTCGCGCATCTCTTCTGGTCTTCTGGTGTCGTGCCCAAGGCGAGGGAGGCCGCGACCCTGCGCCTGTGAGGCCTTGCTGTGCGTTGCCCAACCAATCGGCCGTCTTTCCACCCAAGGGCCAAGGGCATACTAAGCCCATGTTCCTGGACGTCGATAACCTCAAGTCTCCCGCCTCGTGTCGTCCCCTCGTGTCGACCCCCCAAATCCCAGGTCCATACATCTCCCACGCGCACAGCAGCAGCAGCAGCAGCCACAGCAGCAGCAGCAGCAGCAGCCGCAGCAGCAGCAGCAGCAGCAGTCGTGCATACTACCTCGCTCTCCAAGTCCTACCTTATCGCCGACTTGCACTGGCCCTTTTGGCCGCTCCCGTCCCTCCGCCTCCCCCGCCCCAGCTTTGTGGGATCGCTCATCTCCCCGCCCAAAATCCCAGTCGCACGCGTGAGTCCCACCATCGTGGGTCGTTGTCGACTCATCCACCTTCGCTTGCCGAGCGTACATATACGCCCGCCCCTGTTCCTCTACCAACCCCTGTTCAACCCTCATCCACTCCCCAGAGTTGTTTTCCTGTCCTCCTCCCTACTGTGCCCCTTTCGACGCCCTCTGCATGTCCTCCTGTCTGTCTTTGCCGAATATGATCTTCTGACCACTGTACTTCACTTTCACACTCTAATTTCCCCTCTCCTTCCTTCCTGGCTGTTGGAAAGGCTTCCTTCAACTGCCTCTTCATTCTCGGTGGCCCGCCTGTGTCGCTGGCAGAGAGACGGTGGTGCCGCTGTGTGCGGGAGTAGCGTGCCGTCGGGTCAACCCATCGTGGCCAGGCAGCCTAGCTGATGACAATGAACAATGCAGGACAACAGCAACACAGAAGCCCGGGGGCCGATACCCCCCGCTTCGCCGACCTTGACAACGAATACGGCGACTTCCGCGACCGCGATCAGACACAGACGGCCGTGGCCAAGTCTACTTCTGATATCTTGACCAGCTTCTCCAGAGGCTTTGCGAAGCTCAAGCGCCAACCCTCTCAACTCGTCTTGAAACACGGTAGAGAGTTTTCCTCGCCGACTCCGGACGCGGCACATACCCCCATCACTGGCTTTCAATCCCCTGCGCCATCCACTCACCAGCATGCCCGCAACCTGAGCTTCCACACCAGCCTCTCGAAGCCGCTCCCTGAGCCGCCGCCACCAAGCCCGGGCACCCCTGTCGCGATTCCTCTTTCTCCTCCTGCCGCGCCCCCCCAGCATCCCCCACAGCACAGCGCCTCGGTTATCCTCGAGCCGACTTCCTACCACGACATCCCTAGCGATTCGGAGTCAGGCACCAACATGACGAGTACCATGGATTCAAACACTTCTGTGCCCACTGCAGCACAGGGCGCGGCAAAAGACTTGGGTGTGGGGTCGGCCCACAGCAGTTCCACCAGCTTGTCCGGGCCGGCCCAAGACAGCGGGAGCAATGCGCAGGGTGACAGTCTCACGCCGAAAAGCACCGGCCCAACCTCAGCCAGCCCATCGCCGCAGGGAAACGCAGCAAGGATATCGGGTGGTTCTGGAGCAGGTGTTGCAGTGCCGGGATCCACACCAGCCTCGGGCTTGCTTTGCAACGTGCACAGAACAACCGGAAAGGAGCCACGTCCCTTGGTTGGCGCGACGACGACTATCGTGGGGGACAAGCTCTACGTTTTCGGCGGCAGGATACTATCGCGGAGTCGACCCACTCCGCTCACATCTGATCTCTACGAACTCGATTTGATACGGCGACACTGGACAAAGCTCCAGACTGCAGGAGATATTCCGCCTCCACGCTACTTCCACTCCATGTGCGCGCTTGGCGACACCAAGTTGGTGTGCTATGGCGGCATGTCGCCTTCGCAGATCTCGGGCGCCGCGGAAGGCCAGGTTGATGTGACTGTAATGTCTGATATCTACATTTACGACGTCCCCTCCAGGAAGTGGACCTTCATTCCGACCCAAGACGCGCCCCAAGGCCGCTATGCGCACTGCGCCACCATCCTCCCCTCCTCGGCCACCTTCTCCTCACACAAAGCACCGCTGTCTGCATTGCAACACAACCCTGCCACCGGGACAAACGAGGGTCGCATAGGCATCGGTATCGACGGCTCAGGAGGCTCCGAGATGGTTGTGGTAGGAGGTCAAGATGGGGCAAACCACTACATTGAGCAGATCAGTGTCTTCAACCTCCGGTCTCTGATGTGGACGTCCACACAGCCTCTCGGAAAGTCCTGCGGCGCATATAGGAGTGTGGTTGCACCATTGACTCCGGCCGTGTCGGCGAGAATCGGCAGAGCCAACGCAAATGGGACCGCACGACAAGAGGGAGGTATCAGCCAAGAAGCCAGGGAGCCAGGGTCCTCGATGCTCATCTATTCCAACTACAACTTTCTCGATGTGAAACTCGAGCTACAAGTCCGCGCAAGCGACGGCCAATTGAGCGAGAGACCCATGTCCAACACGTACTCGCCGCCTGGACTGAGGTTTCCCAATGGAGGCGTCATAGACACGTACTTCGTTGTGAGCGGTACCTACCTCACGTCTTCGAAGCAAGAATATGCGCTCTGGGCCCTGGACCTCCGAACGCTGCAGTGGATGCGCATTGATGCGGGCGGCAGTGTGTTCAAAGAGGGCAGTTGGAATCGTGGAGTGCTGTGGAACCGCCACAACACGTTCGTCATTCTGGGCCACCGGAAACGAAGCTTGGTGGACGACTACAACCACCGCCGCATCAATTTCACCAACGTGTGCATGGTCGAGCTGGAAGCCTTCGGGTTCTACGACAATCCACGGAAGGTGAGCCCCATGTCCGGGTTCATCTCCGCAAGCAGTCCCTACAACGGGCCGGGGCTGAGCCTGGCTCGCAAAGCAGGGCAAACAGCTGGCGGGCGCTTCCACTCGCGAGCGAGCGAGGAGCTGGGTGAGAAGGCATTGACCATGCGCGAGCTGGCCGACATGGATATCCTCTGCATCGGCGGCGAGAGGATACCAATCAACTCGAGGCTAATAGGTCGGAGGTGGGGACTGTACTTCGTTCAGCTCTTGAGAGAGGGAACGGCGATGCAGGATGGCAGTGATGCCATGACGCTGAGATCACTTGGCGGGACGTCAGGACCGGGTGGGGCGAGGAGCTCCATGATGACCATTGTACCGACAACGCGGACAACGACACGCGAGAGCGACTTCTCGACGGCAACGACGTTGGCAGGCTCCACTTCAGCCGGTTCCGGGACGGGGTCTTCGACCCAGGAACCAACCAACCCCAACGCGGCACCGACGCCGCGGTCTCTGGCCCCGAACTCACGGCCTCGATGTCTTTACCTGCCACATACCTATCTCACGGTCCAGGCGCTCCTTCACTATCTCTACACCAGCAGTCTGCCGGCACCAAGCTCGCCGCTTTGCACGCCTCAGATCCTATGCTCCTTACTACAGATCTCCCGGCCATACCGCGTCGACGGGCTGCTGGAATCCATCATCGAGCGGCTCCACACGCTGTTCGAGAATCGCAATGCCGCAGCCATCTTTAATGCCACAGCCATGGCAGCAGGCGGTGGCCGCGGTATCGATGGTACCCTCAACCCGAACTACTTTGCCGTGGGCAGCTTGGAAGGCTCTGCAGCCGAGCAGTCCATCCAAGCACAAAACGGCGTCACCGCGATCGAAGACCCCGACAGCAGCAACGGTGGAAGCAGCAGCTGTAGAAACCCGGCTCTACACATCAACACGACTGTGCCCGGCCCAAGAAGCAGACCGCCAAGCGACGAGCTCTCTGCATCAGGCAGCGTTAGCGGTAGCGAATGGAGCGCCAGCGAAGTGGGCGACTCGGATCGTGGCGCTCGCCGCGAGGTCTGGAGCGGAGAGCTGAGCAGCGTGATTGGGATGCAGAAGCGTGGACTGAGGGGACTGATGGAGTCGCGCAAGCTACGGGAGCGCACCGGCATCGCGACGGGTGCCCCGTCGAGCTCGCGCGTGGGGCTTGGGATCGCCGGTAGTGGCGGCTGAGATACCCATGAAGGGCGGGATGGAGGCATGGCCAGGGACATGAAGTCCTAAGCTTCTCATTTTTTTTTTTTTTTTTTTTTGAGAAGAACCCTTGCTTGTGCCTCGAGCTCGTGATTCACTAGATCATGAAGGGCAGGCATGGAGGAGATACAGCACACCGCATGGCAGGCTCTGGCTCGTCGTGTTTACCGCGGAACTCATCCATCAACCGATGTACTACCGACACTGTTTTGACGCCGTAGAGCCTTGATGAGGCGGTCGTTGAGCATGGTGGACTTGGATTAGGCCACCAGTTGGAAGAAAGGGTACCGAATTTGATTTCTTACAGACATGGAGCGCGCGCCTAGTGACAGTCGCCAAGGTGACAGTCGCACAGGTACTCAGTACGTATCTAAAGGGAACGGCAACGCCATCCAGGTGCAAGGTGAGAGTTCCCTGATGCTGCCAACTCGGACGTGTGCTCGACTGGGATACTAGAAGCTTAGCCAGTTCAAGAATGAGGCAAGAATGGGCTTCGTTACCATCGTAATCAAACACGAACATTGCACATTACGAAATGGATTGGTTTCATGGCGCTGATGTTAACCGAGGACTTATAAAGCGGGCTGTCGAGATTTCCAACAACTCACCACCGAACGAACCTAACCACCAAAACAACTTCCAGTGACCAGTTTGTTCTAACTTTCTCATCTATTTATTCGCCGCCCCCTAATGGGTGTTTGTGGGCATTTATTATTTCCATGTCATGTCTCGGCCCACAGCCCCACAGTGACAGGCTATGGGACACTAAGCCAAATTGGGAAAAATGTGTGGTGTTGAAGTCTATCACCAACCGGTCCGGCCTGTCTCGCTTGTCGTCCGGTGCGTAAATACGCTTCTGGTTGGTAAATAAAAAGACCCCATGTCATGTAAATATAGTCCGTGCACCCACCTCGACAGGGACGCGTTTTATCCCTGTCGATACCTGATAGGGGGGCTTTTATTTTTAGTACAAGAAGTGTACATCTACAGTGCGGGCTCACTCGCCCACGCACACGCCACATCACGACAGGACACAACAAGGTCCATGTCCCCCGTATCGCCGGTTCACGCTTCACTCTTCCCACTTCACAGCCGCAAACATCTGTGTATAATGTAGGTTCGCCATGCTGTACATACAGACAGCCCCTCCGTCAGGGCAGGACAGGCGAAAGCACGACAAAGTAAGACCAACCAGGCATGCATGCATGGTGACGGATACGGAACCCAAGTCCCAAGGGCACAGGACGGGCGCGACAGGACGGGCGCACACCAGGAGCCGAGTCGAGCCGAGCCGAGCCGAGCCGCGCGAGCGAGCGTAGGAAGGAAGCAGAGGCGGCCAGATTCGACGGGCCGGGCGTTACAGGCGCGGCACTTGACTGTATGTGCGGCGTGCCATGAGCGGCCGACGAGAAGAAAAGACTGCAAAAGAGTGGAAGAAGAGGACGACGACGACCAGGGGCCATACAATAGAAGACCAAAACATCTCGCCCACCAGTCGCAAGGCCACATCAAGGAACGAGGTTGGTGTGGTTGGTGTGGGAGGAGGACGAGGCTTGTTTGACGATGGAAAAGTCCCGTGTTGCGCAGCACGATACATTTCCCGTATGGGAATCCCACACGTTGGTCCATGATCGAATTCGGTGCCGCACGGGTACAACACGTCCAAAATGCTACGGTGCAAATGGCTGTATTCCAATTGAATTGTTAATCCTACAGTACATTCAGTTGGTCTATTCATCAGTCCGTGCATTGGTCCAGTCGATATTCCAACCCTGGGGACTTTTTACTATTGTCGTTGAAAGTGAAGTTGAACCAATACCATTCGTATTAATCAATTGTCAAGTTGGACGTCGAGGTCAATTAAGCTACCAAAATTTGGATATCTTAAGCCTATAACCAATTTCAGAGAGGCCGTAGCGGTGCCAAGATGGGATTCTGTGTTGCCACCCAATTTTGATGTACAAGGTAAACACCCCTCTCCGAATATCCGAACTTGGATATATCATATACAAATTGACGCATCGCTTTCAAATTTACAGAAATTACAAAGTTATATTTCATTCCGCCAGGCGGCTAATACAACGACGGTTTATAACTCCACTATCTGGAATGGCAACCCTTATGCAAACTTTTAAATATTACATTCAAAATATGAAATATTGATACTTATTACATCAAATAAAGGCATCTCGCAAATGCTACCAAAGCTGACGAACTCCACTACAAAAGATTCTACAAAAATTTTCGAGGTCGGTTTTTGTAAAAGTATTAAACATATCAATGTACAGGTATAGTATTCGATTAGTTACCTCGATTTGCTATCCAAAACTATTATATGCAGTGTTTATATTATCGCTTATTTTGCACCACACAATCAGTTTTGTCTTATTTAACCATTTGTTGATCTTTCTTATATTTATTATATAGTCCTTGCAACTAAAAATTGTTTTTATATATAAACTACCAATTAAATACTATATTATATACACACTGCATAGTTGATAATTCATATTGTATCTATATCCCAAAAAGTACCATTCTGATGGTAGGGCTTTAAACGTTGCAACGTTGTCAATTCGATTGGTCGAAGTAACAGTAGTATTGTGTGGTCAAGTGGTGGATGTATTGTTTTAGGTTTGGCAGACTGCTAGCCGGGTTGCACAGTAATTGGTATAGCTAATTGCTTGGCCCGTGCCTTAATGTGAAGTGGGTGTACATTGTACTTGACTTGTAGCTAATATAGTAGGCCTACAAACAATACACTTAAATTGTAGTTAGTATAGTTAACTTTACTTGTAAGTAAAATTAACCTACTATACTGCAATTCCTATTATTCCAATATTGGCGCCTTTTTGTTTTGTGCGCGTACATTAGTGTGGTTGACTAAACTTTTCCGGTTACTACCAAATTACGTCTTTGTTAACTGGTTGGACCCTTATTAATTCCAGTTGACTTTTATGCCTAAATTGACCCCAATTACCTTTAATTGCCTTATGGCTTCGAGTCCTGGCTTCATTAACTCCCGTATATAAGTTTTTCGCTATAGACTTACGCGTATTATCTATCGCTATTATTAGCATTTTTAATCTACATGGGTTAAGTCGCCTGCCACTTTAGTTAACCTATGTAGGTTAACTGGGCTACTTCAGACCCTACTGCTACCCTTTTACTACTGCCACTACTACCCGTATTGCTATAAGCTATCTTAATTGATATAGGTTAAGTTACCTTTTACTTCTATTTAACTCATGTAGGTTAATCAAACTGTTGTTGCCTTTAATTTAACTGTGTTATCTAAAGAAATTCCCATACCCCCAGCAGTCTTTTCATTTTCTAGCATATCTTTATTTATTGGCACATAACTTGGTTTTGTTAGTTAGCTTATTAGCGTAACCCTCAATATATATGGTTAGCTTATTGCTGTTTGAAACCCTTTAAAGAGCCTTATTCGGTGATACCTTTGTTATGGAGTTGATAAGATTGTATTTCCCATCGATTTATCGGAACTCCTCGATTTCCCTGCTTCCATAGGCTTTACGAAGTATTATTACGTTGATTATCAAACGTTTTTAACTGGTTATTTCGAGTTTTAAGAGGCATTCGAATAGGCTTTTCGAGACAGTATAGATTATCACTGGAATCAAGGAAATTTTGAGCTGCTTGGTAATGACGTTGAAAGCTTTTTACAAAGTTATACCTATATTAAAGCGAGTCATTATGCCGTAAACGTTTGAAGTTAGTACGCTTCATGTATTTTTTTTGTATTTGACATAGGTTTAGTAAATTCAGTTGTCGATAATATTAAACTGGTTTTTCCTCTCATATTCATTAACGAGGGTTATTAAAAAGCCGATTTGTAAAGATAGGTCGGTATTATTTATAAAGAAACCATTTGTGAAGATTATCAAGTTAGGTTTTGACAGGTTAATTGGGATTATATTAATTTTGGGTCTCAGTTTCATATTTCACATTTAAGCCTTTCATTTTCCTAGGTAAGGTCTTTATTTATTGGGTTTTGTGTTTATGCGTGATTAATAGGTCGTAAAAGGCTTTCGATTGTTATAGGTTGGTATCATAGTTGTTATAGGCACTTTATTCCAAGTACCGTTTAGTTTTAGCCACATCAATTTTATTAATTGTAGTTAAATCAGTGCTCTAGCCCTTTTATAGAAAATTAAAACCGGTATTAATATGACGTATATGGATTGACGATTTATTTAAGTTAAGTTAGTTACTTTCCATTAAATTATGACCGGTTTACAATTCCAAAACATAAAGTTCATAATTGCCTATTGCTCCGATATTATAAAGCTAGTAATTCCAATAAAAAGGGTAGTATTAGTTTGTACACCTACTAAACCAAAATCCATTTTCTACTCTACTAGTAAATATATGTTGTATTTTAAAGACTTTATACCTAGCTGTAACTTGAAGTATAACTATTAGGTCAAAAATACATGGACTTTTATTTTAGCTAGTCCGTATAGTAGTTTAATATATTGTATACTATCTCTGGAGGATAAACTGAACGTAATTCCTGTAGTAACTTTAGCAAGACGATCCGCTGTAAATCGGTCGCTAATTGCGTGTATGCTTACTTTATATATCGGTTATTAAGTGTAAACCTACCTTTAATATTGGTTATTAAACTCGTTGCTAAAGGGATCACTAAGCGTTAGCTTATTTTATAAATCGTTAACGATTACCTAAAGATTCAATATTTATCTTTATTACCGTAGATTTAAGCAATTAGAAGTAACTCTTCATATAACGTAGTATGTCTACCAGGTCAAACGATATGACGGTACAACTTCTTAAGGCTTATTGGGTACATATCTCTAAAGCTCTTCGCATCTTTTATAACAAATACCTCCGCTTAGAGGTCTTTTTGTAAGTATAGCGATAGTTGGAGGTCTTTATGATACCCAAGCTGAGAGACCGGGATTTGTCGTAGCTACGCTCTTAGAGACCGATCGTACTAATCACAGTATGATTTAAAGGGATGGAACGTATCGTGACCCGGTGTATCTCTTGTTCCCTTATCACCAAGGGTCTTATTAACGCCCAATGCGGAGGATAAATACTTAAACAATTTGCCGACGACTTGGTTGCGACTTTTACCTACGATATTAAGTTCGCGTTTGCTAATATAAAGGCTACGTGATTTTTTTTGAAGGACGATCAAGGGGTTTACGACACCCTGTTTTACAATTGGCTCATTTAAAATATACGGTGCCTAGGGTTTTACCGTATTCTATTTACGTTCGTTAAAAGCTTTTTAACCGGGAAGGTAATAAAACTACAATATTAAACGGCAATTACGGGGGTTTTAAACTTTAGTTACGGCACCTTATAAAGCTTAACCTTCTCCCTAATACTTGATATAATTTATATATTAAATCCCACCCAGTATCATACGAGCCGGGTTTTCATTTACGCTGATAACGTATTTTGTTTACGAAATTCAAATTTTTCAAATTTAAACGTTGCAGGCTTCAAAGCTAACGTACGTAGGCGGACTTATGAGTAAATAGTGACCGGTTAGACCTTGCCATAAAAAACTTTGAGTTATTATATATTACTAAACGTTAAGGTTTTATAAACGCTTTTAAGCGGGGGATTCTATCTGTTTTTACCGTTACGGAACCGATCCACCCGGTTATAAACCTTTTACCCCATACAAAATTCTAAGGTATACGATAGTTATGGTTTTGGTTCGACTGTGTTTTGTTAGGAAGGGTGCATATTGGGTAACGTGTGATAAAGGTTTTAAAAGTCGCACGGTATTATAGAGGACTTTAACGAATAATATATAGGCTCTCGCCGCACTTTTTAAGCATGGTAGCTATTGTCGTGATTATCTTTATATTCACGTATCACGTTAAAAGTTAGTACTTTAAACGCGGGTGAAAGGGTTTTGAAACACAGATTACAATCCTATTAATCGTTATAGCGAGGGCCTTCGCCCCGATATATAAAATTACGCTAAGCGTTATCGCCTTACGGGACTACAGGTTACCTTTTAATAGAGTCTTTTTAAAATAATAATAACTTTGTTTCGCATACCGTTTAAAAACCTTTAATACCAAGTATCTATTTATATAATGAATCGAGGCGACGTTCGTAACGAGGGCCTCCAGGGGCGGAACTCCTACCTTTACGACTACGTCAACTAACAGAAAAGGGGCTACGCGCAATATTATAATTTCTGTTATAACCCAAGGATCAAGTGCAGGTCATGGAATAGGCCAGCGGTTTGCTGCGCTATTAGAAGCCTGATATCCAACACATCAAGCCAGAGATCTTCCTTATGTAAGCACACAGGGTTAGGGTCTGGACCGACAGGATCGCTCGCGGTCTAGTCGACAACATTGGGACCAAAGGAAGCGACATCGACTTCAGCGGTCCAGTACTGAAGACGGTATGAAGGTACAAATATATAAGGATACAGTCATCACCACACAGATAGTATTTCCTTCATAGCTCTTCAGTTGTCAATCTAAGCATTCAGTCCACACACCTGAATAGCCTAAAAGCTTGTGATCATTCTACGGCACGAACAAACATTTTTTTGATATTACACCTTTGTTACCTCTGCTACCTTACTGCTAACATAAACCCCTTGACACCTTCTATTTACGCACGGGTATTCATTGTGATCATTACAATTTCCAGGAAATTTACTCGATTTTAAACACAGCTGATATAAATTGCGTAAGAAAACCTCAACGACTTTATTTTACCGTTACGGCAGCCTAAACTGGTTTGGAAACTTCTATATCTCCTCGCGGTCGATAACGAATTCCTTAACTTTTTACGGTTTGTTTTACTTACCTTATAGTTTTCTTTTAACTTCCTCGATAACCTTACGGGCGGATTAGTTAAAGAAAACGTAGCTTTATCCTTCTAAACTTAATACACTAACCTAAATAGGCACCATATCATAGTTATTACCGACGAATCCAAATAGTTTCTAAATGGCAAGCGTTACATCGGATATAAATACGTGGGTTATCAGAATAGGCATGTAATTACGAAAAAATCTGCTAACCTATATTTAAATACGTATGTATTTAATGAGAAGGCTATTAAATCTTTTCAAAGCCTTAAAGAGGCTTTATGAAATACCTTAGGCGAAATAATAGTTTGCGTAAATAATACCTTCGTAATCTAAAGCTTAACTAATGATCCTACCACCTTTTTTTAATAAGCTTTCCGAGGTTTTCACGCGGTAATCTAAACGTATCCGGAATTTATTAAGGTTCAATATAACCCTAGGTATATAAGGATTATTAGTAACAAAGTTACAGATAAGCTCGCCAGCTTAAGGGCTATATCTTACAATTTTCTCGAAGGTAATGACTTACCCTTTACGAACGGGTAAAATCATTATTACGATTTAACCTTAGGGTCGTAAAAAGATAATAATATGTTTAAAAGGAGGTTAAATTGTTTCTGTAGTATAGGCGTTAGAGTTTTACCTAGGCGACTAGGCCAGGGTCTGAATTCGGTATATTTCGCGGATTTGGTACCTCTTCGCCTTGAACACCCTTTCTACGGCTCCCTTTTTATCTTTTTATTATTATAAAACACGGGTACGGGGATTTCAACCCATACTTTCGAAGGTTTCTGCTTTTTGAGGCCAGAGGAAGATATTATCGTTAAAATGTCAAACTAAGCATAAACTACCTGATATATTATCCAACTTCTTCAAGAGTTTCAAAAATTTGATTTCAGACCTTGAAAAAGCCTTTAAACAGGCGGATATACGACGATTATATAAAAAGGGTTCTCGTGAAACCTAAAATTTTCCGGGATTTCGCCCGCGTTATATACTACTTTTTGAAAGATAATCGTAGTTAAATTATAAACTTTTAGGGCTATGGTTAACGCCCGCTAGCAACAACTATTTTTAACGCCCGCCGGCAGTTATATAAGAAGCACGCCGGCTTACATATATATATTACCACTAATACTACCATAATTATTACTACTATTAAAATAGGGGAACTTAATCTTTTACTAGTTTTACTATAACCACTATTAGGATTTTAACGATGGTCGCTTAATGAGCTCGTCTTTTCCAAAAAAGAGTTATAGGTTTTAGAAAGGGATTCGGGGCAATGGCGAGGAAGGGGGTGCGAGTAGCGGTTAGGATGGCGATGGGAAAGGAGATAACGGGCAAATTAGAAATAAAACCCGTTTCCCCCCCATTACCGATTTCATCGTCGCAGTTGGTACCTACTTAGTCCCCTTTAATAACGGTTCTATGTCGCCTTAACAAAGCTGTTATAGCGGTTTACGCCAAGTTAACTTCCTCCGCCTTTACGGCGGTGTGTAGCGGTCGCCGTAAGGTGGTTAGGCGTCTAAAAGGCGTTTTTGTCGTGACAACAACACGGTAGACCGTTGACGATTCGGTAGAGTTAAGGATAATGGAAACATAACCGCCTTTACGCTTAATTACTACCATTATATGTTAGGTCCGATTACTTGTAATATAGATATTAAAAGAGTTATACGCGCGTAGCGGGTGTATTTGATGCCCTTCTCTTCCCTAATATAGGCCACGTTACTTACACTCGTTAAAAAGGACTGTAAGTAACCCGTATAAGGTTACACCCCGTTAAAAGCGAGGTGAAAGCTGGTTAGGTGAGTTGAAAGAGTATAAGAAGGGAGGGGAGGGGAGTCTAAAAGGGCGGGGGAAGGAGTCGCGCTTGAAATGCGTTTGGCGCGTTTGTGATATCTGGGTTTTCGGGCCCTAGAACGGCTGGCAAGGGCGCGAGCGAAACTATCTTTACGAGTAGGTGCTATTAAAGGAAAAAGATTAGCCAAGATACCCTAATTAAAAGAAATGTGGGAGCACGGGGTGCTAGGATATAAGAGGTATTTACTCCTTTTAGTTACTTGGACGGTAAATTGAAAAGAGGTTGAAGTTTAGGGGCCATGTTAATAAGGGATTATTTTGATATAAAATAGGGTAATACAAATTACCACGCATACGTAAGGGCGAAAAAAATTACCCTTATCGATTTAGAACTTTCCTTAACGCTTATACCTAAGTTTATGTGTTCTTTACAGTCGCCCCTTTCAAGGGCTTTTACCACGCTCTTTTTGGCTTTACAGGGTCTCTTTTTTAAGGGACCAAACTAATTATACCTCTGACGCGATTAAGTGCTGGGCGGGGACTAAAATAGCCACTTTACATGGCCAGACTATGGCTACAGTTTACACACCTATAGATATTTAAACTACAGGGCACCCTAAAGTATTAATTAGAGGGGTGGTAGAGGTACCTAAAAATCTTTTGAGGCCGCATTAGCCTACGTTACGACCCCTCCTACCGGTATCTACAGGGATATTACGTAGCAGCTAGTGCGCCGCTTTATGGTGAGTACTGCCCAGTGATAGTACTATATAAAAAAAAAAAAAAGAAAAAAACTTTTTGTATAACCGCTCCGTAATCTTGCCTTTAACCTCATATGTAATTCTCGACTTAAAAATCGTAACATTCGGTTTTTAAAAGTTGAATTCGGTTTTAGGTACAGATCATACAACTTTTTCAATTAGGAAACCGTTTATTTCGACTTTGTCACTTTCCTTATAAGGTTTGCCGAAGGTTTTAATAATACCTTATACACGAAGCTTTAATAAAAAATCTTCATCGTTTTTCATTTTCTTGTTTTCCTAAATAGTATTGTAAATATAAACTGGTATATATTTCTATTTTATATCATTTCATTTTTTCGGTAATTGTTCTCCCCGTCGGTGTCTTCTTGGCTTATCGATTATAAGTTAAGAAGGGTCGTATTAGCTTAGTTAGTTGGTTTGAAGATTTTTATCGTTAGTTACCGTAATATAAGATTCAATTTATGTGGTAAGAAACGTCGCAAAGTCGTTAATAGTTTGAACAACTACTTTAATGATGGTAATACTTTAGGCTTTATCTATATTATCCTATTTGTTGGGCTTCTGCCATACAAAGCTTTTAATCCTTAATAGTAAAGTAAATACGTTAATTATTTTAAAACCCTTTTTAATGTTCATGGTATACTTAACTTAATATTGTAATGATTCATTTCGTAGTTCTTCTAATATCTTTTTGTAAGCTATAGCTTCCTGTTTTGTACTTACTAATACTATAAATCCACTCGTTAGGTGTAGATACACTCCAAAAACTAGTAGCGTTAAAACTAAGCCATCAAGGCCTACAGTGTCGTTCAAGCTCTTTACCGCTATTTGAAGATGTATCTCTTAGTCCATAAAGCTTTTAATATTTATTATAAGGATATCATACGATCAGCAAAGTAATACATATGCCCTTTCGATCTTTCTAATACTATTATAGGCTTTTATAGGTACCTGTTTACATTGAATCCCTATTATCTTAGCGTCCGCCTAAAACTCTACCGGTATAAATTTAATACCAGCATCGTAAACGACAACGTCAATTGGTCCCAAATACGTGTTAATTTATAGCATCATTAGCTTTTTCTATGTATGTTTTTACTAATAAGAACTTTGAAAACTTGAGTTCGAAAAAAAAAAGGTCATGGAGTTAACGACATGAAGAATATGTTTGTTATCTAAGTAAAATACATTCATAAAAACCTCATAATGATAATCCCTATAGTTTTTCAATAAAAATTTAAATACTCGGTAGGCTTATGTATACGTTTATTAGTAACGGAAAAACTTTCTAATAGCTTTCTAAACGAATCATTTTATATATTTATACTCTATAAAATTTAGGACTTTATTCAATTTATTAAAATCAGTGTAGTTAAAACGCCAGTGTAGTTAAAGTATTTTCGACTCCGTTAAATTTAACACCGGTGCGTCTAGGACTTGGAAATGATATTAAAGGTACCCTTATTTAAAGACGAAAGATAATCTTGAGCCATTTTTATCCAGTTTATCAACGTTAACGTTAACATTAACGCTAGGAATCCATATATCCTATAAGCAGAGAAGGAAAGGGGTAAGGAATTTAAGGATGTAAAATGAAATTAAACTAATAATAGTTTGAATGACAGTTATTTTTATTAAAGATAGTTGTTTGCTTAGAACGAAGCTGACTTTGACATTTCATGCATTTTAACAATTAATTTCAGTAGTAGTAATACTTTCCCTTCATAATACCACATATTATAAATAGATTTTTTTAAAGTAATTTGCTCTCCCTTTATCTAACATAATACTTTGGAACGTGTAGTTCACGTAACAATCGTAAAAGATAAAGATATATAAAGGGTTAGGGGTTTGGTTAAGGTAAAGGTAAGGGTTTTCGCTACTTAAACGGTATAAGAAGGCGTGGTTAACTAATTATAAGACCGAGTTAGGAAGTAGTATCTTTATGGCATTGGATTTGTATAAAAGTATCGTTGTCGTTAACGAGTTTTTCACCTTCGAAATCTACGATATAATTTGAGCAATTTTATTCGAAAGCTATAAGGTATTAAATATAGTATATTATCCATTCGTTATCACCCTCATTAAAAAAGTAACGAGTTTACTAAGAGCGGGCATTATTATAGATTTAACATTCTTTTTTCATTGTGAAAACGATAACTTTTGCGGTTAATAGGTTCGGTTAAATTTTATTTCTATTAACGTTAGTATAGCTATAAATTTTAGTCTGAAGTTGTTGAACTAGGTTTCAAACGTTAAGGGTGTCTATAACTATACTTAAGATCGACGTAATTTACCATGGTGTGGTTCTCTTTATCCACATCGTGAAAATCATTAATTTAGGTTTATATACCAAACGAATTCGGTATACGTGTTATTAAAGTCGCGAACCAAGAACGAAAATATCTAGAAAAGCTTTCGAAAGTAGCATTTGAGTGTTACAAGGCGTATTTAAACTTGCTAACGCTAATAATAGCTACTGAAACCTGCTCGAAAAACCTAGCTTTACCAACGAAAGCCTTCCCTATCGTTTGATAACAAAGTATACGTTTATTAAGCATCAATTTCAGTATATCTATAGGTGTTTTCTTCTTATTTCTTTTAGTTTGCTATTATTGTCGTTTACCTTGTAGTAATCCAATTAGTATAATATTGTATAAAGTGGAAATAGTACTTGAAGTGAATTTTTATATTATTGTAAATCTCGCGAAAGGTTGTTACTTGTATTGGGAAGATTAGGTAGTAGTACTTTGCGTTTATTGTAAGGATTCAGGGGGGAAATAAATCAAAATTAAAAGGATAAACCTTTATCCATTTATAAATGTTTAAAAAATGTATTATCTTAAGGTTAAAAGGTAATAAGAACTTAGCTTTAGGAATGGTTTTCAAGAGTTGAACAATATTACTTAATTAACCGTATAATGGTGATATTAATATCTTTGACCGTGTTAACAGCTATTACTTCACGCGTTCTACAGTCGTAAAAAGCGTACTTCGCGTGTAACGTAGAGGTGTTGGGCTTCCGAATGAATTAATAGGGTTTTTATCGTTAAAGTGTAAAAACGCTTGATTTAACTATGCATTAAGGGGAGGTTTCATAAATTGCCTATAAGAGCGTTAAAGATTTTGAGTACTCCAACAATTATATCAAGAATTTTAAAGATTAGGATTTCAAGGAGGGTCATCTCGTTAAACCAATTTAAAGAAGATTTCAGCTAATCCTAGAAGAGTCTTTTCTAAAATATAAATGCTACAGTGAGTAACCTCATTTTTTAACTTGTTATTAATAGTATGCTAGATTATCTTCCATATATTAAGTATCTAGTGATTAAAAAACCTATAAACGTATTGAAAAGCATGGGATCTACGGTTGTAGTCTTCGCTGAGGTCCACCTTGAGAATATATTAGCTAACGTAATTGGTTAGATTAATCGCAGTTAAGGGTTTGTTAATATCCTCATATTAGAGTTTCTTTATTATTTCCATTAGCGAAAATAGTTTCAAGAACTTTAACTGCTTTTATATATTATTGACTCGGTGTTATCGTACAGTTTTAATTGTTGTAAAACTTGGTAAGAATCACGTGGAGTAGACTTAGCGATATGAAAGTGTAGGGATTTGTTGTTTTGGTGTAAAGACACGTAGAAACTTAGTGACTTGGCGTTAAATCTCGCGACGTGGCTTTTTTAACGCAATGTAGTATTTCCGTATAAAATAGTAATCATGAAATTTAATTAAAGTAGGGGAAGAGAAAAATAGTGAATTAAGGGCAAATATTTAGTATGGAGGGTAAGTTTAAAGGTTGTTTGTTATTAGTAAAGGTTAATGGTTATTTATTTTGTTTTTTTGGTTTGAGACCTAGTCCTTTTTGTAATATTAAAACTCGTAGCAATACTAACTTATCCGCTTGACAACTTGTTGTTTCAAACCTTTAACGTTTAATATTATTTCTTTTTAAAAAAGATTTGGTAAAAATTTCTTAGTATTGTCAATAGCGATACTATCGCTACTTCTAAGCTACCGTAAAAACCAATGTAACTTTGAAGTGTTTTATACTAATTACCGTGAGAACTCAAATAGAAGTAGGGAACTTTTGAAAAAATCTTTCCTTTACCTTAGTCTTTTACAACACGTAACCAGAAAATAGCTTTTTCTTTTACTTAGCTTATATATATTTAACTTAATGAGAACTAATTAGTGTTCATAAGGCTTTAGCCATTATAAATTTGTCGATTCTATTATTCGAAGTAATATAAGTATTATGTGGTCAAATATTGGATGTATCATTTTAGGTTGGAAAACCTCTAGACGGTCTACAAAGCAATTTGTATGGCCAATTGCTTGGCCCGTTCCCTATCATAAAGTGGGTGCTTACTGTACTTAACTTGCAGCCAATAAAGTAGGCCAAAAAACAATACACTCAACTTGCAGTCAGTATAGTCAAATTTACTTGTAATTAAAGTTGACCTACTGCACTGAAATTACTATTATTCCAATACATTCTATTTTTTTTTCTTTTGATGATTTATCCTATGTTAAACATAACCCTCCAATTCCCCATCTGGACCCGTTAGGAATTTCTCAATTTCACATCTATTTCTTTATTGAAATCTTCTCGATATAACCTCAAATATATTATATTTGTGAATAAAGAGGTAAAAAAGTTCTTTTAATAGCGTTGCATTGTTAATGAAACAGTAACATATCTATAACAATATACAAACGACTCTTCATATTGTAAATACTTATTTCAAGTAATATAAGATTATTTAGCATCTGGAATTAAGAGATAAAAGGCATTGTTTATCAAACATTAGGTATAAAGGTATCTCAAAGTTTTCAAATTGGTGAAATGGGTATCAAAATATCCACCATCAAGTAATAACACTTATCTTACTCTTTGATTGCACTTATTAAATACATTAATTCATTTTATACTTATTCGTTAGTTCATGAACATATCCGTCAATGAACTTAATCAACTTATTTATAATAAGAAGTTTTGAGGATATTTTAAAGACTAAATTGTCTCTGTCATCGCGTTAACAATGTTATCTTTACCATCCATCCATCAAAATTCATGAATGTCTCTGGTTACCTATATTCCCCCAAAGCCATCCTATTATTCATCAATCGTTTTTCACTCTTTATACGAAATTGACAAAAACAATCAAACGAACTGTTGAAGTTTATGTCAAGAATAATATAAATGAATTGAAATATGAGTCGTTTCATAACCATGTAAATGATATTGATAGTCGTTACACCAATATAAAACTTATTGGTATAACTTAAATTTCTAAAGTAAAAGCGCTATGTGTTACTTTTGTGTATTTTACAGTCAACTAATATAAAATATTAATAGTGAATTATCTGTAAACGATTGTTTCGTTTACTATTATTATTAAGAGGCCAGTTTATACGCGAAGGTATGTGTTACTTCCAAAGGAGCCATCTGCAAAAATTATCAATTTATTTGTTTCACAATATATAAAAACCATGTGAAATCCTCTATCCATATTATTCATTTACTTTTAAAAATACTTATAAAGTTTATCGATATTTTCATTTAATACGTTTCAGGTTTGAGTTATCATTGAAAGGTCATATAAGGCCTTTGGTTGGCATAAAGTCATAATATAGGCGCAAAAATCAAGTTATTTAACTTATTTTTAATTATTTCAATATTCTTTTGAAGATAGTACCCCACTTTCTTCATTATGTCTTAATTGAAGGCTAATATATAGTTCATCCGTCTCATTATCTTCTTACAAACGAATTGTTGAGCTATTAAAGTTTATTAGATTTTTAATATCTAGTATAGCAATCGATTCAACGTTCTATAATCGTGATAATTTTATCACTTTCGAGAAATCCTATATTTCAATGATTAGTATATCGTTATATTACATATTAATAGTAATGAAGCATTTATTCTTTTTAAATAAAACATATAATTTAGAACTTAAAAGTATTGAATTAATTTCCCGTTCAAAGTGGTCCAAATATGTTACTAATCAATAAACACCTGCTTTGATAATACCATAGAATAGATTTACGCATCTTATTATTATTTTTATCAGATTTCGGTAAGTCTTTAGATGTTGAAACGTTGTCTATTCGATTAGTCGAAGTAACAGTAGTATTGCATAATCAAATGGTGGATGTATTATTCTAGGTTTGGCAGACCGCTAGCCGGTTTGCAAATTAATTTTTATGGCCAACTACTTGGACTGTGACCTCGTATGAAGTGTGGCATACTATACTAGACTTACATCCAGTATATTAAGCCGTCAAAAAACAATATAATTAACTTACAGTCAGTATAGTCAACTTTACTATATGTTCAGTAGACTACTACACTACAAATACTACTATTCCAATGTCAGCGGCTTTTTTAGTTTGTTCGTGCACGTTGGTGTAGTTAAAGAATCTTTCTCGGTAAGAGTTAAACTGCGATCTCATTAACTAAACAAACCCCTATTAATTTCATTTAACCTCCATATCAAAATGCACCCATTTGTATATAAATTTACATGAAAATCAACCCTAATTGCTGTCAATTTATCCACGTCTGCGAGATCCTCCATTTTTGACTCCCACAAAAGGTTCTTCCCCCACAAGCCTATAAAATCTTTTAATTTAACCGTGTCAATGAATAAGATCAATATTATCAATTCCCTGACAATCTTCCAGTTCGATAATATATCCCTAACCGCTACCACGTAACTTGGGTTTGCCGGGAGGCCTATCGACGTAACCCTCGATAAGTATAGTCAGATTATTGTTATCCACAAACCTTTTAAGGGCATTATTCGACGATAAATTCGTTATAGTGTTAGTAGGATTATATTTGTCGTTAATCTATCGAAATATTTTCATCCTCTTCTCTTTGTAAGCTTCGGGAAGTGGTATTACGTCGATTATTAAGCGTTTTTCGCTAGTAGTTCCGAGTTTCGAAAGGTATTGGAATAGGCTCCTCGAGTCGGTATAAATCACCACTAGGATTTAAGGAATCTTAAGCTACCTGGTAATAATGTTAAGATTTTTTTTATAATACCATGTTTATATGAAAGGATATTATTATGCCGTAAACCTTTAAAGCCAATATGTTTCGTGTAATTCTTTTACATTTAATAAAGATTTAGTAAATAAGTTTGCTAATAATACTAAACTGGTTTTCCCGCCTATCTTTATTAATGAAAGCTCTTAGGAAGCCTATTTATAAAGATAAGTCTGTGTTATTTATAAATGAACTATTTGTAAAGATTATTAGCTTAGGTCTTGATAGGTTGATTAGAACCATATTAATCTCTCGTTCTAAATTTTACACTTACCATTTAATCCTTTCATTAAGCCAGTTCAAGTCGTTACCTATTAGATTTTATATTTACGTAGAAATAGAGAGGACGTCAATAGCCTTCGGTTGGTATAAGATGGTAATATAATTGCCACGGGCACGCTGTTTCAGGTACCATTGGGCTTTAGCCCTATTAATCTTATGGATTATAGCCAAATTTATACCCTGCCTTCTTTGGCGAAAACCAAAGTTAACATTAACATCAAATATACAGATTAATAATAAGTTAAAGTCAAATGAATTAATCTCTATCAACGTTATCACCTGATTGCAATTCCAAAACTTATAGTCTTCGACAACCTATTTTTTTTTTATGGTACAAAGCTAGCTGTTCCGACAAAGAAGGTATCGTAAGTTTGTATACCTACTAAAACAAAGTCCTTCTTTTATGTTACTAGTAGATACAGGTCGTAAATTAAAAACTTTATACCTAGCCGTAGTTTGAATTACTATTAATAGGTGAAAAATCAGTAGACGTTTACCTGAGCTAATCTGTATAAAGACTTAAGAAATCGTATTACCGTTGTTAAAGGGTAAATAGACCGTAATTCCTGTAGTAATTTCAAAAGTACGATTAGTTGTAAATACTTTACTGATTACGTATAGGCTTATATTATATTTTAGCTTTTAAGAGTAAACTTGCCTTTAGTTTTGGCTAGTAAAATTGTACTTAAACGACTTCCAAACGTTAGTTAATCTTTTAAATAGTTAGAAATTAGATAAAGATTCAGTTTTTGTATTTATCTCTGTATCTTTAAACGATTAGGTATGACGTTTTATACGGTTGCCTCGTGGCTTTTCCTTTAATCTAGTAAATAATCCCCGACCTAAAGATCGTGATATTCTGGTTTTAAAAGTTAAAATCGCCCTTCGGTACGAATTATACAACTCCTCGAGTTAGTAAGCCGTTAATTTCGACCCTATCGCTTTTCTCAAACGGCTTGTAGAAAGTCTTAATGATACCTTATACTCGAATTTTTGATATTAAGTTTTTGTTATCTTTTTCTTTCCTACTCACCTCAATAATATTGTAGAGACGACCCGGTATATATTTCTTCTCCTTAATTTTATTTCGGGGTTCGTTTGTGCTGACGAAGGTTTATTGCACTAATTATAACGGATACAGGAAGTTTGTATTATCTTAGTCGTTTATCTTAAAGTTCTTCATTGTTAGTAGCCTTAATGTAAAGTTTAATCCAAGTGGTATAGAAAGATATAAGACCGTTAGCAGTTTCAACAACTAATTCAAAGTTGGATATACTTAAGGTTTTATATAAGCTCTTTCATTGGCCTGGTTTCTGCTATACGAGGAGTTTACTTTATAATGGAAAAATGAATAAGTCGATTATTCAAGGGAATTTACTGGTGTTAAAAACGTCTTTAACTTGGCGGCGTACCAATCATTTCCGCAATTTTTTTTGAAGCTTTACCATAAACTATAACTCGCTTTTAGGTACTTATTAATAATGAGGATTTACTCGTTAAACGTGGGTATGCTTTAAAGACCAGTAACGTTGGTATTAGGCTGTTAGGGTTTACAGTATCGTTCAAGCCTTTTACTATTATCTAAAAGCGTGTCTTTGGATTCGTAAAACTTTTAATTTTTAGCGTAAGGATACTATAAGTTCAGCGAAGTAGGGCGTATACCCTTTTATTCTTTCCAATACTTCAGTAGGCCTTAATAGGCACCTATTTACACTAAATAACCATTATCTTAACATTTTCCTAAAACTTCGCCGCCGTAAAGTTAGTATCGGTATCGTAGACAACGATGTCAGGTAAGCTCAGGTACGTGTCAATTTACAATATCCTTATCGTTTCCCACGTATCCTTTTCCGAAAGGGACTTTAGAGATTAGGCATCATACAAAGACGTTACAAAATCAACAAAATAAAAAACAGGTTTGTTATTTAAGTGAAATACATTAACAAAAACCTCATAATTAAATTCCTTATCGTATTTTAAGTAAATCAAATTTTCTAAGGATTTAGACATACGTTCAATAGTAGTGGAAAATCTTTTAGATAAATTTCAAGATAAAGTTAAAACTCCTTAATTAGATGATCGAAAAGCTAATCCTTTGCTAATAAGTAATAAGAAATGTGAAAGCTGGCGAAAGTACCTTACGCCAACAGGTTCGGCAGGCTGTTACGGGCTATAGAAAGTTCGAATACGCCCTTTAATACCTATATATCACTTGCGATGTTTTTTTTTAGCTAACTGCGATCCTCGTTGGCGAGCGTAACAGTTCGAGTTTCGGACCCGACTAATAAATACCCTTAAGCTTCGAAATTCAATAACGGGTAAAAAAACCCTTCCTATTCCTATTATATTAATCGACGGTACGGAAGGCCCGGCTAATAAGGTTAAAAGAAAGCCCGGGCCTCTACCTACGAAAAAAGATATTCCTTTTCCTGAAGGTCTTTAAGTCGACCAAGCATATTTACCTTAAAATTTAAGAGATACTGGATTTATGGTAAAAAAAGCTACTGGTAAACACATTATACTGCCGCCGATCGTAAAGTAAAACAGGTAATATATTACATTTAATTCTCCTTTACTTTGAACTAGTAATATGTTGAACAAGTTGCGTAATTTAAAGTTCATAAAGTTCAAGAGGAGTAAACCATTCAAAGGCCATAGGTTATTACGAAGATACTGGCATTAGAACTCACCCGAAAGCAATGTAATAACTTGCCGACCATGCCTTCTTGTACCGCTTTACATATAAAGTCCCATACCGCTGACATAACGATAAAAACCCTGACTCGATATACTACTTTATTATTTGAAATCGCCACGCGATGCAGGTTTTTCACAGGATTATACCGGATACAGGGGCGGCAGGGTACTTAACAGGAGGCTATTTACACTACATCGCATTGCGAAGAGATACTAATACTATTGGAGAACTAGACTACACGGATACTAGCAAAGCTAAGGTTGGCTTTAACCTTAAAAAAGAATTATATTTACTGTGATCGACGACGGTTACGATTATTCTTAGGCTTATTGTTTTTCACATCTTAGAATTCCCTACCCCTTTTCTCCTTTGATTGAAATATATGAAAAACCTCGACGTTAACGCTAACGTCTAAATTAACGAACTAATACAAATTAAGGCCGGAAAACGGTTTTTATTTAACCTTAAATAAAAGTACCTCTAGTTTCATCTTTAGAGGCTAGAGGAAATGGTGTTAAAATTTAACGGAGGTAGAACTTCGTCAATTACATTGTAAGTTTAACTATTCTATAACTAATAGATTTAAAAAGGTTTTAAAGATAGTTTGTAACGAATATTTAAATTTGATAACATTAAAGGTAATTAAAAAATTTTGCCACTATTGCCAAATATATTTCCAAATCTCTTTAAAATTTAAGTTTATATTGAAGAAAAATTAAGATTTGAATTCCGAAGATTTTCAAAACGTATTTTACCTCAAAGATAAACTAGTATTATACGTTATAAATTTCGTCACAGCTTTCTATGATATTAAATTCCTTAAAACTATTACAGTAAAGAAAACGTAAGAAATACTACGCACTTTGGGAATTAATACGTACTTTAGGCTACCAAACGTATAAGTTTACGACGCCGGTACCAATATTGCTATAATGAAGTTTTAAATTAACGTAAAGTCGATAGGGATTTAGTATAGACAGGTTCCTGTCAAGATTTACTAGGGTATTAGAAAAGTCGAGAGGGTATATACCCTTTTACAAGGGTTTACGATATTATAATACTGGAAATCGAAAGCTTTATAAGCTTAAAAAATACAGCTTTTAATAACAGGAAGAGGATTTAACGATATTATTCGCCTTAACGAACGTATACCAATTTTATTGGTATCTGAGGGCTATTCACGTATAACAACTAAGTCGCCACCCTTACTAAACATCCAGAAACAAGCTGTAACATATAACAAAGCGTTAAAAGAACTAAGGAAGAAATTGGTATACCGTTAGGTAAACGATATCTTTATTAACAGGAATGAACTATTAACTATAGACGTGTTATCCCTCATCGTTTGAAGTAAAGTCGTTACGTAGCACGAGCCAGGCAAATAGAATAGGTTGTAAAAAATTTTAAGTATTACCAATTTAAATGTAGTGGTTAAAACTGATAACGGCCACGTAACTTTGTGAGCTATATAGTTTAAACCGTACTGAAAACCTTTTATGCCATTTAAGTTTAATAAAGATCCTAATGTCGATGACCTCCAAACCGAGTGGATTAGCTGATACAACCCTTCCGAACCTATTATTAAAAAGTAAATGGTACGTTGACGGTGTAAAAGACTACCTAAAAAGAGGATAAATATTAAAAAAAAGGATGGAGATGGGAATTATAGTCCTGTCAGGGTATATATAACGACGTAGGTATTTTAAAGGGAAAATTACAACGGAGAACTTACCATTAAGTTACGTGTGGAAGGTATTATTTATATTCTGGGAAAGCATTTTAAGAAAAGCAACAAAGTGAAGATTAACAGCTTTTTTTTATAGATGGTTGTACAATTTATACCGTGCGGATTGTACTGCTAAAACTACTAAAAGAATTGAAAGACAAGATTCCGGCCGGTACAATGATATACTATATGAAGTCTTTATATAGATTAACTAAGGTAGGCGTTTAATGGTTCCTAACATATTAAATATAGTTTGAAAATAGGCTAGGTATAAAGACTTTAATATTAAACCCGTGCCTATTAATTATAAAAAGTAAAAACTTTGATATTGTAGGTATATAAGATAATAATACCTTTTTTTTTCGGAAGTACTTGATTTATAGCGGCGGAATGGAGTATTATCGAAAACTTGGGCCTTTAAAATTGAAGTTAATCGAAACGTTAGCTAAAAGTATAAAACTTAACTTGAATAAATCTTTCATCCGTTTTTATGGTATTAAGCTTACAAACGGTATTTATATTATCTTACATTAAAAATGGTAATCTATAAGCCTGGCGATTATTAATAAGGACGACGAGAAAAATTTACAGAGATATCTGAAGTAAAAAGCCTATATGGTCTATATCGCTACATAATGCCAACCGAAAGTATTGTACGACCTTTTTATTACAGTATAGATATAAGATCTACAGGACAAGGACTTTAAAAGGTTAAATAAACGGATTGAGTAGCAAGTAAACCACGTAGAAAAAGGAATGAATAAGGTTTTTGTAAATTTGGTAAAGACGAAACTAATAATATTTACAAACGGGTTATTTACGATTAATACTAATCTTATATCGTAAATCGGCTTTTGAATCATACTCGTTGACAAAGATAGGTTTAAAAGGTAATTTATAATCACCGGAAACCTTATATACTAAATATCCATTAAATATTAGCGTGTAACTTGAAGTGTATTAGACTTAAAAGTCTACAACATAATGACAGGCTTAAATATAGGTATAGTAATTAACAGTATATTAAAGATTATCACTCAATAACTAGAACTACTTCTGATTCCTATAGTAGTGCGTATTAACTTCTGACACCTTTAGAAATACCTATTAAGGCGGTTACGACTAATGAAAAACGTTTAATAATAGACGTAATAGCTTTAAGGGAAGTATACGAAGCTTAATAAATCGATCGGTTTCGGAAAATCAACGTCAAAGACAGCTCTGTTAACTCTATAACCCAAGCCATATTCAATAACGCCTTGGAAAGGTTTGTGGATAATAATACGTTAACAGTACGAGTCAAGGGTTACGTAAATCGCCTGGTACATAACATGTAGGAATAGGGTTACCCTGGAAAATTAGAAGATTACCAAAACAATACTGGCGATAGCAGTAAGCTAAACTACTAACAAAAGGTACATAAGTGATAACGTACCTGATTTGCACAGTTTTATAGCGAAGGATCTGTGCACGGGATTTGAGGAACGAAAACCTTAAAGGGGTGGAATAAAAAGGCTACAAAGAGCCATAATTAAGGTTGATTTCAGTATATATCAATTGTAATTAACAGGGGTCTGGCTTGCTGTTAGCTTACATATTGAAGAGAGATTTTAAAGGTTGCAACCAATTGATGACAAGCCACGCTGGCGTGCAGGCACAAAACAAAAAGCCGCTAGTGTTGGAATAACAGTCAAATGCAATACAGTCAAGTCAACTTTACTTGCAGTCAAGTTAATTGTACTGACTGAAAAACTGTTTGCAGTTTGTGGGACTGCACTGCAAGTACAGTATAGTAGGTGCAAACTTGAAAGTGAGGCAAATTCCAAAGCATTTTACTATACAAATTAGTGTGTAAACCAGCTAGCGGTCTGCCAAACTTAGAACCTACGAATCTCAATCATCAATATCAACGAAGCACTAGTTACTTCGACCACAGGGATTCGAATCGACTACGTTGCAACGATAAAGGCCTACCAACATTTTTGGTTAATTATCTTAGCTGCGAATGGTATTGAAGTTATTATCCTAACAGTAAAGTCGTTAAATCTTTGTAAATAAGCATTTAATACCCGGACGTGCGTAAACGGAGCCTCAAAGTTTTCGTGTACCGAAAAGGTAATAAATGAAACTTTGTGATTCAAACTGTTATAGAAGCTAGGTTTTATTACTTAGGTACCCCTTTCAATATTAGTAAAGGTAACGACAAGGACGTGTTTTTAACTTCGTCAAGAAACCCTACCCTGTTCGTTAAAATATAGGCCAGTCGTAAAAACCTAGTTGTTTAAAACCCGTAACCCTTCGTAAGTTATTGAACGTGGTTTTAACTTTCCGGTAAACGAAATTAAAATTCTCGTTAACAATACCTCCAAACTTTGATAATTAACGGTGAACCTTCGTTACTATCGTATTGATAAATTCATAATTATAGACGTTTAATACCTTTAGTTCATTTACACGAAGCGATAAAAAATCTTTCGTAAAACTTTTTACGAGTTTGAATCTTATTCGAAAAATAGAACTCTTTAATGTAGGATAAAATATGAGGCTTAAAAACTGAAAACTCCTCTTTTTTTTTTTTGTAAATAAATATCTCTCCGCTTTAGTTAGGGACGTATAAAAATATTATAACCTGGATATCGTAACGTGGAACTCATTTTGTTGTTTTCCCTACCATATGAGGGTTTCCGTATATTAATGAAGTTGATGATTTTTATGACGTAGCTTATAATAAAGCTGAATAGTACATCGATTTTGGATATATATTGATTGATATAATTTTATACCCTGATTCTTTTTGAGGTTTCAAATACCCAATTGCTTTCTTTGTAGAATATACAAATATGTTGGATATTACGAAGAAATTATAATAATTAAACTCTGGTTATAAACTATATTTTCTTTCTACCGGAGTTTTCTGTAGTAGAGGTTGGCGCTCCGGTAATGGTGTTAAAGTCGGAATTATGAGATGATTTCGAACTACTCGTTACCTATATATCGTCTATTTTCACCACAACTATAATAACCGTAATATTCGATTCTGAGATATTAAGGCTTATTTTCTTAATCAGTTTCAATACAAGTGTATTAATTGGGGCAACGAAAGGTATTAACATAAATATAATACCGAGAATATTGTTTATTAATATCCTTAACTTGATGGTTTGGGTAACTATTAAAGGGTTTTTTATAACGATGTATTGGCGGATATTTGTATATTATTAATGGGATTTATTCTTTTGGTACATCTTAGATAGGCGGTCCATAGCTGGTACCCGTACGGAAGTTATAGTGTTTTTGGTTAGAGCCTTGCTGTTACCTTGATATTATCTGTATTTTTTTTGTAAGAGTGGTTTTTTTTAGCTTCCCTTACAAGGGTTATATTGATTTTACTTTTTTTTGTTTCTAAATCCAAATATAATCATCGTATATCGTGGGGTGTGGGTTATAGTACATAAAGTATTAGGGTATTAAATGTTAGGGTTTGGGGAGGTGATCGCTTTTAGCGACCGCGTAATTAAGATATTAAACTCCACGGTTGTAAAGTTCATTTTTATACTATTATCAATAGTCCCCAATATGAACCTCAATCTCATGCCGCTTATTAATCACCTATAACAACGTTTCAATACCGAAGAGAACAAAAGGCTTCAATAAACTTGGAAAAAATCAGATCTTTATGCCTTTATAAATATGAATTTTATTTATCAATAGGTAAACGTTGGCCAGAATTTATCCGGCTGAAATAACGACTCCGTCGTTTATGATTTTCGAAATTTAGATCGTCTTTTTGTAAAAGTGTAGGTAAATTACCCAGAATGCCTTCTTTGTTATATAAATATACTAAAATGAATGTATAGTAACGTGAAAACCATTCTAAAGTTGAAGAAATATAGGCAAAATCTTTTTTCAAAAATTTTCTTTTAATAATGAAGTTACTATAATGGATTAAGAACCCTGTAAAAGTTATTTTAAACCATTTCATGACTATTTGGTTTAGTTTTAAACGTTTAATGAGAGTATGTTTCAGCGTATAACCTTTAATGTCACGATCGAACCCTCTTAAACCCTAAATAAAAACCTGTAAGTTCTTTTCCTCTATCATCTTTTAAATTGTAGTTTACTAAAAATGATAGTGTTTCGGTGAATCCGGAAAGATCATTTATTTAATATTTTAAAGAGGTATTGGCCGGTTTTCAAAGTTAGGTTAACCGGAATCTTATTATGCTTTGTTGCGATGATTTTAGAAATGTTTTGATCTATTGTGAAGGTGCAAACTGAAGTAACAGCGAATGCCGGTACAGCGTAAATAAATAGGTAAGTAGTTTCGTAAATTAGTTCATTAGGGCGTAAAGGAAACCCTCAAAAAAGGGGGATGTCGAAGGGGGTATTTTTGGTGTAAGGGGTTAAAATTAATATATCTTGTTTAAAGTAAAAATCGAACCCTTCGTATACGTAATTATTCATTGTGTATTCTATGATAAATATAGTAATATCGCGATAATCAATACAAACACACACGTTAAAACGAACGATAAAGAGATTAATAGCCTATTAGTAAACCCAATATACGATTTATATATGTTAAGCTCGTGCATCTATACGTTAAGCGCTTTATTTAAGGCTTTAATACTAAAGCGTTGGCTATGATAAGCAGCCGAATTTTCCTTCGCCAGAGGTGAACCAATTGTTTGGCGCTTTGATGTGAGTCTTTGGGGTTTTTATTATGGTTGTGAAAGTTCTTTTAAAGGTATACCAAAGGTATAAGAAGTTGGTTTAACTCTTTTAGCAATATTTATACCAAGTGCTATTTGAAAAAAAAAAAAAAAAACGGCTATATTAAGAGATCGTATGTAAACTAAGTGGCAGTACTAACAATTATGTAAGCTATATATTTATATGTTTGGAATAATGTTAAAGGTTGTTTAGAAGTTCAGAATATAACGCCCTGTGATAACTCGGCCCCGTTTACAATTTCAAACAACTATTAAAACCTGGAATACTTAATGATGACAAAACGAATTTCTGAGAGATAAGTAGGTTGGTTGGAATTGATGTTTTTGGTTTATTTTCAGATTCGTTTAAAATTAAGAACGGAGTTATCAGTGCTTTGACGCACTTTTTCAATTAGAATAGGATTTTCTAAAGAGATTTTTTGAACTTACGTTAAATATAATGAAAACTATATATTATTCGTATAGAAAATATACTAAACACTTAATCCACTAGCTTACGAATAAATAATTAAATCATAGGGAGAGAATCGATCTTGAAGCGCCGTAAACTTTTTATTCAGTTTAATATTATAAATTATTAGAACGTAATTTTTTCAAAAAATATAACCTAATCCCGTTCAATTGATTGAATAAGAATGTAGAACGGCGTGTTTCATACCAATATTCGCATTAACAAAAATAAAACCCTTAAAATGTTTATATTAGAGTATACTATGAATAACTATAGTGTTTTCCGTTTCCACAACCGAATTTACCCATCGACTTAGAAGTAGTTTATTATTGATATTATCCCAATTACTTACGATTTCATTTTACCGGCTACCCGGAATATGGTATGATAAGTGTAATGGTTTTCTTCGTATATTTTCAACTGGGATTATACTAAACCATCCGACTCTTTCACCATTATTCTTACGTTTATAGATGGAATACCTATTAATTCTTACATGGCAAAAAAGAAAAAAAAAAGAAACTTTCATTTGTTCCCAGTTGGATTTGAAATAAACTTTCTATAAACTTTATACATAATTTTTCAAGTAATAAACAGAATGATTCTTGTTAACTTGTAGTTATTGTGAAACCTTGATATTAAATAGTTATATTGAAAGTTATAAAGACAATTAAAACGAAAGTTTACGCGAAATTGTTCCTGAACTTTAAAAGTATTTCACGGGGTTCCCCCAGTAATTGTTTATAATGGTAGTAAAAAATAAATTAATATATTCTAAGAGTACTTTTGCAAATTTGCCGATATCAAATTATAATTCAATGAGGCTTTTCACCACAAATCCTACGGTATTACCGAATTTAACAATTCAGAGGTATTCTATGATTTTCGCGTTCTCATTACCTTTCTGTCAATAGTGAAAAGTTGTTTGATTTTAGACTATTAGTAAACGTTTGACAATAATAAAAAATGAGTATTACTAATATTAACCTTCCTTTCAAAAATACAATTTCTATGTAGACTCTACTCTATTAATAAAACGTTTATTTATTCGAAATATCAAGTTGCGTATAGGAGCGGAAGACTTAATATAACGTTTTAGCGAATTTATGAAATTCACCCAAATGTTGATATCGTTTTAATGACAAAATATGGAAGAGTGTATTAAAAAATAGAGTTTCCCTGCGAAACATTTTGAAGTTTGAAATAAATTTTGATTATCGTTAAAAATTATAAAACGCACGAGTTTTTTTATAAGAAAAACAACTCGTTTTATTATATTACAAAATACTAGGTTACGTGTAACATCGATTTCAATATTGTAAAATGCGACGTTTTCTTGATGAAAAAACATCCACCATTTCATATTGAATAACTTATAAAGGTAGTTACCAACCCGTTCCCCTTATAATGTGCTTGAAACTACTAATTTCCTTTTATTAAAGTTACTAGCAAAGATAGCAAATCTTAGCCTAAGTATTAGGTTAAAACTATTGAACGAGTTTGTATTAAGTTACAAATATGTTTTTCTCGCGTAAATTTTATGCCCTAAACGCTAAATATTCGTCAAATGGATTAGGTATGTGTAATTTATTTAAAGTTGTTCGATAATTTCAAGTTCATTACCGTTTTTGACTTTTTAGAAACCCAATACTATTTTACGGCGCAATATAATAGCAATATAAGACTTACTTGTAAATGAAGAAAAACCGCCTAAATATTATCTTCTGTTGAAATTAATTTTGTTTTTGTTACTTGCATTTGTAGGATTTCCTAGTATTTTATATAAAATAGGTTGAAAACTCTAGTTTCAATATTTTTGATTTTTTAAATTATTTTATTACACGGTTTTGGTTTTTATTTACTGAATTTTATTTGAAATTTGTGTTAATGCTTCCATATTTATCATCTTTGTACATTTGAAATGTTTGTATAATAAAAAACAATCTCATTATTTAACTTGTAAAATTTGATTAATCTGCTTAATATTAAAATAAAGTTCCCTTTGACATAAACTAGAATTATTGAAAAGTTAGTATCATCGGAAATATTCCGTTTGACGATGTTTGTATCGATGTCAACACATTTAACGAATTTAATCATTTTTTTGATAAGGGTGTCGAAATAGATCATTAATATTCTAATTAGCCGTTAGAGGATATTTGATCTTTTTCTTACCAACGTCACAATTGTTCATTCGATGTTCAATAATTGTTTTAAATTATAAGGAAGAAAAGCTACTTTATTTTTACGGTTTTCATTTGGTACTAAAATACTTAGGACAAACATTAGCGGTACGATTAACGAAGGAAGCGATAATATCATAATTTTCTTCAACTTTATTTTACATATTGTTCCTTAAATAAAAATTATTTTCACTGGTAAAGATTTAGACTTTTATATTAGTAGGGCTTCATCCATGAGGTAGATACATCCTACAATTGTTCCTTATTAGTAGGATGGTATAGTAGGATTAAATGAAAATCAAACATCTTCGACCTTACATCAACTTTCTTGGCATATGTGCACGGACCATATTGTTAAGGAAGCTAGGAGGCCTGTACTGTAAACGCTAATAGTGCCCACTTCTGCGGAAAAAAATTAGGTCTAGCCGCTCTCAACACCATCACTTCACATGTATCCTATTCTACTACAATATCACTAATCGGTTCTATCACTACTTGAATCTTTTTCAGCGACCCCTTTTTGGCTATAGATATCGTCGTTGGCTCGATGCATTGCCCGCGTAGCGGTATATCCAGAAAACAGACCTCAAAACTAACGATTCTATCTTTCGTTACTTGTACCAACGTGATCCTTTATATTGAAATGTGAAAAATACAAGTTTGATTCCTTTTGCGCTTTAAGGTTTCAAGAAAATACCTTTATTATAAGAGCTCGCACTTGACGGCTTTATTTATCTTTATATATATTTACTTATTTATGTTCAAGCTATTACCACCTACACTGGCGCTCTACTCGTTAGTGGAGACTTCAAATATACTTTGGATACACTCCTTTAGCTATCTACAGAAGACTCTTCACAGCACACCACTCGCTCAGTGGTGTACCTTATTTTACGTTCTTTTACACTCCTTAGGCTCGCGGCTCGTTGCAAAAAGGTGGCTCGCAAATGGGCTACTTGTTACGGGTAAATTTATTTTACATGTCCTTCACTATTTTAGGACAGCTATCAGATCCTCGATAAGCCTAGGCTTCGAGTGTAGACTAAGTTATCCATATAACACGGCTCGGCTAAGACAATAGTTTTCATGGCCTTACGGGTCTCTAAACTACAGCGTACCTTAAAGCCTTGATTAAAAGGTTTATTGAAGGTCCGGTTTTCCGTTAAAGGCTTTACCTAATAATTTGTTCCACGGGTAAAGGATATATTTCTTATACTACAAGTATCATGAGTTTCAAACTCATATTCGATATACCTAGTGGTGGGTCATTTTTTCTCAATTATAAAAATAATAAAAATTCAAATACGATTTTCATTCGTCATGCGAGAAGGCTTATTTATGAAGCGGGAACGTATATGGTTAATATAAGGCCCCTGGAAAGCATTTAATAACTACATATAATGCAAGGTTTGGAAATTGGCCAAAAGTGTGGAGTATATATTTTCAATTCATATATACTTGTACTAAAAGGAAAAGGGTGTTTTGATTAGAGGGTTAAGGGATGTAACCTAGAAAATCGGATTTGTATAGGGTGGTGGTTGTGTAAGGAGATGATGTTAGGTAGCGAGCCTTCCTGCCAATATATGTAACTCAATATTAGCGTGGGTTACACTATACTAGCTATATAGTAGACTCTTTAGTGATAGTAAAATATAATAAAAAAAGCGAAAATGAAAAATGAGTAGTATTAAAAGAGAACTAAGTTGAGACAATATTAGTAAATATGTTAGATATTTATACTTCTAGGATGTTATAAGAGTAACTATTTGTTCAAATGGAAAATTAGTCTATAAATGGTCCAATTTACGGGAAATTTCCCTTTCTTTGACCTTACTTCTTGCAAAGTAAGTAAAGTGGCTAGTTTTGGTTAAAACCACCAAAATTGTAACTTTGGTAAGTTATAATGGAATTAGTCGTGATTTAAAAACTGCTATTTTCTAAGTAAATTGTCGATGATATAGTAGATTCAATTGGTTTGTGATTATTAATTCAGTCAATATTTTAACACCAAAAACATTTTATTTGTTGCAGTTGAACTAGTAACCTTTGTGATGCTTGATTGTGAAGTCAGACACTAAGATTAATTGGGCCACCTGAAATTTGGGTGTCGTAGGTCTATGACTGGCTTTGAGAAGATTGAAGGTGTTTAGAGATAAAATTCTGTATTGCTACCCAACTTTTGGTACGTTGGGTGAACATACCTCTTCAAATTTACGAATTCGGGTATATAATGTACAAATTTGCATATAGCTGTCGGACTTACATAAATTGTAAGATAGTATTACTTGGTCCCTCCAGCCGGCTACTAAGAAAACGATTTGCGGCTGTACTGTTTGAAATAACAACCTTTATATAGAAGTTTGGGTATTATACCAAAGATATAAATTACTAATACTTATTATGTTAGAAACGGGTACCTTGCTTTGTAAGTGCTACTAAACTTAAGAGACTTTATTATGATTTTCTTGTCGGGTCTCTTAAGCTCGGTTTATATGAGTGTTTATAGCATATTAGTATATGTGTATATTATACGATTAATAATCTCCTTTTGGTTTTTAAGATTATTGTATTTCGTATTTATATTGTTTTTTATACCATAAATTTGATCTTCCTGATTTACTCTCCTAATGCCTTTTTTGTTTTTAGTATGTATTTCTTATAAACGAAAAACGTTTTGTGCATAAAGTAGTTGTTGAATTGTGTGATGTATGAAAAAAGTATGATTGGTAGTTCATACCCTAACTATTATCCAGCGAGTGTTATTAATTTCTTTGTCTTTTATGTTTTAAGACTGTTTCTATCCCGATAATATCGATTATTTATCTATATTCATCATAATATTTCATATTCCTTATTATTTTCTCCTACGTTTCTAGTTTTTTTTTCGTCATGTTCACCATTTCTTCTCGTACTCAACCTAGTCTCGACTATATTGAATTTATTGATAAAGAGTTCGATGAGGTGTTTAAAGGCGTTATATTGTTATGAGAGTAGAAAAAGATCGTCTTCATCATTACCAAAACGATTTTTTGATATTGTTAAGATTTGTTTTAAGTGGTTTAAAGTTATTGGAAATGGCTAATAATGGAAATGAAATTATTTCTCATCAATTGCAAGAAGTTGTTGTCGATAATATGATGTAAGTCGTTATTTACTAGGTATCATATATAAAATCATTTTGAAATTCTGTTATTAGTAAAGGCTTCGTTGAGGTATTTTATTATTCTATTGAAACCATTCCTCTACCCGTTCATTCTTCGTGATTGGTTTATCTGTTAGATTTTCAGTTTTTCATTCATTTTTTGAATTATAATTTAATACAATTAGTTAATGTATTTATATTTAAAAACGTTTCTATGACCTTGTTCAGACAAATATTTCCTATCACGTAGTATAATTTTCTTTGTTATTAATTTATAGGAATTACTAATTTTACCTTGTTTTGTATTTTTTTTGTTAGGATTATTACGTTAATCATTTTTCTTTTTTTGTTTTATATATTAAACCTTTGAAGGTAGTTGAATAAATTTTTGCAGTTTATATATATAATAATTAGAATAAGTGGAGATGAGAATCGTTTGGGGAATATGATGATTTTATCTATAGTTGCTATACTAATGTCAACGCCAATGATTATATTGTAAATTTTCAAAGTATGAACGCTATGTGATACCTCATTATATTTGATGGATGACCAATTTTATATATTTCCTGTAATGATAAATTTGATATATTTCTGTTTAATTTTTTAGTTGACAATTTTCATTACAAACTAATTTATGAGTTTAGCTTGAAGCTTTTTGCAACGGAGCTCTTTGTCAATATTATAGACTTTATTATTTTGAAACCCTTTTATTTATATAATGAATTTAGTATTAGAACCGTTTATTAAGCTTATTTACATATTTATCGAATGGAGTTTGGATTTGAACTGTTGTCAAAACGTCTTAGAAAATTCTTTTTTATTACATAGTTGTAATGGAAATATAGAAAACGCGTTGTTCGACGTATTTTTGTATTATATTAACGTCTGTTTTGTTTTTAATCGCTGAATCATTTCTCTCTATTTTCAATCGAAGACTGACGTACTGTTTGTCGTTTTCATTATCCTTGTATAAGAGTATTTTCAAGTTGTTGAATTTCATTACAATGTCAGTATTCAATTTTATAACTGGTTCAATCTTTCAAGGTTGTAATGCTTTTATAGACTTTTGTTTTTCCTTAATTGACTTTTACATTCCTAGGAATCTTCAATCCTTCATTTTCATGTGGACAATACCATGTTGTTCATGATTTCTAATAAAAGTTTATAGGTTAAAGTTTTAAAGTATGAAATTAAGCCTTTTCATGGACGGTATTTGAAATATTACATATTGATAAATACTAGCTTTGGTGATATCGTGAAATTATTTTACATATTTAATTATTGTTTTCGGTTGGTATTTGTTCCGATTTTATTTAGGAAGCTTTAAAAGTATGGTTTGTTGGAGGTTTGCATCGGGTTATATATAGGATTAAGTAATGTTGTATTTGTAAGATTTTTTCTTCTATCTATTATCAAATTGACGTCCAATGCAACGATTAGTCATAAACTAATTTTCCCAATTGAAAGTAATTATATAAGAATTGTTTTCTCGTTACTATAGCTTAAGGTAATAAAGCGATATTTTTTCAAAAGTTTATTATATGGAATCATTTCTATTTAATAAAATATTTTGGAATTCAATTAGTTTACTTCATGTTTCTCTTCGAATTTGGCATTAAACATCATTTGAACAAATTTTGTTTTATAAGACTGCTAATACAGTTCTTTCTTTCTTTATTTTAAGGTTTTTCCCAACGTTTTAACAGATTATGTTACTTTTGATTGGGTTGCCAAAGCTTTGTTGACTTCTCCTTTTTCTTTCTATAGAACGTAAGATATATAATTGATTCCAAAAAATTATATCGTTATTGAATTTCATTGTTCCGGGTTAGAATTCGTCTTCATCGAGTATTTTCTGATTTTCTCGTCGTTGTCAACCTCTTCGATCCATGAGTACATTAATAATAGATGCAAGTAAGTCTCGTTAATTTGGATGGTTATGTATCGGTGTTTTAATGGGATTATTCTATGGGTTTGTTTATATGATATGGTTTTACCCATGTTATACAAACTTCAAATGGTTCCTTTGCTTTATCTACTATACTTTTTAAGTTTGGGATGCCAATGGTTTTGAAAAATCAGTTTCAATCATTCAAGTTTTATTTTTGAACAAGTAATTTTTCGCGTTATAATAATAAAAGTAAGACTTGTGTAGTTGGTCTTTTTTTAGCTCAAACAATTTCATTCATTTGGTAGTATATTTGCAGTTTCCCCAATTCTTTTTTAGTTTTGAGATAAGCTTTGTATCCTTTTCACATGAATATTAATGATTGGAATTCATGATTAAAATGTAGATATGCTTCGAATACAAGCATAGTGGGAAATAATTAATTAAATCTAACTGTTTCGTTAATCGTTTCAACGAGCATTTATCAAATTTCGTTCTTGTCAATTTCGGGTTTTCCTCAAGGATTTTTCTATTCAAAAATGGATATTACGAGCCCTTTTCATCTTGTGAATATTTAGGTAATCCTCAACATAGATTAAGTGAAATTAGATCATTATAATATTAGTATTTCCTTAAAATTAAACAACACTGAAATTTATCTCGGCATAATAAACGATTTTTTTTAATAATCCGATACATATGTCAACCCAAAAATTCCGTAAGATTATCCAGGTGTCTTGGACTGATATATTCCTCAAACATTGAATGCTACGAAGAAATATTGCGAGGAGAATAATATAAAGTACTATTAATTGATCAAAGTAAGGGTTATTGAGAAAAATATCAAAATCAATATCTTTATTTTCCTTATGTTTGAACTTAAAGAGTTATGATGCCAATGTTTAGATTTGGTAATGATAACGAAACTTCTCTTTATATTCTATTCTTATACGATTTACGCCGGTGTATTCAACGTTTTTGATAAGTTCATATAGTTCATATAAATATAGTTCATTCAATCACCAGGACAGCTGTCATAATTCCGCGTTAATCAGCTTCAATATTGCTACTTTTAGGTCTTGCAAGTGAAACCATAAATATACCCATTTCCAGATAAATAAAAAACGTTATTCATCTTAAATCAATTAAATAATAATGATATTAATAACAATAGTCAATTCTTTCATATCTTGCAAATATCAATAAAACAGTGCAAATGTATCTAGGTTATGGAACATAATTAGCTAAACGCTAGTAATATCAATTATCTTCTTAATAGAAAAGGTTTCCTTTCCTGATTGAAAACCAACTTTCACTGTTCCGGATATATCACGGTAAGCTTCCGTAGTTGATTTTCTTGGTTAAAAAGAAAGATATTGAAAATAGCCTCCAGTTAAAAGTTTGGCTTCTCCAGTATCAATTATAATTTTGGAGAAGGCTTGATCCTTATAGTTATCTTCAATAGTTAATCGTTAAGGGGATTCAGCATTTATATTGTAATAAAAATATTTCCTGTTTATTTTGTAAAGGTGTGTTTTATCAGCTAGTTCTTGTTTTACCATTAGATAGTTGTTAATATTGATATTATATGTCTTATTACATGTTTTAACATTGTTAAGTGGTTGAGTTTTGTTAATTGATTCTATACTCGAAAATATTTCTTTATATCTTTAGAATTTTCTACAGTCCTCGTAATTTCATGCGTACCAGACTTATTGTTACAACCCAAGCATGATGGCGGGTCAGGAAGCAAGCCAGCATGCAGATGAGCCACTTATAGCCTGAAGTCCAACACATCAGGCGGGGAACACCTCTTCTTTGTCACCAGGGAAATGACTAAGCCAATCACGTGATTAGGATCAGTGGGATCTAGTACTGAAGACGGTATAAAGGCACGGATATAAAAGGACACGGTTATCACCACATAGATAGCATTTCCTGCATAGATCTTCAGTTGTCAATCTAAGTATTCAGTCTACACATCTGAATAGCCTCACGGCTTTTGATCATTACTTGCACGGTTGCAATATTGTTCACTCAGTACCTCTGCTACCTTCTTGATAACATAAACCCTTTGACATCATCTATATACTCACAGGTATTTAATGTGATCATTACACTTATTATTTCTTTCTAAAATTATATTTATCTATTAAAAACAAATTAATTTTTCTATCATTAGTAACTTAGATGTTTTGTTAACTCCCTCATGATCTTATTCCAAATCGAGCATTTTTTTATCGCGTTGTTATCGCGATAATCGATTTCTTTGTTTATTTGTTTCTCAACTTGTTTACCAATTCGTTCTTATGTTGTCTATAAAACTGGTTTTATTAAAGTTTCCTTTTTGCCTATCTAGATACTTAGTAAAATCTTTGTTAAATCTATTATTGTTATCTTTTATGTATATATATATATATATTTATATATAAGTTATCTTTGCGTGAAATTACTGTTTGGAATTTTGAGTTTTACTAGGTAAAGAATATTTGACATGTTTTGTCTTGGGCTTCAAAAGCACATTCAAAGTTGTGGATTTATGTAACTGATATAACAATTTGCTTAGGAAGCGTAGCTTCTTTAGGACAATTTTGGTTACTTAATTATTGACAATGTATTCATTCATCTATCATTTTGTCAGAAACTTCCCAAAGTCATTCTCTGTATCTTTTATAGTCAATATTATTGCCAATCAGATTTTAGTCTAATAGGTTTGGTATTGGTTCAAGGGTACGTTGTATTAGAAGTTTTACTTTATTCTGTGATATATATTACGAAAAATTAGCGATATGAAACGGGATGTCGTAGCCAAAAGAGACTGTTTTTCTCGTCGAAATACATATAAAGAGGGAAGAAAAGTTAAATAGGATAATCCTTATTTTTCGATGATTTCACAAAATGTTATAAGTTTAACATTTATCAAATCATATATATTTCCATTCTACTCTCAACGTTCGTTCCGAGTCTTGAAAAAATTGAATATAAGTTTGTAATGCTCTTCATTAAGTTTAATGTATCTTGAAGGAAGTATCATACGTGATTCCTATATATCAGTTTTTTATGGTTCAATGAATTGTGGTCAAACTATTATATGTTGTAAATATAATCTTGTTAACTATTTCATAGATTTTCGGTATATTATTATGTTTATTGTAATCTTTCGTGTATATTTAGGTCCCTTAGGTAAATCAAAAGAAAGCTTCTTATGGTGCGTGAATTATTGATAACAATTATCAAAAAAATGGTGGAAATATGGTTTAGTAGAATTTTTAGCAAATTATTAAACTGTTATACCTCGTTTGGGTAGATCCCAATTCTTTTCATTAATTCGTCATCACACAGAAATATTATGTTTTTAACGAATTTAAATAGAATTCCCTATTATAACTACCTGTTAAATTTAACGCTTAATTCGTATGTCTATCTGTCGAGTTTATTTATTGATTAAGTCTTTGGATTCATAGTTTTAGGCTTCGAGGTAGGCGCTTTTGGTAAAATTTGAATTTGTTTTAATATGATTTCGCACTTGTTAACAAGCAATTAGTTAAATAATACTTATTAAATTTTATTTGGTTCTATCAAGTTCTGGTAGATATTTGTTTCATTATGTTGTAAAAAGTTCACATTATTTATTATTATTGCAGTTGAATGTAGAAGGTCCGCATTGTTCGTTAATTTTACATTCATAATTGAACATATCAATCAAATTATTTTTTGATTTGAATTATTGTCCATTTTATTTTCTCTCTTGGGAAAGAAAAATCCAGTTCAAGTTAGATTAATTTTCTCGTCGATGATCTATTGTTAATGTTAGGTAGTATAAGGTAGTTGTTATCTATATTTATTTCTACGCATATGTTGAGGATTTGAGTCGTTTTTTAAGTATTTTCATTAGAAAGATATATTTTTCGGTTCTGTAAAGCCACTTAAAGGTTGTTTTTTGGTTGATTTTCCTATCTGTTCCCATATGTTTCGTATCAAGTTCATGAAGTAATTTGATAATTACTCAAGACAAAACCTTCTTTTCGTATCATCAAATTTGTAAAAACATCGTCCAATATAGTTTTTGAGATAATTTAATGTAAATTCAGGTATACAGTCAATGATTCGGAGGTTTTTAATTGAAGTATCTATTCAAGCAGATTCCCATTTTGAGAGCGGGTTTTGATTTTAACCTTCATTTCCAGCTTTTCTTAAGTTTGTTGTTTGTCATTGTCGGAAGGTACTATTTATATATTGGCTACAGTGGATATTTTTATATATCATCGTAGTTAATATATCTAGGGGTTACCTTGAAGGGCATATGGAAGTGCATCATGTTGCAAGGTGCACTCTTTCAGAGTGCATGATAACGTGTCACGCTGCAGGATGCACTTTTACAGAATGCATGCTCTGAGTAAGAGCTTATAAGCTCTCACCTGAGGCGTGTAATCTCCAGATTCTTCTTCTTCTTAATTCATCTATCTTTACTACAATATCAATCTTATGATTACTCTTCATTTACATTCACGTGAATAGAGACCTAGACAACAGCTACCATGACACTAGTTTTGTCCATTAAGCCTTCGTTTTCCATTTTTGGTTATTATGTTGTTTTTAGTATGATATATTCCTTTGCCTTGTATGTTTCCGGGTTTTTTGTTAATATGGTCATTTATCATATATATATACAAAAGCTTATTACATAATTTTTGTTGTGGATTGAAATATTTTGTGGATTTGAAAAAAATTCCAAACCCTAATAAATTTTACGACTCTTTTTAAAGAATATTATCGATCCCCAAAACGGCTTAACCACTAAAACCTTCAAAAAGTTTTCTTTTAAGTTTTTTGTTTTTTTAACATTTTTAATATATAGTTCGATTAATCACTCATTACTACCAGTGGAACTTTACGTATAATGTGGGTAAGTCTTTCTAATTTTCCTAGTTAGTATGATAGCATAGTAAAACTAAATGCAAATCAAAAGTATATGGTATTGAAAGAGAAATAAATAAGTCCAATGCTAGTCAATGATCCAGATATTTTCACTTTTAAATATTTATAAAGATTAACCTTTATATATCTGGATATTAAATCTTCAAATGTTATAATTTATTGATAATTTCTATTAAAACAGTAGTAATTTCAATGAAGTAAGTCAAGTTTACTGACAGTAAAGTTGACTATACTACCTACAAGTTGAGTGTATTATTTTGTAGGTTTACTATTTTTATTGCAAGTTAAGTAAATTATGCGCCCACTTTACACTAGGGCAAGGATTGAGAAAATGGCATTACAAATTAGTGTGCAGACCAGCTAGCGGTCTACCAAACCTAGAACAATACATTCACTACTTTCAAGACAACACTAGTTACTTCGATCCCTGAGATTCGAATAGACTACTTTGCAACTATAAAGGCCTATCATTGACAAGAAAGCCTACCAACACTGATTAGTTTGCTTTTTAGGTTAAGCACCGATTTTCTGAGTAGAAATAGAGGCTACTTTCTGGTTATTACGCTTTGAGTGAAATTAATGTAAAGGGAAGACTCTTGCAAATGGCTTCTACGTACTGCGCCAGTCTAAAACGGAATTAAGTAGAGAATATTTCTTGATTACAACCGTTAAAAACGGCAATTTAGGGGTAGCAATAGTATTGTCATTGAAAACACCAAGAATATTTTATAAGATCCTTTTTGAAGACGGTGAAATTAATCGTTAAAAGCTTTCAATATAGTCAAGTTAGTAAATGGATAAGTCAATACTACTGTGGTTATTACTATTTTGAAAATGACTAAGTCATATGACCTTAAAATTTTCAATCTTTAATCACAAACAACAATGATAAGCTTTGACCCTAATTTCTACACCAAAATTTGCCCTTTAAATCAACTTTTCCCTCAACACCACTGTTTTACCATCCCTTTACATAATAATCGTTAATTTAATTGTTAAAATCGTTGTTTTGAGCGAAAAATACCAAGAATCGCCAAGCCGCATAAAAAAAAAAAATCTACGTCGCTCGACTTTACGCTGAATCGCTAAATCCCTACGCTCCTAAATCGTTACGTCCCTCAACCACTACGTCCTGTACCAGCTAAAACGTCAAGATAGCTATAGTAGACGCCAGAATTGACGCCGTTACCAATTTTGTTAGAAAGTAATTAAAGCACTCTAGCCTATCTTTTCTAAGCACTACGATCAAAACCTTTGGTTTAATAATGCTGACAAGTCCTTGAATGAAAAATGCCTAACTAATTACGTTGGCTGGTATATCTTCAACACGGACGTTGGCGAAGATTTGGGCCATGGCTAACGCGTCTTTCACTACTTTCGTTAAGTTTTCAGGCATTGGACTATTGATATATAGATTACGATCTAATGGATTATCAAAACCAAACTTAAATTAAAGGCTAATAGGCGTGGGATTTATATACTATATAATACTTCAAAAGAGCTGGCAAAAATCTTTTTCGAGTTAGCTTAACTTAAGTACTGCCTTTGAAATCCTCAACCTTAAGATTTTTATGGCAAAGATAGCGGCGTTGAAGACTTTTAACTCCCTAATATACGTTTTAGGGAACTACCCTCTAATTCCCGATTAAGTCAAGCCTCTATATATGCTGAAGATAAGGAATTTGTTTATTTTATTGGCAGCCTAACACCTATACATGATAGCGCGGAGTACGTTTTCAGCGGAAGAAGAGCGCGTGAAGAAGCGGACATTAAGATAGAAAAAAATAATTGATGTTGGAGGTATCTGCGGATTGATTCAACAAAATCTTCAAGTCAGTTAAAACCTTTCCCACGGCTAAGTCTACCTCATCCCTAAGAATTTTACTTAAAATCGTTAAATTACATATATAACATAAGGATTCTATAGAATCGTCAAGTTTTTTAATACGAGCCATCCCACAGAAAGTACGCTTATACGCCAGAGCTTACTATAGGTTCTACTGTAAAAGTTTACCCTTCGAGTTTGGTAACTGAGCACTATCCTTAATATTGCAATTCGGAGGCTTTAAGGTTTGAGTTGATGGTAAGAAACACTTTTAACGACTAGGAAAATTATAGTAACCTCCCTTCCAAACCTGTTTAAATAGTTAAGATTAATTATAATCGTTTTACGGATTTTACAAAAATTGGTAACGATGAACAAATGAATAATTGAAAGCTTTATAATTTGTTTTATACGAATATAATACTCCTTTTGAATATTTGTAAGTGAATAGTGATTACTTCTTTGGTTTTTACTTATTATTTCCTTAAATATTTATGGGTTATGCTAGAAACTATTACCTGATCTTTCTAACAAAAATAAAAACATTGCGAGATATTTAATATAGTATGAAAAGCTATTTCAATACAACGTTTAGTTTGTACAATATAATACGAATTGGGCTACGACGAGGTGAACAACGATAATGGTTAAGAAAAACGAGGAAGAAACTTTGATAGATGTTCTTAACTCGATGCTAGATAAATAGAGGTTATATTCATAGGCAATCGGGGAGGCTTATATTGGCTAAATTATGGTATAAGAGTCAGTACAAGCAGTAGGTATTGGTGTTAACGAGTTCGAATACACCTTATAATATTTAGATGACATTAATAAAGAAATTTTTCAACTAGTTACAGTTCTTTTCCACAACTATGATAACCCGTCCACCAAATTCTGTCGATACGTATCCTTCAGTGAATGATTTCCGCCATTAGGATAAAGAAAACCGCGTAAAAACATATTATATTAATTGTTAATACAAATAGCCCAAACGCCTAAGACCTGGTATAAGGCTTTCGAAATAAAATCCATAGCTATATTGGTGCCAGGAACAAGGATATAACTAAAATAGATAAATCAACTTTTAGAATTATCGTTGTAATAATAATAAAAGATGTTGAATTTGTGGTTAATCCGACTATAAGTAGACTCGCTACCCTCTCTACAAACGTAATAAACAGTAGTTGATATACTATGTTTTATAGCCTATTATTTTCAGGTAAAACCTCTTGAATTGTATTGTAAATTACAAAAAGAAAAACGTCCTAACCGAAAACAATAATATATCCAAACTCATCACGTAATATAAAGATTTTGTTCCTGACGCGGCCTAATAACTAGCCGACCACGCCTTCCTGTATTGTTTAAGTGGTGAAGACCCTTGCATTGGCCCTATATAAGTATGAAACCGTTTATATACCTTTAACTGTCGCGACCGTTATTTACACCATACGTTTTGAGGTATTATGCCCGATTTTGGGGCAGTAATGTATTTAATAGGAACCTATTAGCAATACATAATATTATAAAAGGAAATTAATATTGCTATGGAGATTGATCGTTCATATATTGAGAAAGATAAATTTAACTTTATTACCAACAAACCATAATCGTTATTAGGGACAATGATTTTTTAAACTATTGTTGGAAACATTACGGTTTATATCCTCAAATTTCCTACCTTATTTCTCCTTTATTTGGAATACATTGAGATCCTTAGCGTCGAAGTCAACGTTAACTTTGATAAATTTATTAAAAAAGGCTATTGATCCTTTTAGCCTTTAATTGATTGTACTTTTAGTTCTATCTATCAGGCCTAGAGGTAACGATATTGAATTTGACGGAGTTAGAAAAGCGTTAATTATACCGGTGTTTTAATTACCTAGCCATAGAAGGCTTGTATAAAATCCTTAACTGTGCAGGGTATAAAGATACGAAATATTCTGCTTCAAAGACTATTGAAAAGCTCTCCTACTATTGCAAAACGTATACCTAAGTTTCCTGAGAGTTTAAATCGTAAGAATTTCGTTAATATATTCTACTTTAATTATAAACCGGTTATTTACGTTGTTCATTTGGCAAATATTTTTATAAAATAAAATTACTTTAGTTACTCCCAGCAAAAGATACTTGATACACGATAAGAATATAGTGGATCAATACGTACTGAAGCCTATTTAATATTGTCGTTTATAATACTGACAATGACTTTGCATTGACGAATTTTTAAGCAAACGAAAAAGACAAGTATCAAGAATAAACAAGTGTTTATCAAGGCCTATTAAAGTATTAGAAAAGTCAAACATGTACACATATTACTGGGCAGAACGTAAGATATGCTTACGTTAGAAATTGGAAGTTTTACTAATGAGAAGACACACTTTTAGATAGCGGTAAAGGGCTTAAAGGATACTATAGGCCTTAACGGTTTGATATCAACGTTATTAGTCTTGAGAGCGTATCCTCGTTGAATGAGGGAATCTCTATCATTAATAAGTATTTACAAGAGGACTATGGAATATAACAAGGCCCTCAAGGAATTTTAGAAGGAATTGACACGACTTCAAGTCAATAATACCCTCAATACCAAAAACGGCTTTAAGACGACTGATGTGCTAGCTTTGCCGTTGGAAAGTGAAGTTCTCGTGTAGAGAAATCCAGACAAATGGAATAGCCTAGTTTAAATCTTAAGTATCGATAACCCTGAAATATTTGTTAAAACTACTAACGGTTTTGCGACGTTCTGTCTAACGTAAGTCAAACACTATATCAGGGCGACCAACGATGACGATGGCGATGAATATATTTAAGCTAAGCAAATTTTCTAATGTAACTTTCCTTCCCTCGTAATCGATAAATCTATATAACGTCAACGGTGCAGCTGGCCACAAAGAAGGACACTCGTTAAAGATTAAAACATATATACCGAGTTAGATTTACAATACTGTTGAGGTCAGTAGAAAAGAGAAGTATACTCAAGATTTAACAGTATAGCTTCGGGCACAAGGCGTTATCTAATTCTCTGACTGACCTTTTAGGGAAAACGATGGGGTCGAAATGAATGGATTTTTTTCTTCAGAAATTATTTAATTCATGCTCAAACGAGACTTCTACCTCCAAGACCAAAATGTTACAATTTTCAAGTCGCGTATTATCTACCAGGTTCAAGGCCAAATAATGGGGCAACCGTATGAGAAATTAGGTCACATTGCTTAAGGAAATAATAATAAAAACAAGAACTCAATATTTTTCAAATTGTCAATGATTTCAAGGGTTATCTAAAATTTAGTCGTTGTTTTGGTAGTTAATATACTAGTAGAACTGATAGAAAGTTTACCATTAATAGCCGTGATTTAATTCAAACCCCTATATAGTTAACTACTGGTTTATAACAAATCGTCTCATTGAAACTACCGTAAGAACTTCGTGATAAATATTTCTCGAAAAAAGTCATACGATATAAAAAGTTATTTTATAGATAGGTCGAAATAAGCGTCTATTGAATTTTGATTCTTTAGTTGCATTTTGAGTCGAGCTTAGGTATAATTTTTTTACTTATGACCCGTGCTTTCTTATTGAGTAAGATGATGATTTTTGCGTGATAGGTATATTAATTAACGATATCCTTTCGATAGGAATTGCTGGTTTCATGGTATCGGAATAGTAGACGATTAAAGACTCAAAGTTCTGGAATTGCACGCCGGTCATAACTCTAGCGAAAGGAAAACTTTTTCATTTTAACGGATTGTCAATTAGTAAGTATGGTACTCATGATTCTAATACTTATCTTAGTTTTAGCAAAAACGCTTAGGGATTTAATTTGGCTATAATTGATAAACTTAACGTAACTAAAGCCTAATCGTATCTGAAGTAACGCACACATGGAAATTATATCGCCACTTTATGCCAACCAAAGATAGGCTATGACTTATCAAGTACGGTATAAATATAAGACCTAAAAAATAAAGACTTAAATCGATTGAATAAATGATTAGAGTAACAGATAAGGAATTTGAACCTGGAGGTTAATATGATTCCGATTAATTTATCAAGAACTAAATTGTTGACCTTCACTGACGACTCCTTTACTCATAACATATACTAATTGTTATAAATACTATTCTTCCTATTACTTGTCAATGAAGATAGTTTACAAAAGGACGAATTTAGTATTATTACAATCCTAATCTATTAGACCTCTGTTAAATACAAAAGAATCACATGAAAAGTAATTGCTTTAAAGGTTGACAATATGATAGCCGGCTTTTATATAGGCATAAGAATGTAGGAAATCTGTAATATCGTTACCAGACAGTTCAAAATTCTTCCTATACCGGTAATAATTTATATTGATTAGAGGAGTCAATTCGAATTCGTTTCTAAATTCAGAACCAAGAGCAAAAAACTCTTAATAATCGATATAATAGAACTGTAGGAAGCCTACAAAAGCATGGAGATTAGAAAATTACGATGGATTCATCGCAAAGATAATTTTCCGATATTATAACGAAATCGTTATCAAATGGACCATGAAAATATTTATAAATAGTAATAATCTATTTATACTTATTAAGGGCTACGTTAATAAGCTATTCATTAAAATCAAGTTATGTATTGTAGAATAGAGGTATTTTTAAAAAAACACAAATATTGCTAGAGACAAATAACTAGCAACTTGATTAATAAGTACGGTTGAATTAAAGGTTAATATTAGTTTGTGGCAAAAGACTTATTTGTTGGAATACATAAATTTGGAATTTGGAACCGTGGGATAAATGGAGATAATTGGGGGTAATTTAGCTGAGGAATTGGTAAGGGTTCGGTTACTCAAGGAGTAGATAATTTAATGAAAACGGAGAACTATTGGTTTACTACATTAGCCTGCGCGCACAAAACAAAAAGCCGCTAATATTGGAATATTAGTAGTAGAAATGTAGTAAGTCAAATTTACTTACATTAAAGTTAACAATATTGTCTTCAATTTAAGTGTATTGTTTTATAGGTCTACTGTATTAACTGAAAGTCAAGTACAGTATGCACCTACTTTATACTAGGGCACGAGCCAAGCAATTAGCCATACAAGTTTGTGTACAGACTTGCTAGCGATCTACTAAACCTAGAATATTACATCCACCACTTGAATTATACAATACTACAGTTACTTCAACCACATCTCGAATCGTTGATGTTTCAATATCTAAAGTCTTACCAACAATTTCTATCGATTTGGTAGTACTTGTCAAACGGTTGATGAAGTAGTTAGTTTAAGCTTAGACAGCTAGAATCATAACTTGTGCAAGTCACATTTGAACTAAAAGTTATTTTTGAAAGACTGTACTACAATTTGATTTTCGATGTTGCAGTTTGATGGATTAGTCTGTGCACATTCATCCACTAAATATTTCAAAATTTCAAAATACTTAGCTGTTTGTTAAGGAAAACGTTAACGTTTTAGAACTTGAAACTTATTATAGGCGTTAAAATCGAAGTTGAGGAAGTTTTTTTTAATTGTGTTACGTATGGAAGTAGTTAAATTGATGGGTATATATGGATAAATATTAGATCCTCCGATGGTGAAGTTAAAGACGTAATGTTAGTGATACTAATCCAAGTTTCAATAGAGTGTTACTAAGTTATAGTGTCGGTAAGGTTTGCTTTACTGAGTACGTTAATTTAGAGGTAATAATAGCAGATTTGTAGTATATATTGTAGATAAATAGTTGTTTAGAAGCGAGAAGAGGCATCCGGAGAGTGCACGCCTCAGGTGAGACCTTATAAGCTCTCACCCGGGCAGTGGCACTTTACCATACACTCTGCCAATCTCCTTTCTGGGCAGGGGCATTCTACCATACACCCTGCCAATGCCCATTATGGGTAGTGGAACGTTATCATGCACTCTACAAGAATGTACATTGCAGCGTAGAACGTTACCATACACTCTGCAAGAGTGCAACTTGCAGTGTGACCGCTTGCTAACTATAGAGATATATGATAATATTTACATCTAGGCTGCTTAAGTATTTATGAGGGTAAATTTAACGACATTCTGAATATGAACTATACGTGGGTTGATAATAATACAGATTATGTATTTGAAGTAAATATGTTTATAAATATCAGTACAGTAATTCACGATGTGGTTTATATGGTAAGATTAACGATTTGATAGCCAGAACCAAGTCGCGTACAAATATATTTATAATCTTCAGTCATTATATTGTTTATGATTTGTATGGGATTACGAGAGTCCAATAGTTATATTATTCATATTCTATTTATTTGGAAGCAAACACGTGGCAGGAGAAAAACAGCTTGTACCATGAACGAATTTTGTTGGGAGTGGGATTAAATTTATTAAAGTCTGTATTGGAATATTATTACATGCAGTGAAGTAGGTCAACTTTACTTACAGTAAAGTTGACTATACTGAACTGCAAGTTGAGTGTATTTCTTTGTGGAGACTTACCGCATTGGGTGTAAGTCGAGTGCAGTTCGCTGCACTTCACTCTAAGGCACGGGCCAAGCAATTGGCCATACAAATTACAGTGCAGACCGGCTAGCGGTCTGCCAAACCTAGAACAATACATCCACTATCTAACCAATGCAATACTACTGTTACTTCGAAAACCAATCGAATAGACAACGTTGCAACGATCTAAGGCCAACCAACACTAATTAATGCTTGCCTGCTTATTAGGTTAAGCACAGATAAGCTAAGTAGAAGAAAACTCTATTTTCCGGTTACGCTCTAAGTTAAACGAGTGCTGGGGTAGAGGAAAGATTCTTGCAAAGGGCCTTTACTGTTGCGCTGGTTTTTACGGCAGTAAGTAGAGAAAACTTTTAGGCTACGCCAGTTTTCATGGCAGTTTAGAGGTAGCGACGGAATCGCTATTGAAAACACCAAGAAATCTTCATTAATCCTTTTTAAAGACGTTGAGATTAACTGTCAAAAGGCTTAAAGTTTGGCAAGTGAGCAAACGGCTAAGTCAGTAATGCTATGGGTGCTATTACTGTAAAAACGACTAAGTCTCACGGCTAAATAACTACAACAAATAACCTTCGCTTTTTACCACCTACAACGACCATTAACCCTACTTTACACATCAAATCTTTACCCTTACTTTACTCTTTTTCACTCCCTCTACATTAATTTAATTGTCAAGTTCGCTACTTTAAGCGAAAACACCAAACTACGCTAAGAAAGCCACGTCATGCAACCTCATATCGAGTCACTAAAACGCTAACATATTTACTGCAAGCGTTCACTTTCAAGCCATCACCGACATCGCCTAGAAAAAAACAATTAAAAACCTTAGATCAGTCTTTGTCAACCACAACAATTAACAACTCTAAATTATAGATATTAATAACACCTCAATTAAAGTCTACCTGACCAACTACGTTAGCTAGTATATCCTCGTGTCTAACACTGGTAAAGAGTTTGGCTGCAACGCCTGAGTTTTACAAGACTTTCGTAAATCATTTAACTACTAGACATTAGACATGTAGGAGATAATCCAACGTACAGTTAAGACTAAGTTAAAGAAGAAGGTCACATGCTATAGTATTAACATTCCTAAAAAGACCCCGTTGAGATTAACGGAAATCCTATTCGAATTGACCTAACATAAAGAGTGACCTTAATATTGTAATCCTTAAAAACTCTAGGGAAAGGGGGAAGGAGTTAAGAGATCCCAACGTCAAAACATACGTTTCAAGAGATCTATAACCTACCTTCAGTTAAGTTAAGCTTTTTTACACACTGGCAATAAGGAACCTTTGAACCTGCTCGATAATTTAATACCCACATATAACAATGCGGAGTACGCCTTCGGTGGCGGCAAAGCATATAAAGCAACGGTCGCTAACGTGGTTGAAGGTATTGTCGTTGTTACTTTATACCAGTTAATTAAACAAGATTGTCAGGCCTCTTAGAACCTTCAAGTATCTATCGTCACTCAGAAATTTAATCGTTAAGCCCCTCAAAAACCACCCTCCTTTAGATTTGCCAACGCGCGAGAGCCCACCACATGTCCTACCATAGGACTTTAACCTTCGGGCTAGGTGACTAGCAATTACCCTTAGCACCGCGCCTCGAAGGCTCCAAGGCTTAAACCGCTAAGAAACACCACTCACGGCTAGGACAATTATCGCAACCTTCCTTTGAGACCTGTCAAAATATTTAATATTAACTATAAGCTTATAACGGACTTCGCTAAGGTTGGAGATAATACAGAGAATTATAAAAAAAGCCTTAAAACCTTTTCGATTCCAGAATAATATACTTTTTAAACATTTACAAGTAGATAGAGGTTTTTCTTTTTGGTTTTCACTTATGTTTCCCCCAAATACTTTCAAAGCATGCCAAAATTTATTACCTAACCTCCCTAACTCAAGTAACCACGTTTCGCGAAATTTATGGTGGCATAAAGAATCACTTCGAAAACGACATCAATTTCGTGCAATACCATACAGATTAGGCTACAACATGGTGGACTATAATAATGGCGGGGAAAAAAAAAGAGAAAACACTAATAGACATGCTTAATCAGATGCTAGATAAGTTAATATTATTCTAAAAAATAATAGGGAAAGCCTACGCTAGTGAAACCACACTTTGTAAATAGGTACAGATAGTAGTTACGGGCGTTAACAAATTCGAATACGCCTTACAACGCCCAGATACCACTTTCGAAGGCTTTTTCAGCTAGTTACGGTCTTTGCTTGCCATGGTAATGGCGCGTACACCAAACTCGCTTGGTATATACTCCTAAGCTAACAATTTTATTAACGTGAATGAAAAAAACGTTACGGTAGTCAACTACGTTAATTGCAAGTACGTGCGTCCATATCGCCTAAGATCTGACCTATCAACCTCAACCTTAAATTAAAGATAATAACCACGTTAACCTTGATGAGATTGCGGCGGGCCAGTTAACCGTAAGCATTATAGTTGTAATAATGGTAAAAAATGTTATATTTATAACAAGTTTAGCTGCTAGTTAACTGTAATGATCACACTAAATATCCGTGAGTAAATAGAAGATATAAGGGGGTTTATGTTAATAGTAAGGTAATAGAGGTAACAAAGGTACAATATCAGAAGATGTTTGTTTGTGCTGTAGAATGATTATTAGCTGTTAGGATATTCAGGTGTGTAGACTGAATACTTAGATTGACAACTGAAGAGCTATGAAGGAAATACTATCTATGTGGTGCTGACCATATCCTTATATCCTATGGCCTTTATACCATCTTCAGTACTGAGGCTCACCGGTGCTCACTGAGGCTCACTGAGTCCCACTGAGGCTCACCGGTGCTTACTGAGACTCAGTGAGCACTTGTTATCTAGATAACCCTAACCCTGGAGGATTGCCTAGTCTGGTGCTGAAAAAGAGATGTTCTCCGACTGATGTGTTGGACTTCAGGCTCTCGGTAGCTTAGCTGCATGCTGGCCTTTTTCCTGACCTGCCAACGTGCTCAGGTCATAACATTAACTCATCACCACCCTACCGAACGTAAAAACCGAAAAGAAACATACCACGCTCAATATCCTGCGGTTTTGGAATAGAATTACTTTGATCAAATCGTAGACGTTAAAAGCAATAAGCCAATTAACGTCGCCAACGTATTGAAATAAATTAAGTAACATAAACATAATGCTTTAGGTGTAGTCTAGTAATCAGCCGACTATACCTTCCTATACCGTTTAGGTAGTAAAAACCCTTAACTTTGCCCTAACCAAGCCCCTAACTTCTTACATCCCTTTAATCTTTACGATCTTTACGTGAACCACACGTTTCAAGGTATTGTGCCAAATACAGATGTAATAAGGTACTTAATAAGAGGCTATTTGTAGTATATAACACCGCGACGAGAAATAATTACAGCCACTGAAATTAATCGTTACGATATTGGTAAGGCTAAAGTTGGCTTTAGCCCAGACGAACAATTATCGTTACTAAAAGCAACGATAGTTTAAACTATTTTAAAATCAATCACATTTTACATCCTTAAGTTCTCTACCCCTTTTCTTCTTTATTTAAAGGATATGAAAACTCTTGGCGTCAATGTCGATGTAAACGCAGATGAACTGGTTAAAAAAAACTAGAGGTTTATACTCGCCCTTAAGTAGGGTCACTTATAATTTTATCTTTATGACTCAGAAGCAATGTTGTTACAGCTGAAAGAACCGGAAAGGCGTTAATTTCACCGTTGTTTCAACTATCCAGCCGTTAATAGGCTATATAAAGTCTTAAAGTTCGTAAAACATAATAATGTAAAATACTCTACCCTAAAATCAATTAAGGAGCTTTGCTACCACTACCAAACGTATACCTAAGCCGTCCGGAAATTTAAATTTACACTAAAAGATAATAAGTATTTCAATTATAAGATTTTCGTTGATATATTTTACTTCGATAATAAGCCTATCCTCTATTTTGTGGATTATAAAAACTCGTTTTATGGGGCGAAGTTTCTTAAGTCCCGTTCGAAAAAAGATATATAGGAAACGTTAAGGATTCTGTAGATTGAAACGTATCTAGGCCCACCTAATATCGTTATCCACGATACCAGTATAAACTTTGTCGCGGTGAAATTTCAGAAAGATGTTAAGATAATAGTTATCCAGTGTAAATAGGTACCTATAAAAGCCTACTAAAGTATTGGGAAGATTAAAAGGGCATAAGCCCTACTTCGCCGAGCGTATAATATCTTTACGTTAGAGACTGGAAACTTTACAGATTTGGAGGCATGCCTACAAATAGAAGTAAAGAATCTTAATGACACTGTAGGACCTGATGGATTAGTACCAAAGCTCCTAATCTTTGGAGCGTAACTATACCTAATAAGTAAATCCCCGCCCTCAGCAAATACTTAAAAACGTATTAGGACTTATATCAAAGTTTTAAAGTAATTACGAAGAGAATCGGCACGCCACCAGGTTAATAGCGCCCTTGATACCAAAAAAGGCCTTAGAACAATCGAAGAGTTTACTTTACCATTATAAAGTAAAATTATCGTATAGGGAAAACCGGGAAAATGAAAGGGTTTATAAAAATATTAAGTATCGTAAATTATAAAGTAGTTGTTAAAACTATTGATGGTCTTAAATCCTTCCGATTCACTTAGGTTAAGCCTCATATCAGGGATACTAAAGATAAAGACCCTTAAGCTCTTTAAGCTAAACGACCGAGCTAACACGAACCTTCTTCACTCGTTATCGACAAGCAGATAAAACGCCGTCGGCGCGGACGACCCCCGAAGAAAAGAAACGTTAAAAAGAAGGAATATATACCGGGGCTTATTTATAATACTACTTGGGTAATCTGTAAAAAAAGGATAACGAAAACCTGATACTAAAGCTCCGAGTATAAGTGATTATTAGGACCTCTGATAAACCCTTTAAGGAAAGTGACAGGATCTAAATTAATAGCCTTTTTACTCGAGGAATTATATAATTCGTACCGAAAACCGACTTTAACCTTTAATACCTAAACGTTACAATCTTTAAGTCGAGGATTATTTACGAGGTTAAAGGCAAAAATATAGGGCGACTGTACGAAAATTACGTCTAATTACCTAAGGATACGGTAATAAAACCAAAGACTATATCTTTACATAGTCGTCAACGATTTAAAAGATTAGATAGAGTTTGGTGGTCGTTTTAGTAGCGAGTTTATTAGCGAAAAATTAAGGTAAGTTTATGTTTAATAGCTGTAATATAACGTAAGCCTACACATAATTAGCAATGAATTTATAGCGGATTATAATATTAAAACTTCCATAAAAAAACTCCGTACCATTTACCTTTCAGGTAGAGTAAAAAGTTATATTAAGCCTTTATACAGATTAGCTAAAGTAGGCGTTTACTAGTTTCTAACCTACTAGTCGCTTTTTAAATCACGAATAGCAATAAAATCCTTAACGTACGATCCGTACCTACTAGTAAAGTGAAAAAGAGACTTCGGAATAATAGGAATGTAAACTAACGATAACACTTTCGTCGGAACAGCTAATCTTATGGTATTGGAATAATAAGCTATTGAAAACTCCAAGTTCTGGAATTACAAGCCGGTGACGATATAGATGGAAAACACACAACTGGACTTTAATGGATTTTTAATCCGCATATTTGGTATTGATGCCGGCTTTAGCTTTCGTCAAAAGAGCTAGGGTGCTATTTTGGCTATAATTGACAAGATTAACGAGGCCAAAGCTTAACAGTACATAGAATAATGTGTCAAAGATAGCTATATTACTAATTTATACCAACATAAAGCCTTTTATAATTTATCCATTGCGGTTCAAATAAAAACGCTAACGGATAAGAACTTTGACTGGTTAAATAAGAGGTTGGAGTAACAAATGCGAAACTTGGACCGCGGAATTAATATGGTTCCAATCGACCTCTTGAAGGCAAAGTTAATAATCTTTATGGATGGGTCCTTTACAAATAACACCGAATTATCTTTACAAATCGGCTTTTTAATGACCCTTGTTAATAAAGACAGGTAGGAAAACCAATTCAGTATTATCGATAATCTAATCTACTTTACCTCTATCAAGTGTAAAAGAATTATACGAAACGTGTTAACTTTAAAGGTTTACTGTATAATGGAGGGCTTAGATGTAAATATGGAACTATTGGAAACTTTTAACATAATTACCAAGTAGCTAAAGATTTCTCCTATCCCGGTAGTAATTTGTACCAACTCGAGGAGTCTCTTCGAATGCCCATCGAAGCTCATAACCACTAGCGAAAAACGCCTGATAATCTATATAATGGCACTGCTTAAGGCTTATGAAGTGGGGGAGATTAAGGAATTCCGATGAATCGATAACAAAGACAACCCCATTAATGCCATGATGAAGGCATTACTAAACAAAGCCTTGAAAAGGCTTAAGGATAGTAATAAACCAATTATACGAATCGAGAGCCACGTTAATAGACTTCCCAAAAGGCACGGATTACTTAACGATGGATAAAGGTGGGCTGGTAAACTAAAAGACTGCCAGGGGATTAATTACAGCGATCTATTTAAGTGGTACGGTTGAACTAGAGGCTTGTAAAGGTTTGTGGCCAAGGAAATTTTTATAGGAGTTAATAAACTCGGACCTCGGGGCAACGAAGTAATTAAGCTCAATTAGTGATAATTTACACGAAATTAGGTGTAATTTAGTATAAAAATAAATTGGAATTGATAGGAATCTGGTTAGTGAACGAGGAGGCAATTTATTGGTAACCGGAAAAGATTAATTAGCTACACTAGCGTACGCGTACAAACTTAAAAGCCGCCAGTGTTGGAATAGTATTATATTCAGTGCAGTAAGTCAACTTTACTTATCGTATAGTTAATTATACTTAATTGTAAGTTAGGTGTATTGCTTTATGGAAACTTAACGCATTGAGTATAAGTCGAGTACAGTACGTTGCACTTTACTCTAGTGTACGGGCCAAGCAATTAGCCATACAAATTATAGTGCAGACCGGCTAGCGGTCTGCCAAACCTAGAACAATACATCCACCATCTGAACAATGCAATACTACTGTTATTTCGAAGACCAATCAAATCGACAACGTTGCAACGATTTAAGGCCTAACAACAGTCTGGTAATGAATGAGAAAGAAGTTGTGTGAGAGATTTAGGGTAAAAAGAGGTATTCATATATGGGATAAGGAGAAAGAAATTAGCGAAATATTGTTACTGCCAACCTTATTATCCGCAATTAGCGATAAAAGTGACAGTGTCGGCGACGAGTAGGGTGGAGTTGATATTATAAGCCATTGTCTACCTTAATGATTACCAAGGGTTTAACCCTAGCAATTCTTAAATTTTTGTGATATTTATTCCTCTGCCTTCTTTTTATAACCAGTCATATAACTAGGCTATATCACATATTATATTAGCTTCATAGAAGCTTCGTAGTTGAAATTTTCTCCTTTCGTCCATCTTCATCAAGAATTATAAACTGTATTCGACCTCCTAAAACGATAGCCTTAGGTCAATCTATTATACATATGTCTTACTGATAGGGAAGATGAAGCAAGTTATGATTGAATATGTTGCAGTTTCTGACGATGAAAGAGGACGATATTAGATTGGAGTAGAGCTCAGCGGAGCTGAAAATGTAAGATATAATAGGTACGGGCACCTGCTTTTCCAATACTATGTACCAGTTCTTTCCATTGATCGTAAGTCTGTCAGTACCCCTAAACATGTATCATAACTTCCTGAGACCAGAAGAAAAAGCAATAATCTTATTTTATAGCGAAGCTGGCAAGATGCAAGACGCAAGACGTGAAACGCGAGATGCGAGAAGTTAGATGCAAGACGGGAGACTTTAGACGAAAAAAGCAAGATGCGAGAAGCGAGACACAAGATGTGAGTATATTAATGGAGACTTTTCTTATAAACGTCAATTTGATCCTTATAGTGACTCAGCTCTCTCACGGCCTTCAATTCGTTATTTTTGGAATTATACACTTTTAAGTTAATTGAGTATTAAACCCATTGATAAACTTAACGACAATGATTAAGAGGTTTGTTTATATATTTTTTTTGCAATTTCATGAACGTTATTTTCCAAAGTTTCCTTATAATGTATAGTATTGGGTAGCAGAGATGCGCATGCTAAAAAATGATGTTTAGGATTACGATTAGATGACAAATACACTACGTTTACCGCAGGATAAACTCGAACTGATAGGGGAGTCAAGTACATAGGCCGGTTTTTTCACACGCTTCATTATAGTGTAGGGGTTTAATTCTGGAAGAGTTAGTTTCCCTTATCAGTTCAAAAGTTTATAAGCCGTTTTTGTGCGTAGTTAAATACGATTTCCCTTATTGAATTTCATTCAGCGGTGATTTTTACTGTAACAACGTTTGTATTTAGCGGCGATTACATCTATACTAAGTTGAATATCACAGGCTAAATTTTTTTTAATGAAAAAAGTCTTTATTTGTTGTCATAGGAGAGCAAAATTGTAATAATTGATTGAAACCCATAACTCAAAGCGGAATAGATATTCATACGGATATATATTGATGAACATGAATGTGATATATTTATATTCCATTGTAAAGAAGGTATACATTCAATTTATAGTATTTGAGAGGGTTTCGCGACATAATAGCGAAAGGTTAACTGAACGATCTGATTTTTCTTTTCGGTTCATCGGTTTGTTTGTGGTTAATATGCCGTTACTCTGTTTAATATAGTGTCGAATCCCTGTCTTAGTAGTTTCTAAAAGAAAGAAATTTTGCATCCTGTTCCGAAATAATTTCTTTTGGATATAACGAATTTAAAAGAAAATAAATACCGATGGGTTTTTCTATCTAAGCAATAAAGTTATATGTAATGAAACCTTAAAGTAAAAGAATGCTTTTAAATGTTTCACAAGAAACTAGTGTAATTACGTCAAACTTCACCTATATTAGAAACGCCTATAGGTAAGTAACAGATATTACGGCTGACAGTAATATAATAAATTTCATGAAAATAGTATATAATGGCTTTTCTAATACCTAAATTCTTTGTAAACTATTTATATATTTCTTATTTTTATTGAATAATTACCCGTAACATATAAAGCAGTGATAGCATCATTTAAAACATTTTTCGCTTATATTGGACATGTAGGCCTTGTAATAAATCATTATGCTTTCTGGAACGAAATAATATTCGTTGTTATGAGTGTGATAATTAAATTCCTAAATGAAGCTTCTTAAAATACCCAGCCTCTAACAACCTACCAAATTATTATTATAAAGAAGGAAATCAGTTAAACGAAAAAGGTACCTAGTTTTGAAACCATTAAGAATCTTTTTATTACCATTGTCTTCTTGATGGTCCTTATTCAAATTAGAAATAATACCGCGCTAGATAGCTTTTTTTCATGTATAAACCATAATTTAGAACATATTTCGTCTGGTAATACTTCCTTAATAACATTTGATGTAAATTGACTTTTATTTCGTATAATCAATCAAAGGTTATCAAATATTCTTTCGCAAATAAGTACCTTATCTAAAGTTTAATAAAGTCACTATTAAGTGATAAAAGCCATAATAATTAAATAGAAATCGAATTAAACTGCATTAACTAATAAAAAACATTTATATTTTATATATCAAGATGTATAACTATATTAATGCAGTGTTCATTTACTTTATGAATGAACTTGATATCAAGAAAAGTCCTATTTATAATTGACTTTATAAACTTATCATTAGTAAAAATGATAATGGGGTTTTGATTTTCAACCATTATGATTCTATGTTTTTCATAAGCCTAAATAAAATATGAAACTTTATGTTTAAATGGTCTGTAATTTATTTTAGCCGTTATGAATCAATGACCGAAAAATACGATAGATTGTATTGTGGTTGCCGAAATTATATTGCCTTGTTACTGTAAAAAGTCGCGTTTAATTCAAAAGAAATCATAAATTCGAAACGTTCTTTCAAACCTTTATCCATTTTCTAAAATACAGTGAATGGAGGATTTACATGATATAGCTTCAAGTGATCATAAAGATGCTTTTTTAATATTATATATGATTCTTTTCATTATTATGTAAGACAAATCTTTATTTTTTGGGTGTAATATATACGTGTATTACGGTTGTTATTTTCAACTCTTCTTACTTTGCGACCCATAGTTAGCAAAAGAGTTTTCAACCAGTTCAAGGGTTTAATCATTTACGTAAGGTAGTATACCATAAGGTATGGAACCCAATATCGTCAAAGTATATTTTTAATATTTCAAAAACATTTGGAAATGAATCATTTTTTACGTTTTGTATACATTTAGCAATGATGGAGAGTCCAAATACCTTGACATAAAAACTAGATAATTCAATGGAACGAAATCCTAATTAGGATTTGTTTACCGAAAGGAGCATCATACTTTAATAAATAAGGAAAAAATTTATACTAACTACCGTTAATAATCCTTAAAGCTATCCGAAAACATCATAATGTTATTGATGAAGACTCAACAAAACGTACGGTAAAATTTTAGTATAGAATCCATAAATCTCTTGGTAAAAGCGAGTGATTTTCTGAATTCTATAGACATAACAATGTTACATTCGCGTCTGTGATAGCTAATGAAAGTGAATTAATCCCTATAGTTTAAATTTATAAAACCCTAGAATAAAATCTGATAGCGTTATCTATCAAGATACATATTTATATACTTGTACTAAGTTCGAATATAAGTTTGTAGAGGAAAAAGATAACTCATAAAAATGACACACTTATTCTAAAGATTAAGGTTGACAATCATACGACTTTTGTCCACGCCGTACAATTTCCACGAAATTAGAAAAAAAAATCAAAAAAATACCCACACATTATAAATATATTTTACATAGATCTATATATATAAACCATTCAACCATTAATACAACAAAGACTTATTGCGGTGGACAAATATATAATATTAATAGTTAAGTTTAATATTCTGCCTACTCTACCATAAAATATCGTTTATTACTTATTTGATAGAAAGTATCACAAGACTTAAGTCCTACAATACATCTAGGAATTTATTATAGATCTTGGCTAGTTTACTTATATTAGAGGTCTGCGTGACATTAAAGTATACGCCATACTTAGACATTAGTATAGATGTATTTTTGAGCGTTTCAATGCCAAACGAAGCTGGAAAATATTTAAAGCAAGTCTTGTTCTATTGATCCGCGAAACTTGAGTCTCGCGTTTCTTTTACTAAGTCTTGGATTATGTATACGACTACATCGAGAAATGAGGTGCTAGATTACGGATTGATGAGAGCCTCCAAAAGAATTGAAGCTTGTTATGACTTCTGTGACATCTTAACATTATAGAAACCTAGCTTAAACGCGGCTCCTATTGGTGGGGTTTTGGAGTACAAGTTTCCGATGGCGACAAAAGCCACTGAATAATCTACCAACTTGTCAATAAGTAAATCAATCTCAGATGAAATATTACCTACTTCCGTAACCTATAAAAAATTATGTAAACTACTATTACAGTTAGTGTAAAAGAAAGTTGCATCCTCGAATTCGGAAATTATACCAAGACACATATATTGAGGAATACAAATTATAATGCTAGTAAAATCATGAAACCCAATAATATGAGGCGTAATAGTGTATATAATAACGTTTAATAAATACAAATAATAAGCCATAGACATGAAAAAAGGTTCTTTAGAAAACTTAGTATACTTAATAATAAAATGTATTATTTTCTCTAGAAATCTCATGTTATTGGTTACTTGAGTAAGTATCTTACAGACGGCTAAGTTCATAACTTACTTGTAAATTATAGATAATAACTCCAAAAAATTGGTCGAATGCCAATAAAAAAAATATAAAGATATTAGTCTTGTAAGGCTTAAGTTAATTTTTGAAAAATAGGGTATCAACATCCACACGGTTTACGACTTCGGTTTTCATGATTTCCTTCAAAACGTTAAGCATACCATTAGATTCATAGCTATAAGTCAAGATTTTCTCACGATCCCTTGTAATAAGATTTGGCACATTTTTCGCGACACATTCATGAGCGGACCCCACATTTGTTAGTGCCGCTACCAGACTCTTATATGATATCTTAACATCGCAGGAAATTTTTTCCCATAGCTTCCTTTATAGCTACCGCCAAAGGAGACAAACCGACCACACGTACCCTTAGTACACCTGCAAAGGATACCCGAACTTTACAGACATCCTAAAGGCCCTAGTATAAACGCCAGGTAAGTGGACCGCTTCCGGCGAAAAAAGACGTTGCTATGTACCAATTTCTCCGCTTTAACACCGAGTTCCTATATAGGGTATTTGATACATAAAGGCGCAACCTCAAAATCCACCAGTTCATTTAAACAACGTATGAATAAGCTATCAACGACTTCGTCACTCGTTATAATAGACCAAGCTTTACCAAATATCGGGAGCTAACGTTACGTATCGTAAAATACGCTACCAAATACCTGGTAAAAAAGGGTTTAGGGACGCAGAATACGAAAGATATACCATTCGAAAACTAACCCCCTACCTCGAGTAACCAAACTCGAGGAAACTTTCGAAAGTATATCCGGACCCTTTTTTTTTATCGAATTTACAACAGCTTTAATTTCGCCCATAGTTACGACTAGTAAAGGAACTATTCATATCGCCTTACTCGTACCGGATCCGAATATTACATAGGCTACGGTAATAAAATGAAACAGGAATTCGGTTTTCCTGACGCCGCGAAGTCCTTTTACGCTTGCGAAAAAACGTAAAAATCCTGCTTTAAACTAGTCTAAATCCCTCTCCATATAACGTATTACATCCTAAAAGGCAACGGTAAAAGTGAATTTACAGGTTTTTATCAGGGTCCTGAAAGGTTTTAAACGAGAGGTCGAAAGGTTTTCCCTCCGATATACTTTAATTAAAAGGATTTAATAAAACCTGTTTTCTCTTAAGTCGGTAGATAGGAGTTTAATAGGGTTTGCTATACGGTACGCGGATAAAAAAACTAAAAATAAGCTTTTTTCGAAAAAGACTTTACTGGTACTATTATATCTTTTCGACGGCACTTCTTCTATATTACCTTCGACGTGATATGCGTATATATTTGAAAGGGTCCCTCGAGTCATCCATATGCCCTTTCAAAACATATTAATCGAGGTCTCAAAGTTAATCAAAAAGGAGATCATTACGGAAGCTGAGGTCGCACTAATTACCGCTCATCTATTAGTTTATGGTTTGGACGTATATATAAGCCTATCGACCTAAATTATCTCTCTTTTAGGCCCGTTAAATCTTTCCGCTTCTTTGTATTATAGAAAAGTCCCAGGCTATGAATAAACGATACCGGCTATAATTTTATAACGATGGGTACCTAAATTAATATATTTGTATAAAATAGATCCAGTTATTTCGATACTCAAATTTCTCGATCCCTATTAATAATTACGTTCCCGGGGCGTATATAGAGACTTCGTAGTGTCATAACTATTATGGATTTTTTCTCTAGGTATACGACAATTGCCTAACGACTTTTAAAACAAATGGGAGCAAATATATACGCGTGTTGAAATACCACCATTAAAATCAAATATTTACGAAGAACCTGATATAATATTAAAATAATAATAAAAGCTTTAGATAATATCATTTTTATTGCGTTCAAATCCACTAAAACCAGCGTTCACCTAGCGGAAAAAGTTAAAACGTTAAAACCCAATTATATTAATATCCGGTAATACTTCAGCGGTAATAAGATAACGCAACTTACGCTACCTAGACTTAATTACGAAGCTGGTAATTAAATGATTATTTTTTCAAATGTTAACATATTACGTAACTCGTTGTCCTCGAACCTTATGACACCCAAGGAAGGCGGGCTAAAAGACGCCCAAAGCGAAACAATATTATAAATACCATGTATAAAAGCCTAAAGCTTTCCCTTATAATAGTCTTAATTGCAAAATGGTTTACGTTTAATAAACCTAGTATCCGGCCCGTAGGTAACCAGATTATATAGGTTACAAGGTTTATATTACGCGTTTCAGAATATCTTTCGTCTAAAGTAAGAAAAACGGTGTTTAACGTTTCTAAGCCTTTAATTATCAAGGATTCAATTTTGTTAATAAATATTATTGAAGCCCTTGCATATATTAGACTACTCATTTTAAATTCGACTACATTTATATCCGAATCCGATTTTCTGTCGTTCTTAAGTACTCATACTACGTAGGCTAATCCTTTCAACGTTACGTAACAAAGCAATACGCTGGACTCCTACCTTTCCACGCATGACAGCTTAACTACTCCTAATAATTTCAAATATTAGGCACACCCTTTACGTAAATACGCAAAACGACTGAACGTTACCGAACGCCGAAAATAAATATAAGACTTACAATTACCTCAATTAACGAGAATAAGGTAATAACTATGTACCAAATTTTACTTATAATTGAAGCGGATGAATATATAAATGTTATTAATATATAAAAACCGTAATATAATAGGAAAGTCAATGGGTACGGATTTACATACCGTTATTTAACATAAGACATCTTTTTACTGGTTTGTATCTAGTGGGATTCGCCTCTATCTATAAGGAATAACGTAATTCATTATTAGATACTCGGCCTCGGATCGTGATATATAACCGAAAAAGGGCTTTCCTTACCATTACGTATAAAAAACTAAGCCCCAGCAGAGATTCGTTATAATTACACATTAACAGAATCCACATTATTAATATTTATAAAAATTAGTTTACCGATAAGGTCCTTTCGGAGGTTTATAACTAGATGCCCACGCTTTAAAGTATCTTAAAAGGTGACTTTAACCTTATATATAACCAGGCGAAACTGACGCAAAATAATACCTACGAAAAACGAGCCTTAGATATCTGGATAGTTGCTACCGGTATATATTTTAACAAAAATATAAGAGTTTCTACGCATAGCCTAAAATATAACCTTAACCCTATCTTTACTAATATCGCCCAAGTCATTTAGGTTGTTGCTCTAGTCTAAGTAATAGGTCTGATTATAAAGTTTTACTTATAATTCTTTTAATCCGTAGGTTTCTTTTTACCTCGATCCCTTGAATTAAGGTTTCGAAAGTCAACAAATGTAGGTTAGGGGACTTAATAGTTATCGGTACATCCTTTTTACTTAACTCCTTAGATATAACGGACTAAACTTTAATATATCATTAGGTGAAGGCCTTTACATGGCTATATTTAAACATTCTTTATACGGTCAGAAAACCTATTAAGATATAACTGAAAGTTACGTAATAGTAGACCCTTGAGTTAAACAGTCTCTGGTATTATAGAAAAAAAGAAAATAAGGCACCACCTAAAAGAGTTGGTCTTATTGAACGTAGGAATTTCCTGAAAAAATTATGTAAAACGAGAGTAAACTAATAAAAGGAAACCGATCGAATTACCGACCTTTCGAAAATATATTATATTATCAATCAATATAAATATCTTTTACCGATTTGCGCCCCTCCTCCCCCCCATTTAAAGTAAAGCGCCAACCTATTTTCGATGAAGATTGATAAGCCTAAGTATTTTGAGATTATATTCTAAGCTGGATTTCCAATTTTAATAATTTTACCAACTATTTTTTGAACGATTGGGACGGATTCGAATATATGGTCCCATAAAATTTTAATATCTTCGACAAAAAAATATAACAAAATACTATAAATATTCGAAATACGTCCGCTGCGCCTAACAATATGACGATACAATATTTTTAAGTTTGTTAGTTATATATAGTAAGGTTTTTACACTAATTTCATAGCAAATACCTTCGATTTATGGATTTTCTGCAGGTATAACAATAGTCGGGAGTTTTTATAATATTTAAGTTAGGGGATCGTAATCTATTATAAACATGGTATTTAAAACCAATCGTATTAATCTCAATATGTTTTAAAAGGTTAAAACGTATTAAAGCTCGTAGAATCTTTTAATCCATTATTATACTGGGTTTATTTAACGCCTAATACAAAAAAGTGATATTTAAACGATTCGCGGCTGATTGAATGACAGCTTCAATCTACGATATTAAGTCCGTATACGCTAATAGTATGGTTACGTCTATCTTTTCCAAAGACATATAAAAGGCTTTCGAAGCCTAAATTTATAATTGGATAACATATAAAATATAAAGTTTAAGGTTGAAACGAAATTTACTTACCCGTATTAAAGTCTTTTCAACCGAGAGGGTAATAAAAGTACTATATTAGACGACAAATATAGGGTTTTTAAATTTTTATTATGGTACTCTATAACGCTTTCCCTTTTCCCAAGTAGTTTATATAATTTATCTATCCGATTTAACCGAATACTACATAGGCCGGGTTTTTATTTACGTTAATAACGTACGTTTTCTTCGTATTTAGGACTCCCTAAAATTAAAAGTTACAAACTTCAAAGCTAACTTACAGGCAGCGACCGCGTAGGCAAGTAATAACGACTGGTTTTTACTCTGAAAAAGTCTGATTTATTATATATTATTAGGCGTTACGGTCTTATAAACTTCTCTAAACGGGGTAATAACTCTGTTCTTATCAACCTAAGACTAAAAAATACAATCGTAAAGCCTTCGCTCTATACTAAATTTCAAGGTATATAATAGTTATGGGTTTAATTCAACCGCGTCTTTTTAAAAGAGTTATACGTTGGTAAACGTATAGCAAAAGCTTTAAAGATCTCCCGGCACTATAAATGACTTTTACGAATGAGATACGTGCCTTTACAGTACCTCCTACGTATAACAACCATTACCGTAATTATATTAATACTTATTTATTAAGTTAAAAGTTGGTATTTTCAACGTAAGTTAAATGATTTTAAAGGATAAGTTATAACCCCTTTTATCTTTGTTGAAAAGGCGGTTGCTGCGTTATATATGATTACGTTAAAAATCGTCACCTTTTGTGACTTTGGATTACCTTTTAGTAAGGTTGCCCTAAAATAATAACGAATTTGCTTCGATTACCGTTCAAAACCCTCGATATTAAGCACCCTCTTGTACGACGTATTAAAATATCACCTGTAATAAAGGCGGCTAAGGGTGGAAGTAACGCCCATAGAACCCCGACAACCAATAAAAAAAGGACTACGTATAACGTTTAAACCTTTAAAAATTCACTCGACTTTAAGTATACCTGACCTATATAAACTATGAAGATGTTGAAGACCTTCCCCTCATAATTCGAAGGCTTAAATCAGCAAAGACACGATTACAACTTTTTGTAACCGACGTTAAATTCCTCAACATTCTACGGTCCATTTTATTTACTACGCGACTCACCCCTAATTCCTTTACCAACCCTACGGGTGAAATAACGCAAAGAGAGGTAACCTTATCCTTTGAAATATAATACGTTAACCTAAAACGTTACTATATTATAATCTTTCACTAAAGGTCGAAATATTTTTTCGAAAGTAAGTGTGGCTTCAGGTACAAATATGTAATATAGCAAAATAGACGAATAGTTACGAATGGATCCGATAATTTACACCCCGATATATATATCTTTAACGTAAAGCTTATCGACGCTTTCCGCGGCTTCGAAATGGATTCGCGTAACACCTTAAACGAAATAATAGTTTATGTAAGTAATAAATTCGTAATTTAAAGCTTAATTAAAGATCCCGCCGCCCTTTTTAAATAATATTTTCGGGGGGTTGATACGGTAATTAGGGCGTATTTGGACCCAATTAGTGTTAAATAATGTCTTAAATATATGAGAATCGTCGAAAACAAGGCTACAGATAAACTCATTAACTTAAAAACCTGATCCCCTACCCCTCACGAAAATAACGACCTACCTTTTATAAATGGGGTAGAATATGTTTTACGATTTAACCTTAAGTCCGTAAAAAAAAGTAATACATTTCAAGGAAGTTTAATCTATCTTCGTAATATAGAGTCAGAGTCGACGTATATTACTAGGCCTGGATTTGAATTCGATATACGTTACATATCCGATTCTCTTTTACCCATAACATGTGATTATGGCTCCTTTTATATCGTTTGTATGATAAAGTATGGGTACGGGAACTTTAATCTATATTTTCGAAGATTTTGGCTCTTTAAGGTAAAGGAGAAGTGCTAACGTTACAAAGATGAACGGAGCGCAGCTTACCTAATTCACTACCCTACTTCATTAAAAGTCTGAAGGCGTTAAATAAAGGCTTTGAGGAAACCTCTAAACGAGTGGATACGTGACTTTTATATAAAAAGGGTCCTTATAAACCCTACATTTTTCCGAAACTTCACCTACTCCACTAATTGTTTCTTGGATAATAAATACAATTAAATTATGGCCTTATTAGGCCACTTTTACCGCCCGTTAATAATACTTCGTATTACCCCTGCCAGCGATTAAGAAAACAGTTTATCGGCTTATATTACCGCTATTAATATTACCATTATTATTATCATCACTAATATGAGAGAGCTTATCCCTTCACTAACTTTACTACGGTCGCTACTAAAGCTTTTACAACGGCCAGCCGGAAAATCCGTCCCTTTCAAAAAGGAGTTTTAGGTCTTAAGGATGGATTCGGGGTAATGACGGGGATAAAAGCATAAGTGATAATAAAGGAGACGAAGGGTAAAGGAGTAACAGGCTAATTAAAAATAAAACTCGTTTCTTCCCCGCTATTAATCTCATAGTCGCCACCGATACTTATTTATGCTCTCTTAGTAAAGGAACCCCATCGCTTTAGTAATAACACTGTAATGAAATACATCGTGTTACTCTCCGCCGCATCTATAGCGGCGCGGTAAGCCGCTAGTGGTTTGTCGACGTTAGTGGCGACGGAAATATACCCGCTTTTACGTTTAGTTACTACCGTTATACGTTAAGTCCAGTTATTCGTAACACAGATATTAAAGAGGTTATACGCGTGTAGTGGACATATTTTACACTTTTTCTTCCCCTGATACAGGCTCTATTGCTAACCCTTGTTAAAAGGGACCGTATACAATCAGTATAAGGTTACACCATATTAAAAGCGAGGTGGGGCTAATAAAACGGGTCGAAGGGGCAGGAGGGAGAGGGAAGAGGAATAATGAAAAAGTAAGGAAAAAGGCCGCGCCGAAAACGTGCTTAGCACGTTTGTGACGTAAAGACTCCCTAGCCCTGGCGTAGTGAGCGCAGGCGCGAGTAATACAGCTTTTATGGGTAGGTGTTACTAAATGATAAGTTTAGTTAGAGTGCTTTAGTTAAAAAGGAGTTAGGATATAAGAAGGGGAATTATATAAAAAAGGGAACTTACTATTATTAGTTACTTGGGCGGTTATTTTTAAAATAATGTTAGCAGGTTTTTAGATCGTTGCAACGTTGTCGATTCAATTGGTTGAAGTAACAGTAGTATTGCAAGTGGTGGATGTATTGTTCTAGGTTTGGCAGACTGCTAGCCAGTTTGCACTGTGATTTGTATGGTCAATTGCTTGTCCCGTGCCCTAGATTCAAGTGTAGCGTACTGCACCCAACTTACACCCAATTCGGTAATTCTGCATAAAGCAATACACTCAACTTTCATCTCAGTATAGTCAACTTTACTTACAGTAGAGTTGACTTACTGCACTGCATGTAATACTATTTTAACAAAAGGTTAAAATTTAGAGGGCATGTTAAAAAAGGGTGCTTTTTATATGAGGTATCGGCGCATAAATTACCACGTATATATAAAGGAACCCCTTATCGATTTAAAAATTTTCTTAACGTGTACGCGTACCTGTACGCGTTTTTTACAGCTACCCCTTTTAGAGTCTTTTACCACGTTATTTCTAGCTTCATAGGGTTTTTTTTTAAAAGAACCAAGTCTGGTTGTATCTCTAACGCGATTAGGTGCTAGGTGGAGACTGAAATAGCTATGCTACGTGGTTAACCAGGACCGTAGTTTATATGCCTACGGGTATATAAACTGCGGGGTACCCTAAGGTCTTAATTAGAGGGGTGGAGAAGGATTTCAACGGTCTTTTACAGTTGTATTAGCTTATGTTACAACCCCTTCCGCCGGTATCTACGGGGATATTTCGTAACAGCTAGTGCGCCGTTTTATGGAGAGCACTATCTAGTGATAGTACTTGTTTTTTTTTTAAAAAAAAGATTTAGCGATAATCCCTTAATACCTTAGATTGTTTGGTATTAGTTGTATGAAACATTTATTTCGATATAATCTGGTAAATATTTTTTAACCACAACTTATTGACGATATTCTCACTTATACTTATATTTATATAAAAGAGATAGTTTTTTATAGCGAGTGCGACTTCCCCATTAATAGGGTTGGCTATAATAACTTCTAGAATTTTGGTGTAAAACTCAATATTTTGGGAGTTAGCGGCTTATGGACTAGTGACTATTAATTGGTTTATGTAACGTATTCTACTCCTTATAACCCGAGAAAATGAGGTCTTTCTTTGTTAGTAAAATTTAAAATTCTAAAAAATGTATTACGAAACTCAAAAACATGCTTGTAGCATAATTAGATACGTTTTTTGAGAAGAGTAATAGCTTTGGTTATAAAACCCACCTCACTCGCTTAATAGAAAGATAAGGAATACTCAAACTTGCTCTGATTATAATCCAAATTGTCAACATTATCTGCATCCGATTAAACTTTGTAAACGCCATCGTGATGCTCGCAATAATAGTTATGGTCTTCACGACGACAATCATCGCTATAGCGGCGGCGATTTTTATGGTCGCCATAGCGATTATTATCGCGGCGATTCTGAGAACGATTATTATGTTCACGTCTATCGCGAAGCCTATCAAAAACCTTATAAGTCTTACAGTAAAAATTATCGCGGTCACGAATATAACTATTGTTAACTTAGTTTTTATAATAACTATTTTTATCTTGATATTCTCATTTAGGCTTCGTTCAAAATAGACGCGAGTTATATTTTCACGGCCCTCTTTAATAATAAGCTTGTTATATATATATTTACGGTCGACGACTATAAGGAGGATAATTTTGAATTCCAAAATATTGGCCATATAATTCCAAAGGGCTTGTTTCAAATAAGGAGGTAGTAGGCTTTATTATATTCTTAGATATAATAAAGTCCATGTTTCGATTATAATTCCATACAATCTCTTATTTACTCGGTTAAATGTATATTTAAGTCCTATGTATATAAACTTAGTTTCAATGTGTTTATAAAAACCTTTTATATCCTCAATAGTACCTCACATAGTGAAAATGAACGAAAATTTTTCGTGACGCGGCAAAAGCCTATTTGAAAGAGGTAAATCAAAATGGTTGTAATAACATCAAATTTTCCAGAAGTAAATATCAGAAGATTATATTAAGAAAATATATAATTCACTATAATATAGCTCAACCTTATAATAAGGTAATAAACATGGAAATAATTTAGCCTTTGATTTTATGATTAAACTTGGAGAATTCCGGGAGATTGCACAAACTTTATGCATTAGTAAAGGTAACGTTTCTACCGATGGTAACGATTTCTATATCGAACGGATCAAGATAATCGGTATCGTACACATTTATCTCCTCACGCTTCAAACGGAAAACGCTATTAAAAGAGGATTAAGTGGCTCAAGTGTTTCGATTCTCATATTGAGGATATCTGGAACGCTTAGAAATATACTAAATGCACTTAAGTCTACGCTAAGGATGCTGAGGGCTGCGAACAATATGCTTAAAACTATAAAGATGATTAAGGCTGTAATAAAGAGGACTTCGATGACAACGTTTATTTTGTTTAAGAACAATGTCATTAAAGAGACTTACTGTAATGCCTTAAGTGTTTTCGATTTATAACTAAAGACTGATAGTGATAAAATTAAGCTGATTATTAAACCTCATATTCATTCTAACTATATGCAACTATAAACTCTTGACCTATTTTAATATAATGTTGATTGCAATTGAAATGATTATTGTATGAGGTGAATGCGAACAAAGAAGGTTTCTTAAAAAATATTGTGAATTTTGATAAGCAAATACATAATAATGTAGTAGGTTGATTTTTACAATATGTGTATCATGGTGTCATAGGATTAGGCGAAGCATTATGATTTAATCACAAATCAAACAACTCACATCTATTCATATGAAATTAAAACTTAAAGCAAAAAAGATAAGCTTGGGGCATAAATAACTAGATAAGAATTAAAGGGGAATATAAAAAAAGTTTGATAACTAATAGTAAGGATAGCTAATGTGAAAATTGACTGAGGATCGTGAAGTTATAAATCAATATATTTGGTAAATAGGACAGCTTCTTTTTTGTTAGAAAGCCATTGTACTAGACCTTGCGAAACTAATAATTTATTATCCTATTTTTCTTTGTAGCCGGGTTATACAATAAAATCTGATGATTTACAGCTATTTTATATTTACAGCTATGAATCGTTAATAAGGCTGATATAGCAACTTATTATTGGATTATTTGTAGTATTTAGTGTTAAATAAGGAAGATATTATATACAAGTAGAGCTTAGCAGTGCCAAGCATAAGATATAACAGATACGGACACGTGATTTCTCAATACTATATATCAGTCCTTACTTTTTATTGTAATTATGTCTGTACCCCTATTCATAAACAACATGCTTTAATTTTTTTAGTGGTTTTAAGATGATTATTGGAACAGTAGTTAATTAAAGCACACTCCGTTAACTATACTATAGAGTAAGTTTACCGTACTAACTGCAAGTTGACCCAATTATTTCTATGTTAAATGTAAGTCAAGTCCAGTATATACCTATTTCGGAGTAGGACATGAACTAAGTAATAAACCATAAAAATAAGTGTGTATACAGGCTAGCAGTCTGCTTAATCTATAATAATACATTAATGACTTAACCATATTATATTACTGTTACTTCGATCATAGTTCGAATAGATAACGTTGTTAATTTCAAAGGTTTATCAGATAATGCTTATTAACAATAATTATTATTCATTAGTTTAAGCATGGATTGGTTTGGTAGAAGGAAAATATACTTTCCGGTTACGCTTTACGGTAAAGTTTGGGTAGAGGAAAGATTTCTCTGAAAAGCCTTTACAAATTGCGATAGTTTAACATGAAAGTAAGCATGGAAGACTTTTGGATTACGAAAGTCTAGAAAAGCAGTTTAGAAGTGTCGACAGAATCACTATCATTTAAAATACCAAGAAATCTTTATTAAACCATTTTGAAGAACGTTAAGATATACCGTTGAAGTTTCGAATCATTAAGAAAGACATCACAATGTTTCTAAATACTTTACAATTAGTAAATGACTAAATAGTCATTATTATTTCAGGTAGTTCTCTTGGAAATCTTCAATCGTTAAGTCCAAGGTCTTTATTAAAAACAGTGATTGAAATAGAAAACAGACTTTAACTTTTGCCTTTTCCAAATACTTTTCACCTTTATACTATAAAATCGTCAATCGGATACATTAGAAAACTCTTTAAGGTCGCTAATCTTAGCGAAAACACTAAGAATCACCAAGTCGCATTGAGAAAGTCACGTTACGCTACCCTACGTTAAACTACTCAGTTCTTTTACCTAAACCACTAAGTTGATATAAAATTTAGTCAGGAACGTATAAAGATAATTGAGGCCTTTGGACCTATCTTTTTAATGTTTTATGATAAAGACCTTTGGTTAAGGGAAGTTTAAAAGTATTTAATTGATAAATACTTGACCAATTACATTCGATAGTATATTTTTGATACGGACGTCGATACAGAGTTTGGCCTTAATTGTCTCCCCTTTCAAGACTTCTGTAAGTTCTTGGCCTATTGAACTATTGATACATATTGGACTGTTAATATATTAAAAAGGATTCATCTGACTGTAAATATTCAATTGAAGATAAGAATTAATAGGCCTGTGATTCATATGTCAAATAAAATAATAAAAGGGCTAGCAGAGACCTTTTTTCAGTTAACCCAACTAAATCATTGCTTTTACGACCATTAATTTTGATACCTACCAGGAAAATGGAAGGAAGTCAACGATTATCAAAGCCCTTATACACATTTTAGGGGACCACCGACCCCTCATCTAAAGATGAGTTAAAAATTCATTTTTTTTGGTACTAAATTCTTTATACGCTGACAATGAGGAATCTGATAATATGTTTGGCAGTATAGTACCCCCCCGAAGTAGCATAGAGTATACGTTTAGCAGAGGCAGAGTACGTTAAGTATCGGCGGTCAATACGGTAAGATGAATTAAAGTCGGTGACATTTAGCAGTTAATTAAGTATGATCATTATGTTTCTTAAAATTTTCTTTACGATCATCAAATCCCTTAAACGTTTCAAGGCTTTGATTAAAATTGATAAGTTTCTAGTGAATATTTCTATTATAGATACGCTTATATATACGAGTTCATTATAGTTTGTACCACGGAAATTTCACCTAGGATCTAGGCAACTGGTAATTATTTCTTTTATGGAAACTTTAATGATTTAAGATTAAAGTTGGTAAGAAACATTATAAACAATTTATACAACTGTAGTGACCTTTCTTCCACTATTGGTAAGGTCTCTGTTTATTCACGTAAGCGTAAAAGAGTGTAACAGTAATATTAGAGATTGGTATTATAATAGTAAAAATAAGTTATCCAAGGGAGAAGGTGCATTCGGAGAGTGCACACCACAGGTAAGAAGTTATAAACCTCTTATTCGGGTAGTGGCACTCTACCATGTATTGTGTTAATCTCTCTTCTGGGCAATAACACTTCCAGCCAGTAGCACTTTATTATACACTTTATAGGAATATACCTTATAAAGTGGTACGTTACCGTATACTTTTGTAAAGTTGTATTCCGTAATATGGCTACTTATTAACTATCGGGATATATGGTAATATCCACACAGGTAATATTTATTTTTATTACGGCTTGTATTTAGTAATAACGGTCTAATTTTTTTGCAATACATATATTTAATTTTGTAATAATAGTGTAGTTTTGGTGTAATAAGTATTCGTAATTTAATATCGATAGTATAATTACGGTGAAAATTGTAAAGGTTCGAATCAGTAGTTTTTAGCTGCAGTAATAAATATAGTAAAGGTTTAGTCAATTTAGTTAATCAGCAGCGACATGGTTATTAATAACATTTGTTGTTATTCCCTATAAAGGTGTAACTGCGTAAGCCTTATAAGAGTGTAATTGTGTAGGAATGATTATATTGTTACATGTTTTAGGGTTAATATAAAAAGATGTATCGTTATCGGTTTAGGTAAAACCTCTTGTTTTTTTTATTTTTAATGACGCATACCTATAGCTTAAACAAATATGAACTAGTTAAATAACGTATATAAACCAAACCTACTATTATAATTACTCATTTTGAACCATTTCGATACATAGATTATTTAACCTATTTCCATATATTAAACTATACCTTAAATAAATGCCGCGTAAAAATAGGATCCTTAGGCTCCATTTAGCGCGCGAACTCAAGCGCATAAAAGTCGCCGCCATTGCCTCCAGCCGCGTTGCTACCGCCGCCACCACCATCACCAGCTCCTCCTCTTCAAGCAACACCTTTTTTATCATGGCCTTCCTTTTAGCCGTTTCTGCCACCGCAGCCGCTAAAACCATCACCCCCTTTCATTTACTCTTTTGCTCTCCCCCGCCCCCTAACCCTTAAAAGGAGTAACAGGAGGCTTTTAAGGTTATCAACCTTACCTTTTTTCTGCGGATAAAAACCCTATTACCTATAGGAACCCCACCTCTTTCTTCGTAATCGCAGATTGTCGGAGTTAGGGCTTGATTCGTATCGTTAAACCTATCCGTATCTTACGTTATACTAATATCTTTCTAAATTAGGCGATCGAGGCGGACCTTCTTCTCCGCCTTGAGTTACGTACCACTAAGTTGTGTCGCGAGGCCTTTTTGACGCATAAGGCAATAAACGTCGTACTTAAGTTCATAGCTCCAATCCACTAATAGATACGATTCACATGCCTTGTATCGTGTCCCCGGCTGCGAGCAAATATATTAGCGATTATTACCAAAGCGGGGGTTAATCGACCTGTTATTAATGTTAAGAGAGGACTAGTGACGAATATGGATCTATTTAGGTAATCTTATGGCCGTAGGTTTAAACCGTATTACGCGCCCACCAGGTTTAGAATAAGTTTACTTTGGACCTGTATTTTCAACCCCGAATTTAATTCCCTTAATTTTATAAACATATCCTTTGGTGCGTTTTTAGAAGTAATTATTATTTTAAATATTTAAAACAAGCTAATTCTAATTACTAATAAACGATAACCGGTGGACCAAAAAGTCAGCAACCGTTATTACTGTTCAAAAGCGAGGCTTACAAATATACTACGTAAACGAATTCGACAACGTTATCCCGCGGCGCTGTAAGGAGAATAAAGACCCCCCCGCGCTTTTACCTGAGGGTATCTGGCTTAAGACGTGGGGTTACCTTCCTGGTGACGCCGATAACGATGTTGATAGCGGTAATGGCGGTAGCGCTAGAATAGAGGGGAAATGCGGCGGGAAGGATGATAAGGACGCGACAACGTCGCCCTCTCCATTTCACTTTAACAAGAAAAAGTTACCCCTTTTAGATGGGCCGGTGTACCCGACTATAATATATTACGTTATATAGTAATATTATTACCTTTCTTAGAAAAATGCGGAACGTAAGTGATAAATATAAACGGTAAGATAAAAAAATAAATTTAGTATAATTGAATTGTATAAAATGAAAACGAATTATATCTTAAAACCGCTATGAATAGTCAATCCAAATAAACAAAAGTACCGTGAAACCGTTGCGAATAACATATTTCGGCTCGTTTTGAAATGTAAAAGATACGTAATCTCACAAAATGAAAAGGTTAAAGGGAAAGCATAGAATATTAGTCTAGGTAAGTTTGTAAAACCTTTTCAATAATATTAACAAAGAAAGTGTTCAATAATATATGCGCTTTAAATACCCCGTTAGAGGCGCCCTTTGTTATTTTATCTGTTTGGTTTAACTTGTTTTCTATCTATTTTATTGATTTCATTTCGCTGTTTTTATACGATTTTCATAAAGCTATAATATCTATTATAAGGTGTTTTGTATTTGTAATGCCAAGTTTAACCTGGTACTAGTAAATCGAAAAGAGGTTAGTATAAATGATAGAAAAAGGGGGCTTCAAACTAATGTTTAAAATAATTATTCGGACTGTTATCACTATTATAATACATAAATCAAACCTTCAACTATATTATTAATTTCCGAAGCTAAAAAATTTTGTATAATTTTTTTATATTCATCGAATTTCAATAAAGAATATTTCTTCGAAACTTAAACCCGTTTTTCACTGGTATCCCGTTATCGAAAATAAAAACGAATCTCATGTACGAATTGTAGTCGAAATTATTAACGAAAAAACCATTAGTAAAAACTAATAGCTTTGTAATATGTATTTGAAGCGATATAAACTATAAACCACGTTTTGAAATACATATTTATTACGTAAGATGCTTGTTTAACGCCTTATATATATCATTTAAAGGGGTAATAATGTATTACGTGACGATTAAAAGGTTAAACACCGCTTTCGGTTTTAGTATTAAGGTAACCTAAACGTTATATAAGCGTTCACAAATGTATTAGTCGGCTTGTTTCGCGTTATCTAAAGCGATAAGGGTAATTTTATTCAATTACCCTCTTTAAGTAAGGCTTAAATCGCCTTTTCTGAGAGTAATTGTGGCGTTATTAAAGTCGATTATGTAGTGTTTAGTTAGGTACGTTTTAGGTTCTACTTTTAAGCCGGCCTTTAAAGGATTTCTTTTTTTAATAGGGAAAACGATGTTTTATATAACGTTAAAGTATTAACAGTTTATATACCCGTTAGTATAAAACTCTTAAGACGGGTTGTAAATACTAATAGACATAAGTTGAAGATCGAACTTACTATTTCGATTCGGTTTTTAAATTACATTTGGTAAGTATTATACTAGTATACACTAATCTTAGTCAGACCATAAAACGATTTCATAATACGTAAAATCGTTTCAGTCGCATAATATTTCCTAAGATCCGTTGATATATCAATATAATTACATCATTTGAGCCGTTTTTCAGATTATATATAATCCTACGTAATATTAAGAAATTTAATATAAAAGTTGTAAAGCTTATTAAGGAAAGTTACTAACATAAAAATTAAACGGTGATTTATTTATTACAAGGTAGATGATTAGGTTATAATATCCTTTTTACCGTCGTCGTTATTATCTTTTATAATAAGATGATTTTTTTTATAGAATTTTGGTTTTATCCTCAACATCTTATACAATGAGTATGAGAAAAATCAGAATAGCGCCGTCAATAGTCGGTTCTAATCTTTTCAAACGAGAAAGTCATTATTAAATTCAAATAAATATTTCTATTTATATAAATTGTCTCAATGGTGCGTTTGTAGTGGTAATAATATCTTTATAGCAAAGTTTTAAACTAAGTTCGCGGTTTTTTCCCTAAGTAGTAAAGGAGTTTGTATTAAATATTTTAAGGAAGTTCTTGTTTTTCGAGTAAAGTAATCGTTCTCGGCGACGAGATATTGATAGTGTTGGTTTAGTTGGATCGCTTTTTTGTAATGGTAACGATTCGAAAGTGCGATTTGAGGGGTATATTGGATTTATATGCGTTTTATATTCGTTATTGTAAAATTGGGTTCACCGGTGCTACTAATCCAATTAATGTTTTAACTTGTTTTTATCCTTTTTTCCCCTTTTTTATTTTCGTACTATTATTTGGCAAAACGAACTTATATTATTTGACAAACCAACGCGTATATTATAGCCTTTGAAACCGTTGATTTTCCAAGGGCTAGTTTATCTGTCCTTAGGTCCCTAAACTAGGTTTTTAGAGTTTAATAACAAGTCTAAAAAGCTTGTTTTACGTTGGCAGTTCCTTATGATCAATGCTTTTGAAACGTTATTTTTGGCCCGTAAAAAAAGTAATACTGCTATGGCTTTTGTTATGGTATTCGCCCACTATAACGTGGTTAGTAACGTCATAAAATCTGTGTAAATATTTAGTTAAACACTAAAAACAAGGATTGTATGGATTAACCTACTCGGGTGGAAAGTTTTATTAAAAGAGTTAACCGTTATTTGTAAAATAGATTCTTTGAAACTAATATTCTTTAGTCTTTTAGGTAGTATTTAATGCGTTTCTATAAGCGGTTTATATTACCATTTACACTTTTTAATACTCCATAGTACTTTTAACAGTATTTGTTTATACTTATTACCGGCAACCATAGCTTTAGTACGTTATTTAGTAGAGTCGACAGCCGTATTGACGTTGTATATAATTTAATACGGAGGCTTTAAGTAGACATTCAATTGATAGTCAACTAAAACATCTTCATAGTTTATAACGAAATCGTTTCGCGTAAATTTCGCGGCTGAAATAATATTATTATATCGATGGGGTATGGTATTAGCTAGCCATTAAGGTATATTATATTTCAAATTACGTTGAAAATTTAAGTTCACATTGGTTCAAAGGGAGAATTTAAACTGTTATGGAGCTTTTAAATATAATTGGTATTTATAGCAGAACTTTTCGATGGTTTTAAGCGTTTTTCCTATATTCGTGTTGTTTGCGGCTTAAAGTAACCGTAAAAGGCGTTCTGTAGTTAGGTGTTCGAATCGGCAGTATATTATACGTAATTCTGGTTGAGTTAGGTACATAGCTTTAATCCTACAAACTTCAGGAAAAAATCACAAATAGCCGAATTTAAGTTGTAGCGGTACGAATACGTTATTCGGAACGTAGATAAATTGGTTAGTCGTATTCTGGACCTTGATTTCGAGTTTATTTATATTATTCAACGATAATAGTAATAACTTTTTAAAGTTTATTACGTAAAAATTAACCGATTTGAATCGTATATTTACAACGACTATGTTAAGGGAAGATTCTTTACCTTTGCCAAATAGGACCTTTCGATATTTTTTATTCGATCGAATTGAAATTTCGGAAATTTCTTTACGAACGCGTCAAACTATTTCTTTTTAGCGGCCCGGATATGGGTTGCGCTGTTATTAGGTATAATTCCCTAAAATTAGTTTTTGAATATATCAGAAAGTGTAAACTACAACATTTTATAGGAATTTAATACACCGTTTGCGAAATTGAGGTTTGTATTATATAAAAAAGCGGTATCGTATAGGACTATGAAATTCGTTAATCGGTTTCGTTATCTTAAGCTATTAGGTAAATATTATTTTTTAAACGTTGTTATAGGGGGTAGACATTAAACTAATTTTTTATGCTTTTATATTCGGTTAAATATACTGTAAAATTAGTTTCAATTTTGGTTCGAGGTGGGTAATCGGCCTGAACCTATCTTTCACTCCAAATTTGGTCGTATATTATGTGATGAGTAAATTAAAAGCCGATCTTACTGTATATAATATAAATTTCTTGAAGACCCGTAAATCTATGTATACTTTTTCACAAGTATTACTATAAACTCGGTAAATTTCGCCTTTGACCGTAAAATAGTCTTCGATAATAACTGATTTATTCTTTATTTATAGGGATCCTTTTTAAAACCTTTTTTTTCTAGTATTCGTATTTGAGACGTTTAATTTACCTCAGTAACACTTTAGACCTTTGATTTAAAATGTGATGGATGGTATCTGCGAGGTTCATTTTAGTAATTTAGCCTTCACCTTAATCTTTATGAGCTATCATTATCGATTTGAAACTCGCCTATCGGTGTTTGAATGTTTTAAGTAATATTATGAGGTTTTTATAAAAAGCCTTTAAGTTTTTTTTTTCGATTTAAATAATATAAAATAGAAATCTTGGTTTTGGTGCTATGCTATTGTTACTACTTGGATAAATAGTTTATTGCATTCATATTACGATTTAAAAGCCGTTTAACACTTTTGGAATTTCGCTAATAGGGTAATTGACATTTTTTTCACAAATTTTCATTAGTGTTTTTACGTTAAAACTTTATGGATTTTCCGGTGATATTAATCTAGTCTTCATCGTAAAGTTCGTGATTAAATTTTGTATTCAAGTATGATTTTAAACAGTTATAACACTTCGTAAATGTATTTATTCCCGTAAGATAATATATATATCACTTTTTATCATGCCGAAATAATATACCGGGTGAAATTAAGTAAAATTGGGACGGTTTAATATCGTGGTTTTTATACGTGTTTAGTATTATGCGTATTTTGTTGTTTAGTACGTCGTATAGGTCGCCATTATAATTTTGTACTTATCTTAAAGCCTGATAAAGTTGTTAAGCTTTACGATTTCGCTTTCATTAGTGTGGAAACGTTGCGGTAAGAGGTTATGGTTAGGGTCATCATTAACGGATATTATTTCATAAGGTATATATTATCGTTTTGTTCCGTTTCTATTATCGTCCAACGGGTCGTCTTCTTTGTTCAAGTCATTTTTGTTATAGTGAGCTGGTTTTTAACTGTATACGGAACGTTGTTTCATTCTTCTCTTTATTTGAATCTACGTTTCGGGGAGGTTTTGTACTTAACTTGCATTATAAATAATCTTTACGGTACTTCCTCTTTTTAAGTAGATTCCTTTAACTTCTTTTTAACTTCATGACGTACTTTTTGTCTTATTAAGCGCCTTGTTTTTTATATTTACGAAGACTTTTCTTGTTTTTTTATCTATCATTTTCAAAAGATGATCCAGACGGTTTTTTAGCCAATGTTTCTTTACAAACTTTGTTTTTATAACTTAATAGTCGGTTTACTTCATCATTTACTTAAATTGAGACTTTGTTAATAGGGTCTTTCTAATTTTTTTATTATTATTACCGGTCGTATTGACACCTTTGCTTTGTCATTACTTTTATAAAATTTTGAGAATTATACTATCGACTATACGCTACATATACGGCGTTTACTTTGTAAAATCCTCTTTAAAATAGTCGAATAAGTTGCGCCTTTTAATATAGCCATTGTATTAATGAATAATAATGTTAATAACGTACGTATTTGCCATGAAAGCGTCCAAATCTTTGATTGATACCTAGATTTCATTATCTTATAAATTAAAGTCTAAATATTTTAGAATATAATTACGAAACAAGTTTTTTATTAATGAATAATCCATATTTCAGTTAGTGTTTATCAAGTTTTTATTAGTGAAGTTATAATCGTAAGAGTACAAAGTTTATCAAATGGGTTAGAAAGGTGGTTTTTACGTATATATAAAATGTTAAAGTGGTGTAAATATTGATTTTACGTAGTAAATAAGATACGGTGCGGTCGGAATACAGTATTGAAGTTATTCCAATTGAAATAATGAAAAAAAGCGTATAAATACGTAAATATAGACTAAATAAAGTGTAACAAAACAATTAAAGTAAGGCTTTTCACGTTTACCAGTAGAAATAAAATACATATGCAAATAGTACGTAATTATAGGCTAGTTAGGTATTTTAAATTAGTTTTTTAACGTTTTATAATCGTTATACTAGCCGAAAGACAAGTAAATTTCAAAATTTTAAGTAATAATCTTAAAACAGGCGGTATAAAGCGAGCTTTGGGAGTTGGATAGGGTAATGGAAAAGGGGGCGAAAATATAGGGAGGTGTACATGTACGTAATTCGGCGTATAAGACTTAATTCGTATTTGGTAAACGGTTCGAATATCGTATTATAGTCGTTTTATCATTTGTAGGAGGTTTAAATGTTGTATTGTTACCTTTTTAGGGTTTTATAAGTGATGTGGATATTAAGTTTTAGCCGGTTTTAAATTTCGTAAATGGTTTGAATGTTACTTTTGAGTCAGATGAGTCTTAACGACGGTTTTCAAAACTGGATAGTAATAGCTCGTATAACTAAATATGTAATAAAACGCTTTTTGAAAAGTACCCTAGTACGTTAAAAACGTTAGAGCTAGTTAATGGATAACTTAACGGGGCTTTTAATGGATAAATCACCAACTGATTAATAATATTGTATTAAAGTTGTTGGTTGAAAGTTACTCCATATTTTATAGTTTTACTACGCTTCATGTTTTACAGGCGTTCCTGCGTAATTTACACTGCTATATAGTTTTTATAAGTGGCAATATTAAAATATAAATAGTTGTGACCATTCTAACATTCCGTTATACATATTTTACTCCAGTTTGTCTCTTTTTCCCCTAAATCATATGTAATTGTCCTAATCAGCTACTAATTAGCATCGGTAAGATCTTTGTTTATTTACGTAACAGTAAAATCGTAAAAAAGTAATCGTAAAAATGGGTATTATAATATTGAAGATAAGTTATCTAAGGGAAAAGAAACATTCTGAGAGTGCATATTACAGGTAAGAGGTTATAAACCTCTTATCTGGGCAGTGATACTCTGCCATACACTATGCTAATCTCCCTTCCAAGCAGAGGTACTTTATTATGCACTTTGAAAATGTCACTTTCAACTAGTAACACACCATCATACACTTTTAAGGAATGCACCTTGCCGAGTGGTACGTTACCATGCACTCTTACAAAGGTACATTCTATAGTATAACCACTTACTAACTGCAGAGATATATGGTAATATCTACATCTTGATTATTAAAGATGGTTAATATTAATTACAAGCTTTTTGCAGATTTCTCCAAGATTTGAAATAACGTAGATAAGTATAGTGTTGAACTTTACAATTTCTTTGATCTGAAAATGATGTCATTCGTCAATATTTGTAAGTAGATAGAGGTTTAAGCTCTAGGTTTCTATTTACTGATTTCAGGAATTCTTACGCGTTATGCCAGTTATTATTCAATAAATTTTCACATTGAGCAAATAATCTTTCCTGAAATTTATAGTAATACAATAAGTCACTTTGAATACGATGTTCATCCCGCATAATATTACACGAATTGTGTTAAAGTAAGGTGGACGATAATAATGTTTCAGAAGAGAAAAGAAGAAATAATAATAGATGTCTTCCACCAAATATTTGACAAGTTGATGTTCTACGAGTAAGTAATAGGGAGAACATATGATAGAGAAGCTATATTTCGTACATACGTAGTGACAACTAATACGGGTATCAAAGGGTTTAAATACGTTCTACAACACTCAAATGCCACTTATAAAATCTTTTCTTGGATAATTGCGGTTTTTGCTTCCAATTGTGATAGAATGTAAATTGAAATTAGTTTATACGTTTCGTTAAGCTAACAACTTTCTACATTGAGAAAACTATGACAATGAGATAACGTATTACATTAATCGAAAATAGGAAAGGCTTTATCGCTTAAAATATAGTTTAAATATTTTGGATTCGAAGTTATATTGGCGATAACATCGTGAAAATTTATGATGAACTGCTATTTGTTCTAATTATCATCGTAATCATCGTAAATTATGTTGGATTTGTAGTAAGTTCGGTTGTTGGTTAATCCGCCACCTTTTAATGAAGCATGATAAATAATGAACAATATGTTATACCTCATTCCCTATCATTTTCAAGTAAATTTAATTAGATTATAGCGTAGATTATGAAGTCAAAAGGGTTATTAACAATAACTATAAGTTTTAAAAGTAATATGATACAAAGATATTGCTCTTAAAATAGTCTAGTAATTAACCAAACACGCTTTTTCGTACCATTGAATAAGAGAAAAACCTTATATTTGGTTGAAGATCATTCAATAAACCCCCTCAAATCCCTTCCACATTCTCTATTTCTGTACATAAAATACGTTCTAAGGTATTACAGCAAACATAAAGGTAATAAATGATTTTATAAGAAACTATTAATAGCATTTATTATGACAACGGGAAATAATTGTTATGAAAAAGATGAATAATTCAAATATTCTCAAAGATAAAATTAGCTCTGGATTTTAAAAATAACTATCCCTACTGGAATCGAAGATTATATAAATAATTATTAGGCCTATTACATTCCATGTCATCAAATCACTTACCCTATTTCTTTTTTACTTTAAAAAATAAATATACTCAGCATTAACGTCGAAGTAATTGTTAATGAACTGGCTAAAAACAGGTAGCAGTTTTTCTTTGCCTCTAAGGACAAGAGTCTTTATTTTATCTGCAAAGAACAATGGTAATAGTATGAAACCTGACAAAGTTAAGTACACGCTAATAGAACTGATATTTCAATCATACAATCGTCTACAAATTATAGAAAGTCCTTAAGTTCGCGGAATAAGAATAAGTAGGGTATTTCACTTTGAGGGTTATTGAAAACCTTTATTATTACTATTAAACATACGAGTAAAACCCTCCAAAGTTGAAATATACATTAAGATACAATAAAAATATTCATTATAGGATCTTTATTAACGTGTGTTACTGGGAAAATGAACCCGATTTTTATATTATAAATTCGGGAATTTCTGTCCTCGATATTCTAACATTTAAATAATTGTTAACGAAAGATGTATGAGAAACGTTAAGAATATTATGAATTAACACATATTTGAGCTTACCAAACGTCGTTGTTGTAATGATCACACTAAATACCCGTGAGTATGTAGAAGGTGTCCAGAGGGTTTATGTTAGCAGTAAGGTAGCAGAGGTAACAAAGGTGCAATATCAAGACTGTGTTCGTGCGAGTGATGATCAGAAGCCGTGAGGCTATTCAGGGTAGACTGAATACTTAGATTGACAACTGAAGAGCTATGAAGGAAATACTATCTATCTTGGTAATGAAAGTGTCCTTATATATCCGCGCCTTCATACGTCTTCAGTGTAGGCTCGACTGGCTCGATACCGAGTCCATCGAGTCTCACACCATGCTGACCCTAACCCTTGTGTACGGTGTGTCTGTTGTGGATCCCTGGTGCCTGCCGAGAGGCTGTGTCCAACCGATTTCCTTTGTTATCTGCTGCGGGGCCGCCGCTGGTGCGCCCTGCAGATGTTGGGTCATAACAGTTGTTTATGTCTTTGGTACCAAACTTTCGACAGCGAAATTTTAAATAGATGTTAATAATAATAGGGATTTAGTGTAAATAGGTACTATTAAGGTCTATTAGAGTATTAAAAAGGTTAAGAGAACATACATATTACTTTGTAGGTTATATAATATTTTCACATGGAAAATTATAAGTTTTACGGATTAGGAGAAAAGTTTTGAAATGACGATGAAGAGTATTAATAATATTAAGGGTTTCAAAGAACTAGTATTAATGTTGTTTGTATTTGGAATATATCCTGATTTAACCAGTGAATCTACGTCATTGGCGAATACCCATAAAAAGCTATGGTGTATAGGAAGGCTTTAAGGGATCTGCGGAAAGGATTCGCTAGGCGCAAAGTGAATAATGGCTTTTATATTAGAATAAGATTTAAGATGATCAACGTACTTACTTTACCATTACAAAGAAAAGTTATTGTATGGAGAAAGCAAGGAAAATGAAATAACTCGTCGAAAACGATGGATATTGTAAAACATAAAGTAATTTTGAAAATTATTAACTGTTTTACGATGTTTTGTACAACTTAGGTTAATCCTTATATTAAATCAACCAACGATCACAATAATAATAAGAATCGTCAATTTGAAAGTGTGGTGAATATAATCCTTCCCCTTTTATAATTAATAATTCCATGAAACGATGATAGCATAGCCAATTACTAAAAGAGAGAACTAATGAGGATAAAAAATGTACACTAGGCCGCATTGATAATACTATTTTAGTTATCAGGAAACGAAAATAAAATTAAAAATTAGCCCTTAATTTCTGCGTATAAGACATTATCAAAATTTGAAGGAAACTCTTTAAAGAAAGCGATAAGGTTAACATTAATAGACTCTTAGTCTAAAAGTCCTATCATTTGTATTAAAACTCGACTTTAACCTTCGAAACCTCTATATTACAATTTTTTCAATCGAAGATCATTTAAAATATTGAAGGTTACACTAGAGAAAGGTTTTACGAAAATTTATGCTTAATAGTTTAAGAATACAGTGATAGATACAAATATTGAATTATGACGCTATCACCAACAATTTAAATAATTAACTAAGGCTTAATTATCTTATTAATTGAATTTTTTTCGATAAAACGAATAAAAAGTTTATCCTTATTATCCTTAATAAAATTCAAATGTATATGTAGTTAATAACTGATATATAGAGCTTTAAGGACTTTAGCAGTCCCACGTCGGACCCGTGTTTCAATCACATACTATCTTATCCAAAGGATTATATAGAAGCAGTTATTGTTATACTATATAGATGACAAGGCTCAGTAATAGCAAAAATAATAATAATAAGCAATTTATAAATGATTGTTTTATTTAAATCACCATGAATACTCCGGCATAAGTACATATTGAAAACGATTATAAAATACCTTAAACCACTATACGAACTATCTAAAACAAGTTTTTATTAATTTCTCAATTATTCATCAAATTTTGAGTCAAATTTAAGTGAAAAAGTCTTAACCTACAACCTGAATTTGCTAATCACGTAAAATAAAGATTTCGGCTGAATGGGTATATAGACTAGCAATACCTTTTTTGTTAAAATCTCTAACTTCATAGTAAAGAATAACGTTAGATTGAATATTTAAAGTTTTGAAATAATACACTGGTTATGACTTTAGTAAAAGCCTTATATTTTAACTTCAATAAATCGTTAAGCCAAAAAAACAGTGTTAACAATGATAATATCTACTTTAGCTTTCGTCCAAAAATATAAGCGATAACCTAGCTAAGATTGATAAAATTAATATGGTAAAGATTTAACAGTATTTGGAACAACGCTTCCACAAGAGCTATATTGTAACCTTATACCAGTCCAAGATACCATACAATCTTTCAATTGCGATATAAACCCAGAACGCAATTAATAAGGATGAAAATCTATTAAATAAAGAACTAGACTATAATATAAAATATTTGGATCATAGGATTAATATAGTACCGATAGATTTATTGAGAACTGAATTAATAATCTTTCCAAGCGGTTTCTTAGCTAATAGTACTACTTATTGCTACAAATCCTATGCTTTATAAAGATCGTAAGTAAGGATAGATTACGAAATAATTAGCTCGCTATTTTAAAGAATTTATCTTATTAGACTTTCATTCGATATAAAAGGATTGAACGAAAAGTGCTGGATATAGAAACTTCCAGTACTATAATTGGTTTTTAAATAGGAATAGCGATATCGAAAACCTTCAATATCGTCACTGTAAAATGGATAATTCAACTTTTTCAGGTTATAATTTATACCGATTCGACAATCATGTTTCAATGACTTTTAAGACTGGAAATAATTTGCGAAAAACGATTAATAATTGAAGTCATTATATTCCGTAAAGCTTTGAAAAGTAGGAAAATTGTATAATTTGAATAAATTCGTAACAAAGATAATCCGTCGGATGTTATAATGCATCCAAAATCGAATGAAACCCTAGAATAGTTTGTAAAAAGTAATAATTTGACTATATGTATCAAGGGTTACGTTCAGAAACCACTTGACAAGGTCAGGTTATATGACAACAAGCAGAGATACCCTGAAAAACTGAAAGACTGCAAGGGAATTAAAGCCGTCGATTTGATTAACTGGCATGTTTAAGTTTAAAGTGCATACAAGTTTGTAGCAAAAGACTTATATAGATATTACTATATACCCTCATATATAGTATACATAGGGCTAGTAGCAGTGTACTGTATTGTAGGGTGCACTCCTGCAGAGTGTATGATAACGTGTCACGCTGTAAGCTGCACTCTCGTAAGATGCAAAGTGCATCATAAATGGAGCGGTCCGAAATGGTGATTCTAGACCATACGGTAATGTATGGAGCGGTCTGGAATGAGTATTCCAAAGCGTACGGTAAAAGAGCCACTGCCCGGATAGGAGGTATACAACCTCTCATCCGTGGCGTGCCTTCTTTAGAATACTTCTTCTGGAATCATCATTTTTTATTACTACAGTACCAATCTAACGATTACTTTTTTGAATACCTTATTTACGTGATAAAGGTTTTGAACGTTACCAATAATGATTAGTAACCGACTTAGTCGACTACAGATAACTTAGGAAAAAAGAGACAAATACAAGTTAAATACCTAAGCGAGATGTTATAACGGTCTCAATTATTTGTACTTTAATACTATGTTTTTACAATGATTACATGGAATGTATATAAAAACCATGAAAGCTAAACAAATTTTTTAAAAAAATAACTTTAATATGATATTTTATAACTGTATTTGATTCTTTATTTACTAAAAGCCTCGTTACAATATTATTAACCCTCGTTTAACGTTGTAACGTACCCGAATACTTTTTGAAAAACTTTTTATTACGTACTAGGTCACGCAAGCCAAAGCTACAAAGTCTCGAAACCCTTTGTTAGGACTCATCTACTCTTAAATCGAAAATCTATACCGCTTGCTTCAGGATTAACGGTTACGTACAAAGCAACTAAACCGCTCGCTTAATTGAAAAGCGGTGACGAACACGTAATCCAAACCGTTTACTCCAGTAAGAACGGCTACTATATACCAATCCGAACCTACCACCAGATACAACTGACATCGCAAATAACATAACGTAACTTCTTATAAATATAATCCCTTTACTTTACTCACTTTTTTACGTCCATCCTGTATATTTTCTAGTTGCCCACGTTTTCTTGTAAATTTTAAGTTTCGTGCTTGTAACGTTTCCGTTCTCATAGCTATTAGGCTAGTATAACGCTTCCAAACGCTAACAAAATTAATTTCAAACGCCTAATTAGTTTGTCATTACGTCTTATTTACGTATCGTTTTAAATTCATTTACACTAACAAACGCTAGCAAGCCTTATTCCGACCAATTTCATTATCTCATTTACTTTGTATTTGCTATATTATCTTAAACTTTAAACTTCCCCAAATTCTGAAATCTTAACGCACATAAATCCAACTGCAGCCCAAAATTACCAACTTACGTCGCTTCAATATACCAAGTACATACAAAATTCGCTATCCCCAACCGCTTTAAAGAAGCTATAGATATACCCTTAGGACTAACAATACTAAAAAAAACTAGCACTTATTTCAACCTTTTTGTCAAACATATGTGAATCAAAAACGCTATGGTATACAAAATCGATCTAGGCCTGTAAGACAACACCATTAATATACTAATTAAGGAATGAAAACATTATATAATAAAAATATACGTCTTAGCTATTATATTCCGCTATTAAAAGGAAACAGCCCAAAAATCAAATTTACTAAAAAAAAATTATAAAAAAAAGGGTTAACCGTTAAATATATAGAAAATAGTAAATCCTATTACTGCCAAAGCCTTACAGATCTAACTACGAATTAAAAGTATTAATACCCCAAAGTGTAAAAACTGCTACTTTATAAAAGCCTTATTCGAATTAACGAAACTTGTCGACGTACCAAACTAAAAAGATAAAGATTTGTACCTAACGGAATTTATGAAAGGGTATTACTTTACGAAAAAAAAAGAAGCTATTATTAGAACGACAGAGATAAGGCGAAAAACGACCTAGTCCTATACCTATACCCCAAGCTAAGATCAAAGGCCTTAGAGAAAAAGAACGACCATAATTTTTATCCACCATACAAGTATAATACACCTTTATACCGATACATACTATAAAACAAAACCAAGTACCAAACCACACCCGGAAAACTGGGAACAGCCCGCTCGGTTATAACGAAAGCAGCCGAAACACCAAAAATAGCTTGCTCGGCCATGGAGGAAGCGGCTGAAACACCAAAAACAGCCCGCTCGACTATAGTGGAAGTGTCCGAAACATAGAGAATAGTCCGCTCCAAAAAACGACTAGCGGCGTAAAACGCAAATACTACCCCACAGACCAACGCCCGCTAACTACGACTCTTACCGTAACCACCTACTGCACCAATTTCCCACTAATAAAAACTATCCTATATAGTTTACAAACTTCGTCATGCTTAAACATAAAAAATAAAATTACAACGGTAATCCGTACGATGTATTTATTGACAAAATACGGGTTATATAAAATATATATAATGAATTAGATATTCAATTATGAGAATTTCATATTTTTTCACCCGGTATACTATCTGGGTAAGCCGAAAATAGTATATATACTAATTTACGTACGAAAATACATTCGCAAAGTATTATAACCGTTTTCAATCCTACTTCGATATGAAAATTATTTACGAATTTTACGATAAGTACTAAATGAATACGATTTGAAAATCCGTGAAAAATTTATAAAAAACCGTTGATAAAAACCTAAAGAAAACCCCTACCACATTATTCGCTAAGTTCCGGAAATACCAGGTAACCCTTAAACTAGAATACAAAGGTAATAAACTATTTATTTAAGTAATGAAAAAAACTTGCTACGGAAACTCAAATTTTGACCTTATACTTTTTAAACCGAAAAGGACCTAAAAGCCTTTTATATAAGATTTCTAACGTCATTGAAACCCTTTATACACCGATAAACGAGCCTCATATCAATACTTATGGCTAATGAAACTAAAGGCGAGGGCTAAATTAACGAAGGAAATTTCGTTGAAATTATTTACTACATTTTAAATCGAAGGCTTAAAGTTTACCTAAAGTAAAAAGAATGCCTAAAGTACAAATATCAAGTAGGAAACCATAACAATAAAGGACAAAAACATTTGTTCGGAAATGGGCGAAACGTATCGCGGTTATAATAATACTTGCGAAAAGGTATACAAAGCCCTGAGATTTTGTAAAAGCGGTATATCTTATACAGTAAGATCGGCTACTAATTTAATTATTACCCCGCCAACAAAAAATTCGGACTAAACGACAATTTCAAGCTGAATATACATTGAAAACCCGGATAAAAGCTAATTTTACAACATACGTAACTGAATACGAAGGAATAAATAATAAATTTAACGCTAATATATATGGATACATATCCAGAAAATAGATCCTAAAGGTGATAATGCTTACCTATTAGCCTCAAATGATAAAACCGCCTAATGTATTTTTACCAGCTTATAAAACGCCTCCTTTATATATATTATAGGCTTAGATTTCCTAGACGAAGTGCTCGACACACATATAACGTCGAAATTTACGCTTTTTAACAGACACAACAACCAGTTTCAGGGTATTATGCCTCATACCGGTATAAACAAGATCTTAACGGCCCGAAAACGACAATTCGAAACGTTCTCGATGAAGTTTCCCAAGTTTTAGCTAAACCGAATAAAAAAATACCGAAAGGTCTTATTTCGTAAAGTCAAGGTATTATCTCTCGGAAAGATTGTTGTAAATACGAGTTTCGAGCCGATAAAGTTTAACATAATAGAATTTAAAACATAATTTCTGTTTTCATTGACAAACATAAACAATTTGGGAATAAAGGTTCGAATTAGAACTAACCAATTCATCTGCGTTTTAGATAATATATCCTTACCGCCCAAACTTAAATTCAGCCATTTATGTTTTATTCCGAAACACGTACAATTTAGGCTAATTAACAAAGCCGAAATTACGGGTTTTACACCAACGACTTGGATACCCGGTTACAAAACGCCTTTTACATCTACTTCCTACCGAAAGCTATACAGATGTAAAAAAGAAAGTACTTAAAACTATTGAAACATTTTGCTATCAGTGTCGGTTATACTTTTATACTTAAAAACTGTTTAAGTTTCTCCTTCAAAATAATATAAACGTTAATTACAAAATAACTATTAATATTATATATTTAAATAGCTTACTAGTCCTTTACACTGTCGATGCGATAACATTATTCCAAAAAGCTCAATTTATTCGATGAGCTTTTATTATAAATTACTATAACGTTTTAGTTAATTATTAGTTGAATATTTACTTAAAACCCCTAAATTAAATTACATAGAATACGAATACGGTCTTTGATTTTACTAAGTAACGTATTCAAGTTCGGATAACCGGTAATAAGTGTAAATAAATCCCAGTAAGAACCCTGTAGGGTATTGAAAAATATAAAAGGTATTACGAACCTCTCCAAAAAGCATACACAGTTTTATGGAAGAATCTAAGGGTATTAACTCTAAAAAGTCTATTTTTTAAATAGCGTTTAACACCATTAACAATGCCTTTAGTCCAAATAAGCTTATCTCCATGTTTTTTATTTTTAATATCTATCCGAATATTTATATAAACTCTGTGCTATTACCTCCTACAGTATAAATAGTCAATACTGTATCGAAAGCTATAGAAACATTGCTTTCTTTACAAGCCGAAAACGACGTATTTAAATCATTATCAATAAGGAATGGCCCGCGAAAAACCGGCATTCTAAACTTACCGTTAAAATTTAAAGTTCTGATTTGGAGAATTAAAGATGAATAAACTGGCCTTTGGAAAATTAATGGGTTTAAAAGCCATAATATGCTCGTTAATTTTCCAAACGAAATAAATTCGTTTTTTTCAATAATAATACGAAAATACAGAAGAAGGTGGAAAAAAGAGGCCCGAAACCGTAAAACGAATAATACCGCTAATGAGACACACTCTAAAACAACGAATTGAAACCTATTACAACTTTGACCCACCCCTCGAAACAAATTTTCGGCCCGCTCCCTTTATACAAAAGCGGCTCGCCTATACTAACTCCACCTACACCTCGCCAACAAAGCCGTCTCCTCGGTTTAAAAAGTAAAAAACGCCACATAAATCTTGCCATAAACTCCTTTATTATATAAAAATAGATGTTAAACCGTGAACTTAGCCTAAAACTGCGTTACGAAGGTATTATTATTACTTTAAGTACCCCATTCGAATAATCCACCCAAACAGAAATTTTAGCCTCAATTAACTAAGGCGGATTTCGCTTTTAACTTTTCTATCCTGCTATTTACAACATCTATAAAATTTTTCCAATCCGTCTCGTCCATGAGGTCAAGGATAAAACAGAAAAACCATACGAAAAGACGCGCTCAATTATTAAAAAATATAATGACGAAGGTAAAAAGAACGTTATAATCTAATCACCTACGTTATAAAAAATTAGCCACCTCCTAATTCTTATACTCGAGGCCTTTTTTAACGTACTATGTAACTTATATATTAAACTTCGAAACATAATACAGGTATATACGCAATTTAAAAAACATCTTAAATGATAAATTTACGCCGATATTCCAAAATATTTTAAATAACACCACCCGTTTAAGACTATCCTACGTATTATAAAACCACTTTACGGTTTGGCTAAAGCTGGTATTTACTGGTATAATAACTATTTAAGGCGTTATAAAAAACGACTCAGGATAACCAACTTTACCTTTAATCCGTATTTCTTATTATCAACAACCCGTTAGTAGGGCTTTATACTAATAGTTATACAAGCGGACGATAATTTAACGTTATGTGACGATTCGTTTTTCGCGTTTGAAAAAAGGAAACCTTTAAAAGTCGGCCTAAAAGCAAAACACCAAACGTACTTAACGGAAAACCACATAATCGATTTTAATAACGCTACCATTACTTTTCGGAACGGTGTTTTGGACCTTACATAAAAGGGGTAACTAGCTGAAGTTACTTTTATTGTTTTAAATAAAGTAAAATAAGCCGACGAATATAAATGCCAATATATACATGGCATTTAGGTTACTTTTATAATATAACTAAAAGCGACATTTAATTTTTCAATCGCCGTATAATATTAAAATACCACGATAGACGATATATATAAGGCGTTATATAAGCGTCTTCTGTAGTAAATATATAATCTAAAATGTGATTTGCAGTTTATACCGCTAGATATACGTATTATGAAACTATTTTTTTTTGCTAACAGCTTTTTTGCTAAAAATAACGACTGTAATTTATAAATAGGTTTTGTTTTAATCTTTGGCAACGAAACACCGGCCCAGAACGGCTTCATACTTTGTAAAAACATTATCTATTAAAGCTTTACTAAGTGTAAATGGGTTATAAAAATCGTATTAGCTCCAGAAATTTATAATATGATTAAAGGTTTTCATTTAACTATTACTATAAAGATAACGGTCCGGATAATTATTATCAACTTAAGCTTATTTCACATCCCTCTTATTATATATATTAACTTCTTTTCGCTTTATAAATACTTAGTTAAGCTGGGTACTACCAATACAAAGCGGTTAATAATCGATATTATAACTTTACACGAATCGTACGAACGCCATAAAATCGAGGAAATAAAATAGATAGATGGGAAATTAAACCTGGTAGACGTAATAACTAAATCTATCTTAAACAAAATATTAGAAACGTTTATATCGATAAGCAAACTGTTTATTAATATGGTTAAAAAGGTTTTACGACCCTAATAAGCTATTATACCACTTCCTCCAACTTTGAAACAGTTTAAGGTTCGATATTCGCGTTGTTTTACGATTTATACCTCTATTTGATTTTACTATTTCATGTTATTCCTAACATTTTATTACTTTTTGTTTTACCTATTTCGACCCTACCGAATATAGTATTTTTTTACTTTCTTCGTTTGATTTTACTACTTTAGGTCGTTCCTAACGTATTAATACACTTTATTCTAACCACTTTGGCCTTACTAGGTATTTTACTCTATGATCTTCTCTGTTTCAATCTACATTGTCATATCGTTTCTGAAATATTGTCCCTCTTTGTTTAATACATTTCAAACCATATTTATCACATTTTATAAAAAAAATGTTTTAAGCAAAGCAATGAAACTAATGTTATTGGACACGTCGGCTTGGCCATAGGGATAGCTAGTTACTAATAAGAAAGGGAAAAGGCGATGTCATTGCGTCCTTACCATCCTCTCCATTGCCTTTCCCCTTTGTATTAGCGTCACCTTTATTACTCTTATCGACGTTATTAGCGCCAATAAGGATGTGGTTTTACGCCTTAAGACGAATGCCTTTAAGTAGAGGCGTAAAGAAGGCTTTACCCTTTTCACGGCAACGTACAATAACATCGTTAAACTCGCTTGCGTAATATATACGTAAACCCAGTTTCCAAGTGGTAATGGCGGCTATTAACTCTTTAAACCGCTAGTTAACATTTATTACTAGTTAATATCGATTTATTTTAGTTATTTGTTTGTTTTTCGAAGCGTCTTGAACATTACATTTTCATTCAAAGAAATTTTTAAAGATTAATAAAAACTTATTATAAAGCCAGTGAGCACGTAATAAGGCTTCTGATTACGGATTTAAAACTACGGGAACGGGGGCATATAAGCTACTAATTCGTTTGTAACGATAATAACGAGCCGAACGACCCCCGTTTTCGTAATAAGCGCCAACGAATTTACCTGCGGCTACGAATACGATATATAACACATAAAGTGTATTTATTAGCAACCCGGAATTACGGATTCGAATACGTCATTTTAACGATTTACGCGTCAGAATGGCCCCGTGGAGTACCCTAGCGATATGGAGTTTGAGGCGGTGGAGTAAATCCGCTTCATATTTCTTATTTAAAAAGGAGGAGGCTGGAGGTATACAAACGGGTAAATTTAAAAATACGAACCCTAATGTAATTATGCTAAGCTGTTCTTACGGCGTAAAGAGGCTTTTATAAGTCATGGGGTTTTTATTTATAGGGGGAGGATAAGGTCTATAACCTTAAAAGCTCTTTCCTCCTCCCCTGGGAGCTGGGGAAAGGGGAGGGAAAAAGGGGTTAGGGAGGGGTGGCGGCAGCGGCGGAGAAAGGCGAGGCGGCGGTAGTGGTAGGACTTAGTGGGATGGCGGCGGATGGGGTAGCAACGGCGGGCGGGGTAACAGTAATAGAGGTGATTGTGCCAGATAATGACGGGCTATTAGTGGGAGCGGCGGCTATGGCGGCGGCGGCACGTCGCTGCTTTCGCGTTAAACAGCGCCGTGTCATTTCGTTTTTGCGTAGTATCTATTTAAAAGGAAATATTAGTATATAGGTATCAGTTAAGTAACCTACCTATTAAAGCAACTTAGTTTAATTAATTGGAATAAAGGATTGAATTGGGATAGAGATTTATATTCGTTTAAATTACGCGGTTTTTTTTTAAAAAAAAAGGAAAAAAAGTTTTATATAGACCAATAACGATACATCTTTCTATACTAACCTAGTATGTTATTTCGTAATTACCCCTTATAATACTTACGTAAATCCTCTTGTTAAAAACTATGAAAAGCTTTATTACCAATTATATTACCCCTATTTAGTTATACCAACCAAAGCCGAACTATAATCACTACCGCGGCCAAACCTTACTAATTCTAACCGAATTACAATTAGTACCGCAACCATACTATTACTATAAAAACTGCTAATTTAAACCTTTACGACTATACTATCATTATAAAACCTACTAATTTAGACCTTTATAATTACAATCACACTGTTACTATAAAACCTAATAATTTGAACCTTTGTAACCACAACCATACTATTACTACTGGGCTATATACAGAGAATATATAAAAAAGAAAGCAAAGATTACCTATGTGGATACTACTATATACTCTTATAGATAATATACATAGGGCTAATAGTAGTATACTGTATTATAGAGTGTACTCTTATAAAGTACACAATAATGTGGCACGCTGCAGACTACACTCTTACAAGATACAAAGTGCATTATATATGAAGCGATCTGAAATGGTTATTCCAGACCGCATGACAATGCATAGAGCGATCTGGAATGGGTATTTCAGAGCATATGACAAAAGAGCTATTACTCAAATGGGAGGTATATAACCTCACATCCGTGGCGTGCCCTCTCTAGAATACTTCTTCCAGAATCATCATCTTTTATTACTACAATACCAATCTAACGATTACTCTTCTGAATACCTTATTCACATGATAAAGGTTTTAGACCTTACCGACAACTTATATAGAGGAGTTGGTAAAGTTGAAAGTCGAAACTATAAGGCAAAAAATAGTAATTAGAGTTAATTAAGATGCAAAATACACTAGAATTGATAGGAGTTTGTTTGGCGGACGAGAAGGCACTATAGTAACTACTATATATAAGTAGTAAAATGCATTAACTCACGTATATAAAATAAAAAAGACGCTAGTATTAAAATAATAGTGAATTACAGCATAGGCAATCAATTATACCACCAAGTGAATTAACTGTTCTAATTATAAATTAATTATATTATTCGTGGGTTGATTCTAAGTTTTATACAGTATGTTTTCATTTTATACTCCAATACAAGCTAAGCAATTAACCATACAAATTAGTATATAAATTGGCTAGCTATTTGCTACTACCAAAACAATACATTCACCACATAACTACGCAATACTACTGTTACTTCGACCACGATTCGAATCAATATTGTTGCAACATCTTAAGGTCTATTAGGTAGGACCTATCAACAATGATAATATATTATAATACTATATAAAACCACTGATAAATTCATATAATATATTGGTGGTAAAATATGAAGTTGAGGTTATGTTTATATTTAACATAAATAAAGTTTATTGTTTAATCAATTGATTAAAAATAATTCATCATTACATAATCTTTTATATTATGAACAATTAGGTAAAAATGTACTTTTTCATCGCCGTCATTTTGGATGTTTCATCTGGACTTCTTATAAAATCCGTTGATATTTTACTTCTAAATTCGTATATAATTGTCATTCCGAAACCTGTTCGTTTTAATTTTAACATTTAGTGCCAATTCAATGCGGGTGGAGTACAGACCTCTCTTGCGGGATTGAACAAGCCGATTAGTCAGGAAGGTTGCTGTACAGACTGGACTTGAAGATCTCTTGCTGATAGCTTTCGAACCCTTCCCAGCCCGGTTGAAGTGCGTCCTCCTGCCGCTCCACTAGTGGCGCGTGTCTTCGGCGTCTTCCACCATGTGAGCTGAAAGCTGCCATGGCCGCCGCTACTCCTGCCCACTGTGTCGACATGGTTGCTGATCCAACCAATGCTTCCTCGAGTCCTGCGCCCGCGACCGCGGTGAACAGCGGCTCCAGCCCAGGCAATCTACTTACGACTGGTCGCAAGACGGCCCCCCCCGAGAAAGCGGCAGAAATCCGCACACGCTCCTTGGTCATTCTCTCCTTCTGGCTGATTGTCCTGTTGCTCGGCCTTCCCATCTGGTGGAAGACCACAGCAATTCCCAGGGCCAACTTGCCTTTGGGCCGCATGATGGACTGGGCCGACGGTAAGGTATGACGATAACTGTGACGATGACTAACTTCTGCCCAACCGGAGACGCTGGCTGACCCTTCCTTGTCTTTGGCAGGCTTGTCGCCCAGTCTTTCCCTTGCGCATCTCCATCGAGGCCAACCAGCTCCAGGACCAGGAGGCACAGAACCTCTTGCGCCTGACCCAGCACGCCCTCGACGACCTCAACGACTTTCCCGGGCACCATCTGCGACTGCAACTGCACCCTCGTGCCAGCACTGGGCATGTGCATGGCGTGCCTATCCCGGACGATGTTGCCCTCACCATTCGCCTGCAGCCCGGTGAATCCGCCTCAGCCTCTCTGCACCGCTACGAGCCAATCCTCGACATTACCTACCTGCCCAACTCGATCCCTTCGCTCAGCTCCTCCTCGTCTTCTCTGGCCACATATGTTGCGAGCGAGCTGCGCTCCACCTTTGCCGAGGAGCAGACCGTCATATCCTACCTGCTATCCACTTCCTCGGCAAAGCCAGAGCATCGTCCGCAGAGCTTGGCCCCAGACACTGCCGACACCATTGCCAAGCGAACCACGCGGTCTCTACGATACTCTCCTACCTATCACCTGACCTTCTCGCTTTTCACCGCCGGCTCGACCCCTAGTAATTGGGACATCGGCGCAGCCATTGGGCAATACATGAAGCCCGTCTTGGATGTCTTGAGGGCCATCCACAACTTCACAATCGACACCCAAGTTCAGCTCTACGCCGCGCCGGGTGTCCAGTCTCAAGTGCTGAACAAGGACGACCTGTCATCCTTTATCAACGCTGCTGAGTGGCCTTTGTCTCCCTCCATCGGCGTTGCCCCTACTGTCAACTTCGTCGTCTTCGTCGGGAACCAGACAATTGGACTGCCACCCAGTCTACAGGACGAGCAGGCCAACGAGACTGTCGTCTCGGAAACCTCCCACTCCTGGTTGATTCCTCAATGGGGAACCGTCTATCTGCTCGACTTGCCCGGCGCCGAGACCCATGTCGACATGGAGCAGCTCAAGCAGCCCCTGCTTACCTTCACAACCCACTTGCTATCACTCCTCGGCACTCCTACCTCGGGCTCCCTCCCCCTACGCCTCTCCACCCTCTCTCGGATCCGCTCCGCCGACCTCCTTCTCCGCGCCTCAAGCACCCTCGGCTCTCTCGCCCGGCTGTCGCTGGCACTCCCCTCCATCTCCATCCCCCAGTCTGTCGCCGATGGCGTCAGCACTACCATGACCCACCTCCGCCTCGCCTGCGAGTCGTTGGGCACGCCGGACGGGCTTATCCACGCGCAGACCGCAGAGGCAGCGGCCGAGCGAGCCTTCTTCGAAAAGAGCATGGTTGGCCAGCTGTTCTTCCCCGACGAGCACAAGATTGCCGTCTACCTTCCTCTGTTGGGCCCGGTCGGGGTGCCGCTTCTGATGGGATTGTTTAATGAGTTGTCTGCGTGGTGGAGGAGGAGGAAGAGGAGCGCCGCGGATGCTAAAGCGAAGAAGGCTGAGTGAGCAGGGCGGAGAAGGGGTGGGGGTTGGCGTCTGAGTAAGATTGTGTCGATAGATATTTATGCTCTGGCCTTCTCATCGGCTGGCAGCCCGCTGGGCCGAGAAGATTTAATGGACTCCTCGCCGAGGCTTGGGGTCAACCGGTTCGTAGCGTCCACCATGTTCACCCGTTATTCTGACATGATCGCTTTGGGGCCGCAGGGCAAAGACATGGTGCAATGTCTGGTGCTGCAGACCTATCCTGACTGGCTTTGGTATGGACAGGAGAATCCCAAGCCTCGGGTGTGTTCATGAGCTACGTCGACGGTAACGTTGCTGGGACCAGTCCACAAGCGTGTCATACACGATTGGGACTGCCGCACTCAGATCTTTCCCGCCGCTTGTCCATCGCTTGCCCTGCTGAGCTTCTCCCCCAGCTTCAGCGCCTCGGTGGCATAGGCCACCATGTTTCTGGCCCTGTCACCCCCAAGGCCCGTGTCCAAGTCTCTGCTCAGGCTACCCGTCTCACTCACCACAGCCAATGCGACATAGCCACTGCATAGCCACTGCAAAAGTGTGGTTAGTGGGCTGTTCGCCCACCAGTCCTCCGCGCTACGAAACAAGCACTACGCACCTCGCCGACATAATACGTCGCGGCCGATGTCGCCCGCACACTCCGCGCTCGCCCTTCGACCAAGCTGCCGTCCGGCCCGCTGTACCCGTCCATGTCCCTTCTGTGTCCACCCGGCAAACGCCACGCGCGACGGCAGCGTGTACAGGGTCGTGCCGCCCTTGCAGATCCGCGAGGCGCCGGGCGTGGCAAGCAAGGGCGGGCGGTGGGAACTTAGTGGCGGCGGTGGCGGTAATGGTGCACATGGTTGAGGGCTTTTTGCTGAACAGGAGAAAAGGGATTGGGCTGCCTTTTTGACGAATTCGGGTTGCTCTGCATAGCAGAGCTATAGTAGATATTGTACCTTGCATTCCCTTTTCCCGACGTGGGGGCAATTATGTTTCAGTAGAGGCTTGATTCCTCATACTAAAAACTCCACCGGTGCGGGGTGTTGGCCTAATATCTTGAAGGAATACGTATTACGTATATGGTAGTGAACTGGGGTACAGAATTTTCCAGTGTAACTATGCAAATAACTGTACCTTCAGAATATTCGGCAGAGGTTTGTATAGTAGTTATGTAGTGGGAAGCAGTGCAATCATCTGCGAAGTAGTACACAATCCGAACTATTAGTACAAAGCTTATGTGGGCCCAAGCACTACTTATACAACTACCTGCCGAACTATCAAAACCATTGTACATCAGAAGCTGATTAGTGTATGAAGTAGTATTATCAAATCTTCGTATGTGTATTAAAAGGGGTTATAGAACTGTTTTCTACTGTGCGCCAGCATTCGTAAAAGGATGCCTATTGAAAAATCTGGAAGCTGAATTAAGGTGTATGAATACTTTTTTTTTTTGGAAAAAAAAATCATTCTCTTTCCAGCAAAGGTCAATTTAGTTAAGTTTCTACAATAATTACACCTTTTACTACAACAATGTCCAATCCATCTTTCCCGACACATTCATGGGCAGCCCCCATATTTGTTAGTGCTGCCACCAGATAAACGTACGATACCTTAACATCGACAGCAAAAAAATTCAATAGCTCTTTCTATAGCTAACGCCAAAGAGGCCAAACCGACCACGCGCGCCCTTAACGCACCTATAAAGGCAGCCCAACTTTTACTAAATACTTAAAGGGTTTAATATAAGTGTTAAGTAATTAAATCGACTCTAGCGGAGAAGGATGTTATTGTAAAGGAACTGAGGCCGAAGCTGTCACTCAAAGTGGTCGGATTCTATCTATAAACCTCGATAAAGAAGGAAAGAAGAAACCCCTATTAGGGAGCTGCTATGGAGCTGGGAGGATGGTATAACCCGGTCATGTAACGTGTGGAAGCGTAATCTCATGTGGCTTTCGAGCTACTTTAAAGCATCGTTAAAACGTGAATAACTACCAAAGTTGGATCTCTGGTAATATTAGCCAGGTATTAGCATATGAAATTACTTTTCGGTATATTTCCCCTTTTAAAAAATTCTACCAAACAAAACTATATTTATTTCTATTATATCAAAGTATTACGTTAAGAATCGAACCTAGGATCTCTATCGTAAGAAGTAGGTGCTTTAACCGTTGAATTACGAAACCGGTTAAATACGAAGGAATGGAGTAACAGTTTAAAAGCGAATAACACGTTAGAAATACCCCGAAAACCCCACTTTTTCTTTTTACGCAGCGATACGCCATGTGCAGAAGGTACGCAGGATGAAAGGTACGAAAAAACCGTTTTGAAGCTGTTTAAAATACTGTAGATCTATATAAAAGGTGTTATACCGAACGATTTTATAATACGTAAAAGATGCTTTAACACCTTTTTCCCTTATAAATAAAAGGTAGATCTCTTTTCCAAAAAAAAAAAAAAAAAAAAAATCAAATATTCTTTTTATAATTTACTATCAATATTACAATACAGGCCGATGCTGGAATTCAATTAAATAAGGTTTTATATTTATTTTCGTAATTCATATCTAAGAATAAACCTTTAATTAGTAATAAAAGTTAATGAAGATATTGAAACATAAGTTAGCCTTATTTGAAAACCATTTAATTCTTATCAACAAACATATAGTTTTCGGCCATACGTGCTATAAATATATACCCGAGTGGGACTCATAAGTAAACGTATTTCGAATACGTTTACTGTATAAAGTGCGATCCGCGAAAGTTTTGTTAAGAAACCGAAGGTAAGTTATCTGTATAGCTACGAGGAAATCGCTAACGAATGGCTAAATACTGGCACCCTATATCGCCTTTAGTTCGTTGATATTACGAACCATAATTTAGGTTATTTGTATGTATGTTTGGATTGAAACCTCGACTTAAATGAAGTTATTAAATAATATCCAAAGCTTATTTGGCGTTCGACGTTTAGGATCGAGGTAAGTTGAGGTGTTTGGGAGCCGTTTTCTAAATGCTAACGAACAGATGAAAAACGTGTAAACATAGGTTGTCACCGCTAAAAAGGCAATAAAAGTTTGGCGTGTTACGCATAAAAAAATAGATATTCGAAATAGAGCGGGTTTTACACCTATTACCTCTATAAGTTTTAGCGGCCTGCAAGCCGTGTGACTTTTGAACGAAAAGCGTAATTTTTAAGTAAGTTCCTTATAGTAAAAGCGAAACGTATAAAAGTTAGTTAACGAATGGATGAAAAATATAGTTAAGAGAACCTAATTTTTTTTTTTGAAGTATTTAAACGTATTAATGTAAAACTGGCCCATATTAATGTAAAATTCGGTAAACTAGTTAAAATAGGTAAAAAATTCCTACGTAAAAATAAATATATAAACTTTAAGGATATATTCGAATAGCTTCTCCGTCGTTTAAGTTTCTTGAATATTATATAACGTTTACCTAATACCCGTGAAATAACGGCTTATACGTCGTTGCCTTCCATAATATAAAATATAAAACGTTAAATCTGTTTACAGGTCAAGCATAAAAGCTTATTGTTATATTCTGCTAATTCGTAACGCAATTTAAAAACGTCAATTTTCATAGAGTTTAAAAAGCTTAAAAGCGACTTTTACATTAGGTATACGTAGCCTATTTACTTAATTAAAATTTGTCGTTTCGATAGGTTATTTAGACTGGTACGTTCGGTTTCAGGTTTATTTCGGGCACGTAATATGTTTTCAACGTGGTATTTCGATTCTTTTCGCTGTTATCGTTAATGATATTAATCTTTTACGGTTAAAAATCGCAAACTTATTGGTTTAAAAGCGAATTCGAAGCGGTTCAAATAAATCGATCTATATAAAATCGAGGGTATTTTTTGCCTACAACGTTAAGTTAAAATATATAGGAGTCTATTACACGTATTTTACGGTATTCATGATAAAATTAACTTAGCTTTTTCTTAAATTCGTTTAACCAATAGTTTTTAGAGAAAGGTTAATCATCGTTACCGATTCAAAAACATTTTGAAAGGAAACGCCACTTATTAGTAACTTTCTTCATACGGTATTACGTAACTGTTATTGCGGATTATATGAATTTTGTAACTTTATGGATACGTTAGATAAAATTTCGATTTATACACGTAGTATTATTACCAGGACGAGAAAACGTTACATTGGTTATAAAAAGTTAATATAATAACCATGGGTTATGAACAACGTGTAAATACCGATAATAGTCATATCCTTATTATTTAATACTAATTGATAACCAGGTAGTGAACGGCTTTAATCAAATTTGGTATAAGCGATGAAAATCCATAGGTACATTAAAACTGTTTAACAAATATATTCGGTTTCATTGTTGGTTTGGGGGTAAAATGTAATATTTAGGCCTTATTTTACCTTGGTTAAGTTGTAAAAAAGCTCTTAAAATCTATTAGTTTCATTCGGTTTATAGTTATTAACAATCATATAAGGAAATCTATAAAATCGCTTACAATAGTTTACACACCACTTTATATAAGTTTCGGCGTTTATGGTAGTTATAACCTTAAGAGTAACAATTTTACTTAAACGATTCGTAATGAATATAAGGTAACTTAGGTTACCGGTACGTTTTTAAGGTAGCTTAACTGTAAAATTAATCAAAAGTTCGTTTTAAAATCGTTCAAAAACGGGGAAAAGTTTGAAGAATCCTTTTCGACGGTGTCTTTAATAATTCGTACGTTAATAAATATCGTAGTTCCAGAAAAAGCGGAAAATTATGCTATGTAAGCCGGGTTGAAAATACATCTTAAGAAAGATAGTAATAATAACGTCGCAGACTAAGTAGCAAATAAAGAGTAAATCGTAGGTAGTTTAAATTAATGCGGTAAAAGACGGCTCGTACATAGTTAACTGAATCCTGTCGCGAAACTATAAAACTTTATCGTTATTTATTAAATATTTCGAAATTAAAACCTTTAATACTTAGTTGTCTTCGGTACGAATATTTGTAGGAAAATATTAATTATTTATATATATTATATATATTAGTTGGGGGTAAACGGTATCGCGTGTAATAACGGCATTTAAATAACTTTAAAGATCAATATTAGTAAAATGTTTACGACTCTTTAAACTGGATTTACCGGTAACGGTTAACCGGAAGATATATATATGCTAAAGTTGTTTGAAAGAAGCCTATTCGAGGCGTAAAAATTTGAATTTTCGGTTTAAAAGGCGTAGGTCAAAAATGACTTTTATAAAATCTTAATCCAGATATAATACCGTATTGAATAGTATGTAATTTACAGTTTTATTACAAACTAACCGAAAGAAAGATTGGAAAAATCGTTGAAATTCACGGATTTGTCGTTTAAAAATCAGTTGTATAGATATAAAGTATTTTAGATTTTTATAATTTTTTAAAATCGTAAACGAGCGTGCCGTTCCCAGGAACTTCGTGTTCCATACTTCCAAGTTACTTATAATTCCGTGTATCTCCTTGTCGTAAATTTAGTAGTTACACTCAACGGCAGATTAGCAACGAAAGGAGTACGTTATTAGGCCTAAGTTGCCGCGGTCTTCGCGTTAAAAAAGGTAGTCGCCTAAGGCCTAGCCGAGAAAATCAACTTTTAACAAGGTATTACGGTTGGGGTTTTATTAGGCGAATACGGGTTCAGAAAAAAAGCTAAGCTTAAGTTGTTTGAAAGTGGATTTTTCTTCATAGTTTTAATAAAAAGATATAACTTTATGGTTTAACCAAAATAACGACCTAATAATCTTCGGGTAATCGAAAATGAAATACAGGTAAAAGTTAACGAATTTGGAAAAAAAAAACCCCAGTAAATTCAAAATTAAACCAAAAGCTATTCTTTCCTGGATAACATATAGTTTTTCCATGTTTATACTAAGGACAACGCTGAACTCGATAACGAATCTTGGGTATTTGTTTTTTCCAATGTTAAACTTACATTTAAATATATCGAAGTTAAGTTTCACGATATATAAAACCTTAAATATGTCTTTAACTTCAACGTTATAATTGTGAATGGCATTATTTAGGTAAACGAGGATATATTTAAGGTAAACGGATTGAATATTTCGATAAAAGGCGTAGCTAATTGTTAATATATTATTAAAAGGTGGTTGACGTATTAAAAAAGTTGGAGAGGATAATGAATTATTCGAAAACTATGAGATTTGTACGAAATACAGTCTTTTACCCGCTTTTCTATTTAATACGAAGTTTATAAAAATTTACTTTAACATTGAACTTCATAAACTATTAAATCTGGAAAGAAAAATACAAACTTTTTTTTTTTTTAATAAATTGTAACGGGTAACGGTTCGTCTTTGTAATGGTATTAAGTCGGCGGTAGTTGATATAAAAACGTAAGCTACCCCCAGGTTTGTAACGTAAAATATGGGGGAATCCGTTAAAAGGTTATTCGTGCGAATATAGTCCTAATGAAGTAACTCGGTTAATATTTTTTGTAATATAAGGGTTTTTTTTACGCGATATATCGTATAATGGGTGATGAGAAATCTTGAAGGGTTAGCCTTGATTATCTGTATAAAGGACGACTTCGTAATTTACTTCGAAGCGGTGAAAGAGTAATTTGTTGTTTAAGGCTTTATTAAATTAAGGTACGAATTACTTAAAATCGTCGGGAAGTTTTTTATTAACGAAAACGAATGGTTTCGGGGCGAGTGTTTTATTATTATTTTTAAGGGAAACGATGGCAAGCCGCAATATAACGACTTGAACCTTACGGGCCATTCGTAAAATCCCGTAAAATATAGCGGCATCGACCACTTTCAACGTCTTTTATACAGGCGCGAACCCCTGTTTCTAAACGCGATGGAAACCCGTTTGTTTTAAAGACAATATTTATTTCGAAACAACGTAAATAACCTATTAGTATTTTATTTAACGTTTACCCAAAATACCGTTATATTATAAGAAATGAATGATATGAATATATACTTGATTTTGGTATTTATTATCATTAATATTTCAAAAAGTTATAAAAGAAATAAATTGTTGGAAAAAACCAGATACGTATTACGTGGCTTCGCTGAGTCCTCGTGGTGAAATAGGAATACGCGGTTAATTTAAGCGCTTGATAGATTGTTTTCTTGCGAAATTGGAGTATTTACAATTTATGTTTTCTAAATTTTCAACAAAATAAATGAATTTGCAAAATAAATTTATTATAAACAAAAATTTATTCCAAAACTAGTACAAACTTATTAAGTCGAATTAAAGTTTTGTCAACTTTTATACACGATTATATATACGAGTCAAGTTTTTCCCTTTTAAAGGTTTATAAAATTTTCGGCTGAAGTAAAGTATATTTTTATAATAGCCTTGGTGTTAAAGTTGTTTAGGTGTTACACCAGATTGAATGGGTAGTTACGCATACTATGGATGTTTTCACCATATCGTAAATACAACCTAAAGTCCTTACGACAGGAATGTTCCGCATGGTTAACTTAGGCGGCGCTCCGTTTAGAAACGGTTTGGAAAACGTTTTTATTAATTATAATAACGTTTCCTTACTTATCCCAGGCGGGTACGTCGTTATCATTATTTTTATTGCGTGAAATACTTTAAGCAACAACATTGATTTTATAGTAACGAATACGAAGATTATTAAGTCGTTTATCAATAAATTAAAATTCAGGGACCTATTCTTTATAATTCGCGGATATATTAAGGGAAAATAACGTATGAATTAATGTGTTATTAATAACTTCCTCTACAATAACGTGCTCAACGGTGGATTCCCAAACTATATCGTTAGTATTTGTAGGTATAGCTTTATAAACGTTAAAAAAACGTGAAACTGTTTACGAGGTTTTTGTTTTATATTCGTAAGCCGAGCTATAGTATCTTAAACTACGTTATTTTCGTTATAATAAACGCAGAGTATAATTATAAAGATATTAGAGTCGTTAATATTTCTGTCGCCTCTGCGGATGTAATAGCGTTTTATGACAGTCTTCATAAAGTTTTTTAAGTGTTAAAAAAACGTAAAAATAATTTTTATTAATACTGATTAACTTTTGGTTTTTACGTAATTTACGTATTATTATAGTTTTTTAGACCGAAAATCGTAATTCAATAGCAGAAAACTCAACCGGCTAGTTCGATAGCTTACGTTTAGGCCGTAAACTCCCGTTAAGTAGGGCGCTGGTATTGTCATCAGAGTTAAAAGAATCCGAGTTTTCGTTCTTTAAAAAGTTAACGTGGTTCCTAGTAAGGAGCAGCGTAATAGTTTTGTCGTTCGTAACTTATATAGGGGAAATCTTTTAAAAATGGTGTTGTCCTGAAAACGTAGGCGTACCGGTAGTTTCAAGTTGTCGGATTATGTTCGTTAACGTGTTTAATACGTTAGTATTCCCTTATTTTAAATATAAAACGTGTTTTCGAATGACTTGGTTTTATTTAATAAGTTCCGTATATAAGTTGTTGGTAAAATGTTTATGTTTAGCAGTAAGGTAATCGTGTTAAATTTATAAAGCGTTTTAAAGCTTCTCTTTAAAGCTTGCGTGAAAAAACTGCTTTAAGGCTTGAGGTTTTATATTTATAGGAGGAGGGGTGAGGTTGAAAGATAATAACATAGCTTTAGGTAATAAAAGTTAGCTAGTAGTTAAAATACCGTCGAAAAAATAATCTAGATTCATATGTAAAGGGATTAAAGCTAAAGCTATAGCTTAAGGTAGTCTAATTCTGTTTATAAAACTCGATAAAAAAAAGTAAAGGAGAAACCCCTGCTAAGTAACTGCTGGGAATCTGAGAAGATAGTATAACCCAGTTACATAACTTGTGGAAACGTAATCTCATACGGCTTCCGATCTGCTCTAAATAATTATAAAAACGTTAATAACTACCAGGGTTGGATCCCTGGAAATAATAGCCAGGAACTAGCCTTTGACAGTTATTACATATTATACATAAAGCTTTAACGTCGAATCGCTTTATAGGGTATTCAACACGTAGAGGCACAATTTTGAAGTTTGTGAATACGTTTATAAAGCTTAATAATATGTTATTAACGCTATTATTTTACGCTTTAATAGTCCCTGCTTTACTCAATACCGGAAGTTAGCATTATGTATCACGGGGTATATTACTGACCACTTTTTTAATAGGAGTTTAGGGATATAAACAGGAGGGTTCATACTTGTTCATACAAATAGGCTTATATCTCCCTTATCTACCCTTTTTATTTAATTTGATTAGGTGCGAAAAACCTTTAGAAAAACTCTTTGTATGTCTTGACTCGCCAATTATACGAAGGTTTCAGTTTTACCGGCAGTTGTGACAGATAGAGGCTTTAAACCTTTTACTTTTACCATACTGAACCCAATTATCACTTAAGTCACGATAATAACTTGTAATTGGATGTTATGACCCAAGGACGTTGGCGGGTCAGGAAACAGGCCAGCATGCAGCTGAGCTACCGGTGAGCCTCAGTGAGCACCGGTGAGCTTCAGTGAGCACCGGTGAGCCTCAGTGAGTACCGGTGAGCCTCAGTGAGCACCGGTGAGCCTCAGCACTGATGATGGTATGAAGGCCATAGGATATAAGGATACGGCCATTACCACATAGATAGTATTTCCTTCATAGATCTTCAGTTGTCAATTTAAGTATTTAGTCTCAGTATATTCTGAATAGCCTCACGGCTTTTGATCATTACTTGCATGGTTGCGATATTGTTCACTCAGCAACTCTGCTACCTTCTTGATAACATAAACCCTCTGACACCTTCTATATACTCACGGGTATTTAGTGTGATCATTACATTGGATACTGGTCTTCCTGATTTTGCAAAGAATCATTATATTACCATAAGGTAATTATAACTCCGTTTACAACTACCCTAAATACCACCCCGTATAATATATTATGTCCTAAAACAAAGTGTAAGAAAAGAATTTAAGAGTTACTATAAGGGTTCTGTTAGTTGAAAACCGAATATCAAAGGTTTTACTTCCGGTATACTTTCGTTAGATAAATTTAATCAAACCTATTTCTTATTCAATTGGTAAATGAAACCCTTAAAGTATTCGTTATATACAATACCAATATTAATATAAAAAGTGAAATATTTTTTGAAAAGATAATGCCGATTTTACTTCATTTGTTTAAATATTTTTATTATAATTTATTAAACATAGTATATATATGCGACCAAACAAGTTTTTGCGTATTATTCACACACTTCTATAGAACATATTGAACGATGATTCAGAACGTAATTACGGAGAAGATTACTATTTAAAACAGAATCACGTTAATCGATACCCACCTATTAGTATATAAGTAGAAAGTTGATATAGGCTTATCGATATGGATTTTTTTAAGTTCATTACTTCTTTCTGCTATTTAAATATTGATGAATAAATTTAGGCGATTAACAAGCGATATGAACTCAAGTTGTTCGACGACGAATACTTGGAATAATATATAAATTCCCGTTACATGCGTTCGTTTCGTTACTTTGATTGCTTGGTTTTGGTAAAAAATATGTTTCAAGGTATATATAACGTTTCCTTAATATTATATTTACTACGGGTTTTTTTCTTTTATTTGAGTTAAACACCCTGTAACCTTTAAACGAAAAGGCGGCAAAGACATCTACATATTGAAATACTAGCTAAATGAGATCAACGTCCTCGATAAAACCCGATATAATATTAAGGTATTACCTAAAGCCCTAGTAAGAAACGACTTCTCCGCTTTTAGGCCTACGGAAACCAATACCTGCCCAATAAAAAAGGGTGAAAAGTCGAAGTTATATTATATTAATATAATATAATATTTTGTTAGCAAAGACGTAGCATAACTCGCGTTCTTTACGTTTTAGCCCGGATTCAGACGTCATATAGCTTTGTATATTATCGTCATAACATTGTGTAAGTTCACTATTTTATACCTCTCTTTATAGATGATAGCCGGGATCATCGTTGTTTTAAAACAGGCCGTTATTCGGAACTTTGCAGGTAGACGCCCCGCACCTTTTACCACCGAGATAGCAGTCTTCAAAGCATAAAAAGGATCCTTTACATTGAGTAAGACGTGTACCCGCTTCATAAACAACCATGTTATAGGTTCTAAATTAAATATATCAAGGTATCGTTTTCTCATAGTTATAAAAATTAACCTTAATACTTTTAGTTACTTAGCGATTGATACCTCATTTATTTTGGTGGCTGTAACTAGAACCTTATATAATAGAGGCTCACCGAAATTATATTTAGCTACTTTTATATCCGAATTTGAATTTGTATCTTTTTTAATACCCCTTTTATATAATAAGACCCGATTGATTATACGAATTGGAGAGATATATTGGATAACAGCTTTATTATTCCTTTAGATTTGATTAACGTCGAAATTTTAGAATGTGAAGTAAACTTCTTTCGAATTTATATAAGATGATTGGACGTAATTAGTGGCCAAAAATAAGTACGGGATTTACGATTATATAGATATACATATGTAAAACTATACTACATATTGAGTTTTATTTTTAGATTGTGGGAATAAATACTTCAAATATATTAATATGTAGGAACCGTAGTACTGCAAGAAAGATAATAGTTAGGGGTTTATATAAAATCACTCTGTTTACGACTTGTACTAGTTCGAAAACAAAGGGGTTTTACCCCTGTTTGGAAGTTTTAACATAAATTACTTTTGATAACCCGGTTCCAGGCTCTTACATCTTTTTGCAAAGGGACTTCACTTATTACGATATATTTCAAGCCTCATTCTTGAAGTGACTTTTTACAGTTACTCGTTAACAGGATCGATACTACTAATATTTACCAAGATTAATTTATAAATAAAATCATGATGAAATTTCATAATTAATTGTCCAAATTTCAAAGTGTTGTAGGCGGGAATTAAAACTTTATATATAACCGGACGAAACCGACTTCAAGTAACGTTTTCAAGGAGCGTTCCTTCGATAACTAGGTTTTTGTAATGAGTATATATTTTAATAAGGAGGTAAGAGTCTTAATATATCATTTAGGATATATTTTCGATTTTACTTTTATTAATAACATAGAGGTAATTATCGTAGTTAGGGTTAGCCTCAATAGTGGGTCTAACTATCAGCGTTTATTCATAATTTTCCCAACGCACAGATCTGATTTCTTTACGATTTTATTTCATCAGAGTATCGGAAATAAGTTTTCTCGAGTTTAGGCACCTGGTCGCCGAGAAAATAGCCCCCTTCACTCACGTTTCTAATATTCACGACGAAGTTATAATATATGAATAGGCGGAGACTTTCGTCCAGTTAAATTTTAATACTTTTTACGCAGTCGAAAACCCCATTATGAAGCGCGTTAAAGTGATGAAATGTTAAAACCTCAAATTGGATCGTATTTTTCATTATATAAGAAAATTTGTCGAGGCCCATATATATGATAAAAGATTTATAAAACGTAAGATTTTTTAAATCAAAATGTAACAAATATATATCAGCTTATAGACAAATTGATTTAATCAAACCGCCGATTTCAGAAACATATATAATATTATTAGTGAATCTAAGTTTCCGATACCATTCTAAACCCCTTTATTTGAAATAAAAGGTCTCCTTATTTTCAATACTGGTTAACAAACTGAAATCATTGGAAACGACATCCTAAATAAATTTTCAATCGTCGAGAACATCGACGATTACCCCTTAAACAATCATAAAAACTTCGAATACATTGTTCTAAAAGGGTACAATATCTTTAAAGAAAATATACAACGTAATACTATCAAAATTTGAAATATTTTTGCTTGAATTAACGATATAATAATACGCTTAATTAAAGCCTATTAAAACTATTTGGTGGAGCCCTTTCGCATCTTTTACAATAAGTGCTTACGCTTAAAGGTTTTCACATAGGTATAACGATGATCGGAGGTTTTCATAATATCAAAGTTAGAAGATCTGGACCTTATATAACTACGTTAATTAATATCGATCGCTTAAATCCCAGTATACTTTGAAAGGCTAAAACATATCGTAACTCGGAGGATATTTTAATATTTTATCACTATGGGCTTTATTAATACCTGATATGAAAAAAATACTTGAATTATTCGCCATCAATTTGATTACGTTTTTTTACTTACAATATCGAATTTGTTTTTACTAATGGTAAAGTTATATGACGTTTACCCTAAAACGTTTAAAAGATATTCTATACCTCACTTTATCACTACGTAATATAAAGAATAAGATTCCTAAATTTTGACCATTTTGTATTTACTATCATTAAAGAATTCTTAATTAATAAGATAATAAAATTTTTATATTAAACGGCGACTATAAGGTTTTCCGACCTTAATGACAGTACCTCATAAAGCTTTCCTTTCCACTTGATCCTTTATATAATTTAAATATTAAATATCTCCAGGTAATATTATAGTCGTGTTTGTATTTATATGGATGACGTCTTTTTTTACGGACCTCGGATTAAATCAAATCAAATGTTACAAGTTTCTAAGGCGACTTACAAAAAGCTAATATATAGGCAACTAATAATTAATTAATCTTCACTTTAAAAGTTCAAAGTTTTTATATATTATAAAATATCAAGGTTTAAATAACCTTATAAAATGATTGAACACGTACTTATATACCGTTATAAAATCAATTTATTCGGTTATAAACCATTGTTTTAATACTAGGTTTCCCGGTATACAGTAATGAAGGTTTTTGTTCGACTGGTTTTCCCCAAGGCGGGTATACATCGGAAAACACGTAACAAGAACATTGAAAGTCGTTTAACATTAAAAAAGACTCTCGAATATAAAATACGGGACCTTACCGCACTTTTTACATACAACTACTACCGCTACGATCGTTCTTATATTTACCTACTTCGCTGAAAGTTTAAATTCCGACTACAAATAAAAAGGATTCAAAAAACAACTTACGATTCCGCTTGTTATTACGGTAAATGAAATATCTATATTATATAGGACTTCGCCTAAAGTCTTTACCCTAAGGATGTTCGACCTACACTTTAGCCAATTCGCACTTAAATAACAACGAGTTCGGTTTGCTTTCCAGCTAAAAACCCTCGATATTAAACACCCCTTAATACAACTTATCGAAACGAAATTTATTACAACGGTCATGAAAGTTGGGTTACAATTCCTTACAAACGTATCTACCGGTATTCGAATAGGTCTTCATGCTGTTACAACGCCTCAACGTTTTATATAATTCAATATACGCGTAGCATAAGACGTTTTAATCAAACTCAAACACCTTTTTTTAATACATCGCCAGGATAAACCGATTAATACTTGTCCGTGTTTATTTGCATCCAACGATGAATTTCTCCACTTTCCACAACTGATTTTACTTACCCTACAATTTTCTCCAGAGTCTCTAGATCCCCTTATTACCGGGAAAATTAAAAGAAATAAATTAACGGTTTGAACCAAATATTTAAACTTTTATTAATACCACAACATAGTTATTACCAACGTATCCATACAGAATTTCGACGGATGACGTTACATTGGGTATATATACGTAATTTATTGTAATAGATACATAATCGCAAAGGAGTCCAAAAGCGTACAATTTACCACATATGTTTTTGGTATAAAGGCTATCGAAGCTTTTCGAGGATTTAAAACAATTACGCGCCCTACTTTAAGTAAAGAAATTGAATACGTTGATAATAACATTTTAAAATAAAACTTAATTAATAATCTCGATACTTTTTCTCAATTAAATTTTCGGAGTTTCCACACCGTAGTCGCAGCGTATTCATACTTTATTATAGTTAAATGAAGCCTAAGGTATATAGGTATCGACGGAAACAAAACCGTAAAAAAACCCTGAACTTCGAGCGCCAAGTCTTCCACTCGCCTTTACAAAGATAATCAACTCTTTACCAATAACATAAAATCTTTATTCCTCTTCCAACTGAATGTTATTAAAAGGAGTTATATGTTTAAAAAAGAGTTAAGTTATTTTTATAACATAAACGTTGAAGTATTTTATATATGATTAAATATGAGCCTAAATTTAGCAAGTGCTATGGGTTCGACACCTGTTTAATTTTCACCCGATATTCCGACCACTTGTATCCCGGTTTTTTACTATAAAAAAAAGAATACGGGAAATTCGCTTTATATTTCAGAAAATTTCTATTTTTTAAAGCGAACGAAAACTAACCTTAATACGATAACGAGTATAACAATATTTTTTTCAATTTAATACCTGACTTCAGTCAAATTTTGAAATTTTTAGTCTCGGTCCCTTGAAAAACCCTTAGATGGATCAATACGTGATATCCTTCAAAAAGGGTTCTTTTGGACCCAGAATTTTTCCACGTTTTCGCCCTCGTTACAAAATATTTTTTTAGAAAAGGAACGAAATAAAATTATAATCTTATGAGACCGTGTTTTCCGCCCATCAATAATAAATACGTTTTACTCCCGCCGGCATTTATGTAAAACGCCCGCCTACCCTTATACACATACTTAATATCACTATTATCTTTACCAATAATAAGTTAAAAATCCTATTCATTTACTACCTTCATAATAACTATTACTTAAACCTTAATGGCTGTCGTCCGACGGACCCGTTCTTTTTGGAAAAGGGTTACAAATTCTGAAGAGGAATTCATGGTAATGATGAAAACAGCAACGGGAAAAGGGGTAACGAGTTAATCAAAAATAAAACCTGTTTCTCTCTTACTATTAATCTTGTTACCGTCACCGCCTATGCTTTCTCCGATCCCCCTAATAATGGGGTCTCATCGCGCTAATAGGGCCGCTGTAACGACCTATACTACACCGCCATCCGCCATCTTTACAACGACGTGAAAGGGTTGTCATAAGGAGATTAAGCGCTTGGAAGGCATTTTCGCCGCGAAGGTAACGCGGTAAACTTCCAGCGGCTTAACAACACTAGTAAAGACAGGAATACACCCGATTTCGTGTTTAGTTACTATTAATTTTCGTTAAACCTATTTTTTTACCTTCGGAGTTTTAAGAGTTCATGCATGCATAACGAATATATTTCATGCTTTCTCCTCTACCAATATAAATCCAGTTACTAACCCCTATCAATATAAATCGTATATACGTAGCATAAGGCTACTTCCTATTATTAGCGGTGGGGAAAGGACTAGTCGTATAAGTTAAAAGCGTTTGGGGGGGGGTAAGGTTCAAGAAGAAGAAGAGGGGAGTGCTTGAGACAATTTTAACGCGTTTAAAAACCAAGAGTTCCCCCGCCCAAGCGCATCAAACCCGCGCGCGTACAATACGTTTTTTTACAAGATAATATCACTATGAGAAATTAACATAAATACCCTAATCAAAGGGTAAAAAGGTATTAAAATATATGCCAACATTCAATTTTCTTAGTTAATTTGTTATTTATTTAAAATTAATTTGAATCAAAGAGTAATATCAATGTAACCCCTCTTTTTATATAGGGTGATGGCGTATAAACCACCGCGCATATGTAAGGGGCCCCCTTATCACTATAAAATACCCTAAAACTTCTATACATAACCACACACGCGCTCTACTCCTACCTCTTATACGGGTTCCTGCCTTGTTTTTTTAGATTTACGGGGCTCTCTCCTTCCGAAGGGTCCAAACGGCCGTATATCTAATGAGAAGGCGCCCGCCAGAGACTAAAACAGCCACATTTAACAGCCCAATCAAGGCTGTAATTTACACGCCTATGGGTTTCTAAACTTTGGAGCACCCTAAAATATTGATTGTAGAGATCTCAGGGAGCTTAGGCAGCCGCTACTGTCTTTATGGTCCCGCGCTACAATTTATCCCACCGGTATCTACAGGTGTATTTCGTAGAAGCTAGTATAATGTCTCGCGGAAGACACTGCCCGGTAATAGTATAATACAAAAAAAAAAACAATGTTTAACCTTTCCTTGCTTTTCTTTATTAAAGTTTATAAATATTTAACGGTAACTATTGGTAGAACTTTAGACATTGCAACGTTGTCAATTCGAATTAGTCGAAGTAGCAGTACTATTGCGTGGTCAAGTGGTGGATATGTTGTTGTAGGTTTTGCAAACTGATAGCCGGTATGAATACTAATTTGTATAGGCAATTGCTTAGTCAGTGCTTTGGTGTAAAGTAGGTATATACTGTAATTAACTTGCAGTTAATATATTAGACCTTCAGAACAAGACATTTAATTAGAATTTCATATGATTCATTTAACTTATATTTAAGTTTACCTATTGTATTGCAATTATTACTGTTTTAACATTGGCTTCTTTTTGTTTTGTATGCATATGTCAGTGTGGTCGATTAATAATTTTCGGTTACCATTCAATTATCACCTCATCAATCGGCCTGACCGCTATCAAATACAGTGTATTTTGCACCCAAATTAACTTCAATTAACCTTATTTTCCCTACGGTTTATAGTTCCGACTTTATCAATTCCTATAGACAAGTCTTTCGTTATAGATCGACATAAACCTTCAAATTAACCGTGTCAATTAATTAAGTTGACAGCTTCAATTCCCTGGCAGTTTTCTGGTTTTCTAGGGTACCTCTATTCGCCGACACATCATTTAACCTTACTCGGTGGCCTGTTAATGTAGCCTTCGATTTTTATAGTTAGTTTATTGATATTTATAAGCTTTTTAAGGTTTCTGTTTTTGGAACATTTCGTTATAGCATCGGTAGGATTTCTCATGATATTAATTTATTGGAATTTCTTTTTTTTTTCTTGCTTTTGTCGGCTTTTCGGAGAATTATTATTTCGATGATTTTGGTATCTTCTTGCTGGTAGCTCTGAGTTTCGACAGGTATTAAAGTAGGTTCTTCAAGTCGGTATAGACTATTACCGGAATAGGAGGAATATTTAATTGTTTCGTGGTGATATTGAGAGTTTTTATATTGTTATAAATATATCGAAGTCGTCTATTATGTAGTAAACCTTCCAATTTTATACGTTTCAAGTGATTTTTGTATATTAAACGAAAGTTTTATGGATTAGGCATCCGGTTATGTCAAATTGATTTTTTGTAAAATGTTTCCATAAACGCTCTTTATAAGAAATTATATTTGTAATGATAAGTTTGTATTGTTTCTGGAGGAGTTGTTCGTAAATATTATTAATTTGGATTTTGATGGGTGAATTGTGACTACATTAATCCCCTGGTTTAAGTTATCTATCTATAATTTTATCTTTTTATCTCCTTAATTAAAGTCTCTATCCGTTGGGTTTCATACTTGTGCCGTAATTAATAGGTTGTAAGATGCACTCGGTTGATAAATGATTACAATATAATTGCCACGGGCTTATTACCTCAAATACATTTCATCCTTGATAACGTTAGGCTTTTAAATCATATCTAAGTCGAAATTTTGATCTTTTTGTCAAAATTTGATATATGTATTATTAACACCATACTTATTAATTAAAGATTCGTTTAAGTTAAGATGTTTCCTTTTCGTCAAAATTTCAATAAGCTTATGATCACAAATTTATTAATCCTTAATTTTTTATCTATACTATGTTATAAATCTAATAATCTTGAAAAACAGGGTATTGTTAGTTTATATACCCACAAATCCGAAGTTTGCATCCTTATTTTATATGATTAGTAATAAAGGGTAGTAAATTGAAGATTGTATGCCTAGCTTTTACTTATAGTGTAATTGATAACTTGGAAACCAAAAGAGGCCTATAGTACTTACTTTGTATAATGGTTTAATATGTTGTATAACTGTTTTCTAATAATATTTGTCACGTCATTTTTATAGTAGCTTTGACGAAACGAAAAAAAAATAGTTATTGATTGCGTATACGCTTGCATTATATTAAGGCTACCAAGCGTGAACTTTCCATTAGGTTTGGTTAGCAAACTTGTTTTCAAAGCGATTATTAAGTGTCGGCTAATCTTTTAAATCGTTGGCCATTACGTAAGAATCTAGTTTTTGTCTTCATCGCTATATATTTAAGCGATTAGATGTGAATTTTTGTATGGAAACCCCGTGGTTTTGGTTCTAACCTCGTGGATAATTCTTGATTTAAATATAGTGATATTTGTGCCTTGGGGATTAAATTCGCGTTTAGATAAAAATTGTATATTTTTTTTTAGAATAAGTAAGTATTCATTTTGGCTCTATCTCTTCCTTACAATATTTATCAGAAGTTTTGATAACGTTTTATGCCAAAAGCTTTATGGATAAGTATCAATTGCCTTTCTTTTTCCTGCTAACCCAAATAATATTATAAATCTAATCCAATATATATTTGTTATCCTTATCATTTCCTTTTTTTTATAATTAGTTACGATGGTAGTATTTTATCTGTTTATAGATCATGGGGTAAAAGAGGTTATATCAGTGAATTAATTTAACTTTAGATTGCTTATCGGTATCATTATCGTTATCGTTAGTCGTCCTGATATATGGGTTGGCTTAGGTTATGCAAAACGTTGTGTAACTGTTGATAGTTTTAATATTTACTTTAGGGTTAGCGATACTCAAGGTATTAAATATTCCATTTTATTTACCTAGTTTTTTTACTATTCGAGGATTTCGTGATATAGTGGTAAAGAGAGTGTTTCGATCGTTGTGGGGCCGTTTTTGATGGTAAGGATATTATTTATTTGACGACGTACCGATTTCTTTCGATGTTTATTTATAGATTTGCCGTATGTCGTAGCTATTTCTTCTGTATTTGTTGATTACGGGATTTATTCTTTGAAAGAAGAGATATGTTTCAAAACCTAGTAACATTAATACCAAACAATCAGCCCCCATGGTTTAATTTAAGACTTTTACCATTATTTGAGGTTGTGTTTCTTAAATCAAAACACCGATAATCCCCAATGTAAGGATATTTTACGCTTTAAATAATTATACGTATTCTCTTTTCACTTTTCTAATGCTTTAGTAGACTTTCATTAGGTACCTATTTGTCCGAATTTTTTATTATTTTGATATTGTCCTGAAACTCCGCCCCCATCAATTATATACTCGTATTGTGAAGGAAGACGTTTGGTGGGCCATAATATATGTTAATTTATCATATTTTGGATGATGTACGTATCCTTCGTTCATAAGAACTTGAGGAATTTAATTCAATAGAAAGAAGTTCCGGAGTTAATAAAGTAAATAATAAGATAGTTATACAAGTAGAACATGTTAAAGAAGATATAGTCAATATAATAGTAATTATATTTCAATGTAAATTTGAATTTTCTTGAGGTTCAGGTGTGCGTTTGATAATAGTGATAACGCTTTATGGTAGATTTCAAAGAAAAATACTATTTATTGTTATATATTGCGGTTTTAAGAACTTTATATAGCTTATTTCAGGCTGGTTAATTGAAAATCCAGTGTAATTGACGTATTTCTGACTCCGTCAGATTTATTCCCGTTGCCTTAAAGCCTTAAAGACATAACAAGAAGTATTTCTACTTAGAGGTAAAAGGAAATATTTGGCCGTTGTTTACCAGTGCGATAACGTTAATGTCGATATGAAAACCAATAATCACTACATTTTCCATATGAAGGAAACTTTTGGTAAGGTAATTTAAAATTTAAAACTTAATGTGTCTAATAACAATTGAAATAATTGTTGTTCTTAGTAACAATAATTGCTTACCCGAGCCGAAGCCAATTTTAGCCTTGTCAACATTTTAACGATTAATTTCTGTAGTTGGAATACTTTCCTTTTATAATATTACGAATTGCTAATAGAATTGTATTAAGTACTTCATTGCCTCTATATCTGGTATGATACCTTGAAACTTGTGGTTCGTATAAGGATTGCGAAAGTTGAAAGCATGTAGAGCGTTATGTGTTTGATTAGAGGAAATTTATGGTTTTTCAATACATAAACGGAATAGGAAGGCGTGATCAGGTAGTTACTAGGCTGCATCAAAAGGGGTATCTGTGTACTATATGACTTGTTTAAGTATATCGTCATCTTTGACATCTTTTTTATCTTTGTAATTTATGATATAGTTTAGGTAGTTTTGCTCTTAAATAATAAGATACTAAATTCAATATATGATCTGGTATTAAAAATGTTTGGAAGGAGGGTGGAAAATTGATTAATAATCTAATTTGTTACAAATTAAATACTTTTTGTTATTATTACGATGATATGTTTTATGGGTTGTAAGTCTATTTATGTTTTGTTCTCGTTGCTAACGTTAATATGATAATAGCTATAGCTTCTAATAGGAATACCTTGTATCAAATATTAAGCTTTAGGGTTGCTTATATTTACGATTAATATAATGTGCTATTACGCGATATTTTTTATTTTAATCGCCGAAGTTATTAACTTAGAGATTTATACCGACCGAATTTGGTGTACAGGCTATTACAGTAATAAACAAGGAGCGTAATTGGCTCAACAAGCCTTTATGGATATCTTAGGTGTTATATAGTGTATTCGAACTCGTTAACGCCTGTAATTACTACCTGTACTTATTCGATCAACGTGGTTTCGCCAGTATAGGCTTTCCTTATTACCTGTTAACACAATATTGACTTGTCTAGCATTTAGTTAAGGATATATATTAGAGTTTTGTCCTTTTTTTTACTTCTCATCATCATCGTTTACCTAATTGTGACCTTATTTGTGTGTGGTTGAAGAAGGTGAATATAGTATTCGAAGGAACTTTTTATGCAATCGTAGATCTTTTGAAACGTTTTTGCTCTTATTATAAAATTGAAGTAGTAATTTCTAAGGTATAATATAAGGAATTTAGAGAATAGTACGTGAAAACCAGAAGGAAGAACCTCTATTTACTTATAGATACTCAAAAAAGGCATTATCCTTATGTCAAAATAATTTTAAGGCTTTCTATCATACTTTTAGGTATTATTTCACATATTTGTAACGTCTGTAAGGATCTATTAATTATTGTTTACCATTTTAATAGTTTTGAAAAGAAGATTATAATAATCGTTCCAGTTATTGATAGTGTTTCCTGTTGCTTTCGAATTATGGTGATGGGGTTAATTACCAGTTGATTAGCCCAAAGGATAAAATCTTATGGTAGGATTTGTAATAGGTTCATGTGTATAATAGTACCTGACGTAGAAAATTTAGTCTTAAAGAACTTGACGATTTTGAGGGAATGTTTGATAGGTAAGGGGAATCTGACCGTAGGTAGGGTTTTGAGGGACTTAAAAATCTTGTTTAATTAACCGATGGATAACTTCGCCATCAATTTCTTTTACCGCGTTTTCAGTTTTGGTTTTCCGCGCTTCGCTGCCATTAGGGGTGTATTCCGCGTTTTACTTAAATGTGCTGGATTACCAAAAAGATTAATAGGTTCCTTATCGTTGGCGTGTAAATAATGTTCATTAGCAAAAAGGTTGAAGATCTAACTTAACAGAGGGTTGATAAGTAGTTCTCTAAAACGTGTATAAAAGCGTTGAAGATCTTGAACTCTTTCGCCTTTTCCTTGTAGTTTTTGAGAATTAGAATCCTAAGGCAGATCTTTACGTTGTGCTTATTTAAAAGAAGTTTTTACCAGCCCTAATAAGGTGTTTTTTGAAATGTAAATCCTACGTCGAGTGACCTCCTTTTTCAACTTGGCTTCAACCGTATACTTAATTAGTTTTTACATGTTAATTTTGTAGTGGTTAAACATTTAGGAAAGTTTTCGAAGGCGCGAACGCTAAGGCAAAAGTCTTCGCTGAGATTTGTATATAAAATGTAGTAACTAAAGTAATTGGTAAACTTTTTTGTAGTTTCCAAACCATTAATATCCTTAATTTACAGTTCTTCATCGTAGTGATTGGTTAGGATTTTTCCGAAGGCTTCAATTGCCTTTATATATTTGTAACTCAATGTTATTTTGAAATTTTGTTTTGTGTAAAGCTTGGTAGTCGAGAGACTTTGCGATTTTGAAGCTTGGATATTGGGTTTTAAAACGTGAAGTTGTGTGAGGAATTAGCGGCTTAAAGTGGAGTTGCGCGACATGTTTTTATTGTTGCAACCTGGATAATATTGGTGGTTTCGCTTAAAGAGGCCATTTGATATGTTTAATTAACGATTATGATTCACGGGAAGGAAAAGAGTAGTGTTGAGGAAAAACTTGGCGTTAAGGGAAAATTTAGGTGCAGGAAGTAAAAGCGAAAGTTATCTGTTGTTGTTTGTAGTTAAATGGTATGTGACTTAGTTATTTTTGTAATAATAGCACCCGCAATAGTATTGACTTCTACGTTTTTCAATTTAATGATCCTTGAGATTTTCGACGGTTAATTTTAATGTTTTTATGAAGGATTCGAGAAGGTTTCCTGGTGTTTTTAAGTGGAAATATCAGCGTTAAATCTAAGTTTCCTTAAAAGGTGACGTAACATAGAAGTCATTCCTACTTATTTCCTTGAAAATCGACGTAGTTCTTAGAGACTTTTTTCAAGAGTCTTTCTATTAACTTAGTTTTTCAAAAAAATTTAAATGGAAAGTAGTTTCTTTTTATACTTAGTAAATTTGAATTTAACCCAATAAACACTGATTAGTATATAAGGATCACACTAAATACCCGTGAGTTTATAGAAGGTGTCAGAGGGTTTATGTTATCAAGAAGGTAGCAGAGGTGCTRAGTGAACAATATCGCAACCGTGCAAGTAATGATCAAAAGCCGTGAGGCTATTCAGAATATACTGAGACTGAATACTTAGATTGACAACTGAAGAGCTATGAAGGAAATACTATATATGTGGTGCTGACCGTGTCCTTATATCCTTAATCCTTCATACACCTTCAGTGCTGGATTATGTTAGATCGAAATATGATCTCAATGATCCTTAGTGCGTAACCCTAACCCTAAGGTTGCTGACATAAGGGATATCCCTACCTGATGTGTTGGACATCAGGTTCTTAGTGGCTTAGCTCTATACTGGCCTGTTTTCTAACCCTCCGATGTTCTTGAGTCATAATATAGTATTGGTAGGAATTTAGATGTTGTAATATTTTTGATTCTAATTGGTCGAAATAATAATAGTATTGGGTAGTGAAGTGGTAGATGTATTATTCTAGATTTGGCAGTCCGCTAGATAGTATGTATACTAATTTGTAATGCCAATTTCTTGGCCCATGTCCTATTGCAAAGTAGGTGTATACTGTACTTGACATTCAATCAATACAGTAGACTCGCAAAACAACACACTCAACTTGCAGTCAGTATAGCCAGCTTTACTTACAGTAAGGTTTACTTAATACACTGCAATTACTACTTTTTCAACAGTAATAACTATATGCTTTGAAATATTACATGACATTAACCTAAAAAAAGTAAGATTTTTTTTCACAAACCAGAAATGTAATGTTTGAGGTGCTTTACTTATAAGACTTTATGAAACATACACATAAAATATTATAAATCAACAAAACTAACATTACCACTTTCGAAATAATTTTCACCCCAATACTACAAAAATTTTCCTTATTACAAATGTTTCAACTGTTATTAATATTTGACTCATAGACAATATCTAGTACAAGATAAGCTTATATTCTATAAATACAGTAGATTATCATTATTATCCGTAACATTATTATTTGAAACAAATTAAAATGATTTTGTAAAGATTTTTGTTTTCACACATTATCGGCGCTCAGTATCGAAATTTCACAGTAGTTAATTCTTATATTTTATGTTTATTTTCGAGCACAGAATTTCGCGCAGGTAAAAAATAATATTTCATTAGTAAAAAGAATTACACTCTAGTCAATAGAATTTCTATTACTCTCTATCTATAAGCTGATGTTAACAAAGCTGTTAATACTCTTTTATTACTAATCCTATGGACAGATTTCTTAGGGGGGTGATAAGAAATATGATGAAATACTAGACTCATTGAATTGGTCCGATAATGTAAGGTTCTCTATTGTATATTAGAAGTGCCTATCTTTCAAATAGAATTAACTGCTGGTTTTTGATCCCTTAACATTAGCTTAATATTGGCCTGCATTCAATTAACTTATAAGAAGCTTATTAATTTCTAGTTATCTTGCCTATTATTTATCGGTATATAACAATTCTGATTGTTTTCTTCATCTTATTTAAAATAGTATTTCGACGCAAGATTTTGACAGTTGTTACTACTAGTAAAACTTTATTTTTTGAACCAATCAAGTTACCAACTCAAGTTTAGTGTTCTAGATACTCGTTTAGATAATACTTTCAAGTGATAACAATCGGTTTCTTTCGAAATTATGAGATGTAAAGCTCAAAATACTAATGTAATTTCATAGAATCAAATAAGTAATGGAATGCAAGAGAATCTTAAAAATAATAAACTTTTATATTAATAATCAAATCAATTTCAATAACGAATTATGGAATACGGTTTCTAGAACTATTAACACTAAGGTTGGTAAATATGAAAATCAATGGAATTCCAATAAAAACTTCATTTACTCAATGAACTTATTATCCAATAAAGGGTTTATCATTTTCAATTTACAGAACATTTCAAATTATGCTATTAAAATATTCATCACAACTGTTTGCAAGGAAAACATGGAAAATATCCGTCAAACACAGGTTTTGATGTGAACGATTTTCTAACGAAATGATCACAGATTTTTCGATTAAAATCCATTGAAAGAATTATAAGTTATGGTTAATATTATGGACCATTATCAAACTGCATAGAAATTTCGAATCTAAAAGAGTCAGTTAAAATTATTTACCTCAAAACCATGAGGAAATTAGTAAATAACTGGATGAAATTAGTGTATGCGTATAACAACTACATAGAAGTCTAATATAAATAAAATACTTATAGTATAGTAAGAAAACAAATCATGATTTCTAAAAGACATAATTTGAATATTTATGGTCATAAAACCTTGACGCCTTGCGCTTCTCAATATTAATACCATCTCACTTTGCACTAGTTAACTTGGAATGAAAATAAATGTTGGTCGAGGTCAAAAAAATACTATTTGCTACGGGATTTCATTAATATATTAACACTGTGGGAGTAGTAGTAATTCAAATGTGATAGGTTAACTTTACTGGCAGTAAAGTTGACTATACTGACTGCAATTTAAGTGGATTATTTTGTTTGAGCTTACTATATTAGCTGTAAGTCAATTTCAGTATGCGCTTACTTCAAACTAGGGCACGGACCAAGCAATTAGCTATACAAATTACTGTATAAACCGGCTAGAGGTCTGCCAAACCTAGAATAATACACCTACCGCTTGACCAAGCAATACTACTGTTACTTCTACCAATCAAATCGATAACGTTGCATCGTTCAAAACCTTATCGACACTGATCAGTGTTTTCTAGGTTAAGCATAGATAAGCTAAGTAGAAGAAGAAGCTACTTTCCGGTTACTCTCTACGTTAATAATGGCGGCTAGGGAAGAGGATTTTTTTTTTTTTGCGAAGGACCTTTATTAGTATTATGCCAGTTCATAATATTAGGAAAATAGAAGATAATTTTGGGTTGCGTTAGTTTACAACGGTAATTTGGAAGTAAACGACGGCATCTCTATTTTAAAAATACCAAAAAATCTTTACGGATCCTTTTGATGGAATAGTGTTGATGTTAACCACTAAAAGTCTCAAATCGATAAGTTAGAAAAACTCTAAGCCAGTACTATTATAGGTGCTACTACTACAGAGACAACCAAGTTCCACGCTAAATAACCACAACAAACAACTTCCTCTTTAATCTTTTACACGAAACCTTTGCGCCGATATCAAATCTTTCCCTTTAATTTATACTTTTTGCCTCCCCTATGACAATTTAATCGTCAAGATCGCTGTTCTATACGAAAAAACCGAAAATTGCCATGTCGCGCCAAGAAAGATACGTTGCGAGACTTTAAATAGAATCGTCAAGTCCTTACGATACTAAGCCAAGTTTATCTTACGTTAAACCATCGAATCCTACAACAGCCAGTAAAGGGCGCCGTAAAGCTAGCGTAAACGCTTTTCAACCTATTTTAACTTAAAGAATACCCTTAAGACCCACGACCTAAAAGAAATGGAACTAAAAACCTTCAAAGCTTTCACATACGTTCAAAAGATATATTTTTAACCTTTAGCTCAGTTAAGCCTTCTTATACGTTGAATATAAGGAACTTATCATTTTTTGGTAACCCAACGCTTTGCATAATAACGTGGAGTACGCCTTTAATGGGGTTCAAACGTATGAACCAATAGCTGCTAACGTGGTTAAAAGTATTGATATCGTCGTTATACGGTTAATTAAATAAAATTATTATGTTCTTCGAAACTTTTCCTACGGTTAATCTCTTATTACTTTTTAATATTTTACTTGGAATCGCAAAATCTTTCAAAACTCTTTTACGATAGGTATGCGTATAAGTACGAGCCCATTACATATCTTATTACAGCACTTTAACTTTCGGGCTAAACAACTGGTAATTACCCTTTATACCGAGGTTTAGATGCTTTCAGACTTAAATTGTTGGGAATTACTAACAAAAATGATATAACATTTTCCTAAAAATTATTAATATAATGAATATTAATTACAGATTTTTCATGAACTTCGCCTAGATATGGATTCAAGTAAAATAGTGAAATAAAAAGCTTTATAACATTTTTAATACGAATATGATTCTATTTTTAAATATTTGTAAGTGGATAAAAGTTCTTTTTTGGGTTTCACTTAATATTTCCCAAATTCATACAATGCATGCCAGTTACTACTACTTAACTTTCCTAACACGAGTAACAACCTTTCGCGAAATCTACGACGTTATAAAGAGTTGCTTTAAGTAAGTTTCTCACTTTGCCCAATAATATAGTGATTAGGATAGTATGAGGTAGATTACAATAAAAGCGAAAAAGAAAGAGGTGGAAATACCAATGGATATACTGAATCAAATATTTGATAAGCTCATGTTATACTAATAAGTAATTGGAAAGGCTTAAGTTAGCAAAGATACACTTCGAGAGTAGGTACACATAATATTTATAGGTGTAAACGAGTCCGAATACGCCTTATAACGCCTAAATACTACCTATGAAGGTATTTTTAGCCCGTTACGTTACTCACTTACAACCTTAATTGCACGTACGCCAAATCAGTGTGATATATATTTCTAAGTCAATAATTTTCGGGATGTAAATGAAAAAGACGGCGTGATAATGAATCATGTCGATCATAAATATGGTTATTAATACCCTTAACGTTTAAAATCTAGTTCAAAAGCTTCGGATTTCAAGACATAACTAAACTAGAGTTAATAAAGGTAAGATTTATACGGTTCTGTTCACCGTGAAAACTATCTTCGTAATAATGATAAAATATATTGAATTTATGGTAAATACGGTTTTTAGTTAACTCGTTATCATTTTGAATAACGTAATATTAAATGGGTGATGTATTACATATAATACCCTATTACTATTAGGAAAAACTATCTGGATTACATCGTAAACTTCAAGGGTAAAGAGACAGTTAACGGCGACGATACCATTCATTAAATCAAATAGTATAAAAATACTGCTCTTAAAGCGGTTTAATAACTAGCCGAATATATCTTTCTTTACCATTTGAGTGGTAAAAAATCTCATGTTTGTCCTTACCCTACCCCTGACTACTTATATACCTTCAATCTTTACAATCGTTACGCGGACCGCGTTTCAAGGTATTAAGCCAGATATAGGGGCAGTGAGATACTTCATAATAGGCTATCCGTAATATCGGGTTTTACGGACGGAGAGCATTACTAGTACCGATATTAATCGTTATAATGTTGGTAAAGCCAAAGTCAGCTTCAACTTCGCCAAAAAACTATCGTTACTAGAAATAACGGTAATTAAAATTATTTTTAGTTCGGTTACATTTTATATTTTTCAATTACTTACCTCTTTTCTTCTTCAATTGAAGAATATAAAAACCTCCAACGTCAACTTGAAAGTTAACACCGATGAATTAGTTGAAAACAGCGAAATATTTCCACTTTGTTTTAAGTAGTAGCTTTTATGGTTTTATCTTTAAGATTTTAAGGTAAAGGTATAAAATTGAAAGAAGTCATAAATACGTTAAATATACCATATTCGAAATTACATCATTGATAACACGCTATATTTAGTCCTCAAGAATCATAAGGTCTTCATTAAAATGTCTTGCTTAAATAATATACTACTCATTTACTTCGTTAATTTGGTAATTTACTTTAACGGAGTTAAATTTTCAAGTTCCTATCAGCAATGGATACGTAAAACACACTGATGAATATTAAAAAATAACATGTATTTTAGCCCACTTGACATTGTCGTTTACGATACTAGTACTAACGTTTTGGCGGCGAATTCAAAGAAAATGTTAAGATAATAGGGATCCATTTTAAATAGATGATTATAAAGGTCTACTAAAGTATTAGCAAGATTGAAAGGATATAGGCGTTACTTTTTCAAACGTATAATATATTTAGAGTTGAGATTGTAATGTTTACGATTTGAAAGCCATGGTTTTAAATGGCGGTAAATGGCTCAAACAATATTATAAACTCTAACAGCTCAATAATAATGTTATTAGTATTTAAAAAGTATCTATTCCTAGCGAGTAAATCTTTGATACTAGTAAATACCAAAGAAAAAAAAAAGGTAGATTATGGCAGGGTATTGAAGGAATTACGGAAGAAATTGATACAAGTCCAGGTTAACGATGCCTTCAGTATTAAAAACTTTTTACAATAATCGATGTGTTTACTTCAAAATTATTTAGTGAAGTTTTCTTTTGGTGGCAACCAGGAAAATGGGATAGCCTATATTAAATATTAGGTATCACTAATTTCAAAATTATTAAAATGTCTAATAGCTCCGCGACGTTTCGCATCACCCGGGTTAATTCTTATATTAGAGCGATTAACAATACATATCTTCAAGATAAAAGACTTAGTTACTACGACCCTTCTCCACCCGTTATCGATCAACCGATAAAATGTCAGGCATATGGACAACTACCGAGAAAAAGGAATATTGAAAAGGATGAATATGCACCAGGTCCAATTTATAATACTATTTAGGAAATTAGAAAGGAGAAGGACGATAAAACTTATCATTAAAGCTCCGGGTACAAAGTATTATTAAAACCTCCGGCAAAAACTTTAAGAAAGTTAATAAGGTTGAGATTAACTGCCTCCTAATTTGAGGGGTTGTATCATTCGTGCCTTAAACCGAATTTGACTTTTAAAACAAAAAAATTACGATTTTTAAGTCGATGATTATGTATAAGATCAAGGATAATACCACGGAGCGACCATACGAAAAGCTACGTTTAATTAACTAAAAATATAGTGATAAAGGTAAGAATTAAATCCTTACGAAATTGCCAACAACTTAGAAGATTAGATAACGCTTAGTAGGTGCTTTGGTAACAAGTTTGCTAGCTAATATTAAAGGGAAATTTACACTTGATGACCGAGTATATCGTAAAAATACACGTAGTTGGCGAATAATTTACAGCGGATAATCTTACTAAAGTTTCTACAGGAATTACATATTACCTACCCTCCGAACCCTCTGTAGACAGTGATACAATATTTCAAACTATTGTATGGATTAGCCAAAACGTGCGTCTATTAGTTATTAACCTATTAATCGTATTTTAAGTTACCGGTAAATATAAAGTTTTAATATACGACCCATACTTATTAATGACGTAAAAAAACTTAAGCTTAGTACGTATGCAGATTAACAACACATTTTTCATAGAAACGGCTAAATTTATAATATTGAAATAGAGAATGATAAAAGACTTTAAGTTCTGGAATTAAAAGATGGTTACGATTTTAGTAAAGGGTAATTAATTTGAATTTAACAAATAGTTGATCAGAATATTGAATGTTAATATTAGCCTTAGTTTTCTCTAAAAAGGTTAAGGAGTTAATTTAAATATAATTAATAAGATTAACGTGGCCAAGGCTTAAGGGTACCTGAAATAACGCGTCTGTAACAATTATGTTGCAACCTTATACCAACTGAAAGCCTCTTATGATCGATCAATTACTATATAAACATAAAATCTAACAGATAAAAACTTTGATCGGCTAAACAAAAGTATCGGGTGGTAAATGCGAAATTTTAACCGAAGGATTAATATAATCCCGATTAACATAACGAAAGATAAGTTGATAATCTTTACAAACAGTTTCTTCACAAAAAACACCTACTTCTTTTTACAAATCAGCTGTTCAAAAACCCTTATTAATAAAGACAACCGAAAGGATTGGTTCAGATTTATTGACAACTTAATTCATTGGACTTTTATTCAATACAAAAGGATTATACGAAGAGTATTAGATTTTAAAGTCTACGGTATAATAGCTAGATTAAATATAGGTATAGCCCTATATCAAACCCTAAACTTTATTACCAAATAACTAAAAAAAATCCTTTTATTCCAGTGGTAATTTGTGCTGACTCCAAAAGACTACCCAAATTCTTTTTAAATCTCGAAACCACTGGTGAAAAACGCTTGATAATCAACAACATGGTACTTTGAGAAGCCTTAAAATTCAGTTAAATCGAGTAGATCCGATAAATTAATGGGAAATGCAATTCTGATGACATCCTCACGAAAAAATCGCCAAATAAGGCCCCTAAAAAGTTTATCGATATCAATAGACTAACTATATATATTGAATGCTACGTTAATAGGCCACCTGATGAGGCTAAGTCACGTGCTAAAGGATATGTATGTTCGGTCAAACTGAAAGACTGTCAGAGCGATAATGACTTCTTTAACCAACACGATGAAGTTGGAGGTTTATACAAGTCCATGACGAAAGACTAATTTATAACAATAGGTAAATTCAAGACTCGAAGCTGTAGGGCAATTGAAGGTAATTGGAGTTAATTTAGGTGTGAAAATTGATTGGAATTGATAGGGGTTTGGTTAGTTAACGAGAACATCTTTCGGCGGTAACCGGAAAAGTTTGGTCAACGACACTAGTCGTCTTCCAAACCTAGAACAATACATCTACTCCTTGATTACGCAATACTAATGTTACTTCGACCAATCGAATCGACGATGTTGCAACGTCTAAAGCTCTACCAATAAAACCTAAAATTTTTTTTACAAAAGAAACCAGTAAAACTCATAAAAATTATAAATATTTACGCTGTACTTACAATTGCGAACGAGGCTTGAACCTAGATTGAAGGATTGAATGTTTCTCTAAAAAAGTATAAATCTTATTACTTAAGCCTAAAATCTTTGGAAAACAATGTCTTGAATTAAGCGAGTGAAATTGGAGACTAACCTCTAACAAAATAACAAGGGAAAACCCATTACAAATTTTATACTAAATAATTTGCCTACCCAAGAGTTAAAAATAAAATTTTCTTTTTTGCGAATCCGAAAAAAAAAAAAAATTCAAGAGGTACAAAATGAAGGGAAATATTTATAAAATTTTACGTTCAGTTTCAATATTCATAAACTCATGAAAAAATCGATGCGATATTAATCGAATGATTTGTCACAAGTATGATAAGAAGATTCATTACTTGACTCATTATCTGTAACTAATGAAAGTAAAATGTATAAATATTCAATTCTGAAAAGAGGAGGGAAATTGAACGAAGTGTTAATCGAAAGAAAATAGATATTCTTTCAACATAGTAATCCATAGGCTAGTAAAATCCTCATAATTGATCTTTGGTTTTTTCCAAAACGAATTCAACCACTTGATAGGAAACCAATTTGTATCAACTTCAATATATATACTATTTCAATTCAATTTCATGAGATATAATTACGTACTCAAGTATAGATTCAAAACTTAATTTTATTAAATGATGAACGTTAGAGGGGTCACTAACATCGAAGCATTCATATTGAATGAATAAAAGTTATTGTGTTTTTATATAACTAATAGAATCAAACGATTAACATTAATAAATAATATATAGTAAATTGAATAATCCGAAATAAATTTCCCATTCTATTAAAAATGCCTTGAATTAAAGACACGACAATGATTTTCGGGTTAAAAAAATATTAACGAATATATTGGCGGTGTGTCGGTAATCACTGTTATTATATTTTTGAAATCACCTCAAAACTAATTGTTTTACTCGTTATATCAACAATTAAAGCTAAATATAAAGAATAATAACAATAATGGGTTCAATATTTCAAATTATAAAATACGAAAAATATGAATGTTGTTGGAACACCAGTTAATTGCAGTATAGTCATGTCAACTATATTGACTTTAAATTGACTGTATTATTTGTGTAATTGACTGTATTAACTACGACTCGAATACAGCTGGTACTTATTTCAGGTTCGGGCACGGGATAAGCAATCATCCATACAAATTAGTGTGCAGACTAGCAAGCGGTCTGCTAACTAAGAAGTAACACATCACCACTTTCAAAGCAATACATTAGTTATTTCAGCCACTATTCGAATTGATTACGTAAAGATAAAGGTTTATCAATAGTGATCATTGTTTATTAGGTCCAAGACAGATATTTTAGGTAGATGAAGAAGCTACATTCTAGTTATAACGATTTTTCAGGCAAAATAAAGGAAAAATTCTTGTGAAGTTCCTTTATATATTGTGAAGTTGTTTGCGGCAGGAATTAGGGAGAGCTTATAGATGATGTCGTGGTTTTCGGCAGTTAATAAGTGGCGAAGGTATCACTATCATTGAAAATATAAAGAAATTTTTATTGATTTAATATTAGAAGCGTTGAAATTAACCTTTTAAAAGTCTTAAAATCATTTAGTTACCAAAGTTGGTAAAATGCTAAGTCGTAAATAGTCATTGAAAACACTAATATTGACATTATTAAAGACCTCTCTAGGAAAAAAGTAATTAAAATCCTCTGATTGACGTTCGCTAGGTACTTTGACATCAACCTATGGTTTATAGACGTTGATAAAAACTCTACCTCCGATTATCTAACCAATTATATCAACCCTTTTATCCTCTACTCAGAATCTATTGGATTCGATTAAGAACTTGACGTATTTAACGAATTTTGCAAGTAGTTTAACTAAAAAACTTTGGATATATAAAAAGATGTAAATAGCTAAGTTCAAACTAGGCTGAAGATGAACCTATATAAAGGGGGAGTTCACCTTCTAATGAAGAAAGAAAAAACAGGCAATTAGATAAACATATTTTACTAAAACACAATATAAAGGGACTATTAGCCAGTATATAAGGGTAAAATCAAAGTTATCTCTAGCGACAGTATCCCTTAATACCCTTATACTCGTTCGCATCACCATACTAAAACTTGGATAAGTTTCTGAAACCCTTTCATCTAAGAATAAGAACGAACTAATTCTAGTTACAAAAATAAAGAATGAATTAACTTACGCGTAATAAACACTCAAACCTATAACTAATATTGAAGCAATAAGTTAATTAAGGAAAAGTAAACCCGTCAAATACTTTTTTAACACCAAAATGATTGTAACCAAATCTATAGCAATGTATGAGTTCCTGTTAAAGTCTGGTGCCTGAGTTATTAATTGCTAGTTATCTAGTCCTAGTAGCTGCCATGCCCCTACAACGCTCCGAAGCCGCTCTTAAGCATATATACTCCCCGGTCACATGATAGAATAACCTCTTTTCACTAGCTCTAAAACAGATCATTAATAGGGGTTTCTTTATATCTTCTTCATCGAAGATTATAAATAGTATTTGACCACTTTAGATGACAGATCTAATTTGATTCCTTTACATATAATCCTCGATCCTTTTTTCCCAATGATATTTTAATTATTAGTAAACCGTATAACTTAAACTTATATTTTTCGACATTTTAAACTTCAATCCCTCCACTTCAAAGTGATTTTTCGATTGAGCATACGAAACTAGCTCCCAAACAACTTAATAATATAATAATAACAATTAATTCTTTAATACAAACAATTTACCAAGACCTTACACATGAAACTTGTTGAACGGGATTTTACTATTCACAAATACGTTTTCAATATAAAATAATATAACTTCCACGTATTAACTATGTTTGTAAATATCATCTGACAACTTGAAGCCATCATCGACCTGTTTGTAATTTTAGAACAAATTCTTATATAGGAGGGTATCGCTTTTACATTCCCTACAAAAAACATTAATGAAACTATCTCTTAGCTCTTTACTAAGGGTGATATCAAATTACCTAAAGTAAAAAATAAAATTTAATTTTTCTTTAGCTTCGATTATGACGTTAACGACTAACTACATAACATCAAATGTGAACGAATTCAACGTAAGCCATATGACGAGTTAGTTAAGTCTTCAGATATTAAATACGCCTTCTAGTACAAAAAGCCACGATATTACGCAAATTACGTAAGAACCGAAAGTTTATCAGTATAAAAAACTACTTGTATGCCATTTTTTAATAATTAGAGGACTTTATAAGAATTATTATGGAAAGTTATTACGTTTGTGGTGGCGACGACGGTAATAACTACTCTAATACCTTGAAAATAATACTTTAAGAGTACTATTACAATTGAAACGAGATTAAAGTTGTTATTATTTGGATCGAAAATTTGAAATGATGATTTTATAGGTGGTTTTACATTTTTTGATACTTTTAAAACCTAATTTATCAACGTTAATGTCATAAATTGAGAATTCGACGCGAAATGAATAACATTCGAAACAGGTATTAACTATAATATAACTAATGTGTTATTTCCCTTTAACATACTTAAAACATCAACAAATAGCTCGTCTACGTTCAACTTCTTCATAAACAATTTTATAATTCCCGTATTCGATATAGTGGTATTAAATATGATAGTAATACTAATAACAATAGTTTTATTAGTGGGGGGATTTGTAAAAGTAATGAATCTTTATGCTATAGTTAGGAAAATATTATTTTAACTAGGGTAAACTCCTTTCCGACTGGTATTAAATGACGCGTTACTTAATTTAATTGAACCGAAGTTTTATGTTGTAATAACTTTAGCTTATATTTCATATACATTGCGAACTGTCATAAGACTCGGACCCACCCCTTCAATTCTGCTCAACATCCGAGCGACTCTAACACCAAAACTCATATAATTATTAATCTTACCTTAGTCGAAAACTTGATGACCCTTTAAAAACAAAGCGTAACTTTTATATATAATAGCATTCAAGTGTTCAAAGAATTTTCATTCAACCAGATAATAAATTTTTTACCTACAAATATCTTTCTATATATATTAAATTTACTCTATAAATTTATATCATTAGTTCAAGTTTCAATAAATATAGGTTATAAATGTTATAAATTTGAAAAAAAGTGGTTAACCTTCTAATTAAAACTTCCATATATTCCTCATTTATTTCCAATAAGTTTAGGACGTTACTTATTACATTACTATTACCGACCCACGATATGATTTTTTTGATTTTTTGGGAAGTTGACTTCAATCAATATATTATAATCGTATTTAGACTTATATTATTCCCAATTTATAATGCGAAGCTATTTTAATTTAACCTTGGATATAGTTTGAATAAGTGACTTACGTTCTTCCAGAGTATATATTTCTTTTAGGATGAGCGCGTAACCATTACGTTTGGAGACAGTCAATCCCATCGGTATAAAGGCCTTTTAAAGGTATTGGTAACATGATCTTTTATATTATATTATATGAAGTTCACGAAAATTAAGTCGTTATGACACTGTTCACCTATATCAATTTTCAAATTACCAATGACGAGTTAATTCTCAAGCTACCAGTCGTCGTTAAAGATAGACTTCCAGATAGGTTTAATGAGTTTACGTTGTTTTTTCTATAGAACCTTAGAGGATAAAGTGTTTCTACGGATATCTATTCAATGTAGATCCTACTATAGTAATAAAGAGTGAGGGAGCATACTATCGGAGTGCATTGTAGGTGGTTATGGTTCCGATGAGAGTATCTAAACTCTCATTTGAGGCGTGAACTCTCCAAGTGCTTCTTCTCCCTTTTGTATCTTTGAATACTATTATATTTGAATACTATTATCTTTGAATACTATTATCTTTGAATACTATTATCTTGAAATACTAATGTCTTTAAATACTATATTTTCTTCTTCATACGTTGAAGTAAAAATCTAAGCAACACTTATCAGTAGCCAAATTGATCGAATACAGACAGTCTAGGAAATAGAAGTTGAATCTCAATTTAATACCTATAACAGAATATTATAGAGGTTCCAACTTTTTCGTGTTTCTATACTACAATTAACAAGAACCAGGTGGAAACAAGGAGTTATTGTAAAACTTGTAATGTTTTTAAAAATGATAAATTTAGTGAAATATTATTAATTCGGTTGACGCTTTGGATGATAGCCGGGTATATTTTGAAAAGCCTCCTATCATACATCAACCATGCTAGTTATCAAATTATAAACCCCTTCACTAAAACTTTTCCGGACAATTCCTATATTATATGAGCATCGGAATGGCTTACACATATTTTCGAAACGATTAAAATGGTTTATAAATAGTTTATAGCAACAATTCAAACGTCCAAAGCAATAACTGATACTCTTATATAATATAACTTCCCCCCCTACTTCAACATCTAATATCCAATCTTTTCGCCTTATCATTTACCGTTTTTTTAAGTTTATACCAACTACGTTTAGATTTACTAGCAATTCAATAAGTATAACGTTAATAAATGCTAAAGTATTCATTTGAAACACTTGGTTATATTTATCGATTTCTAATTCAAATATTGAATGTTTTAATTGTGTCATTTTGTTTCGTTTAACCTTTCATTCTCTTATTTAAACAGCATATTAATCTCATTACTATATTGTATTTGTAGTAGTACCTTATACAGGACATTCTCACTATCACAACAAAAATATCATTTAATATAAGCTTAAATAGAATTAACAAGTATAAAAATCTTTTGTTCGAATATAAAACGCTTTTGTAAAACGTTTTGAAGTTTGTTAATTTAAGTTTGTAAAAAACAATAGTTGAAACGCCGGTAAAGAATCTCTATACTTAAACTATTAACACGTAAGTTATGAAAGTTATTTTTGGTTATTGGAGGGGGAAGACTTAAGAATTCTATATAAATAATAATTTTAGAAAGAATATTTTTTCTAGACGTTGTAAATGCAGCGTATGTTATATATTAGTAAGGTTTCTGCCTAATTCACGTGAACTTAAAATATTAGAATAGTAATCGTAAAGATCATTATTATAGTAGTAGGGATAGGTGAATTGGAGGAAGCATTCAGAGAGTGTACAACAAAGATAGGAGGTTATAAACCTCTTATCCGGGCAGTGGTCCTTTCGCCATACACTCTGAAATACTCCTTTTAGACAGCTCTACACATTTAAATACCACGTTTCAAAGGCTTCATACTTATTGGGATGTAAATGGACGATAGGTTTATTTCATATGATATGTCGTTTTCCGTTATAAATAAGAAGAAATTTAAGGGGCTAGTTGAAAAGTAAAATCAAAAGTTTTTCTGGTGGAGGAGCGATTGATTGACTTTAACGGCATAATAATGATATTTTATAACGATATTTTAAAGCTTATAGAAAAATTATAATTGGATAAATTTCCTCTTTTTAACATAATTAACATAAAATAAGTTAATAACTACAAATTTTGACGTGTATATAAAACTTAGATTATATTGGTCGTATATTCGCAAGCGGCGTTTAATCTTTTCATCGTCATGTAATAGTAGATTGAACCGTCGGATAATATGTATAAAGCGTTGAATAAGCTCCTTGAATAGTAAATTAGTAATTCGAAACACAGCTTTCGTTTCATATTATTTGATATATGTATAGTAAAGCCTTTTATTTTTTCTAATGGATTATTGACTAATAATAACTATTATAACTCGTAAATAGGATTTGTATTGATTTTTGGTAACGAATTACTAGTTAGAATCGGATTCATAATATTTAACAACGTCATTTATTAGAGTTGAAGAAACTTTCAACAAGGTATTCTAAGTGTTTTATCCTTTAAAATTTATGCTATTATTAGAGGATTTGACTCCAGTATTATTATAACGATAATGGTTCGGATGATCATTTTAAACTTTAGTTTAAAATTATGGTTTTTTAATTGTTTGCATTGATTATTTTTTCCCTTACAAATACCTTATTAAGTTCAACACTACGAACAAGAAGAGTCTTATGATTAATATTATAGGTTTGCGCAAGTCGTATAAATGACGTGAAATTGAGGAAATGAGGTGAATCAATATAAAGTTAAACCTGGCGGATACGATAACTGAAAGCGCCTCAAATGCGATATTAAAGGTATTTGTATTGAAAAATACTTTTTTTCGTTAACATTGTTTAAAAGATATTACGATTTGACCCTAATGAGGTGTTCATACCTTACATTTGTTACTTCCTTTGAGAAAGGATAATATACCACATTTTAATTTATTATCATTTTTTACAATACTTATGCACGACTTTTCCAATATATTGTCGTATTTTACATTTTCTTCTTTTTAAATTTTACTGGTATATTATTAGTTTTCACTTTCATCATTTATTATTTCGTTGCCATTTTTTGTAAATCTAATTATATTTTTTATATCTGTGTATACTAAGGCCTGGTGAACCGGTAAATATAAATGAAGATAGCTATTTCTTATCAAACGGCGAGGGGAAAGCGGGGGCTACGTCTTTTTTTTGTACTTGTTTTCGTCGTCGTCATCGCTGTTGCTGTCATTGCTAGCGTTACCACCACTATTACCATCGACGTTATTATTGACATCGCCGCCGGTAGGAAAGCTTCGCGCCTTGGGATACATACCATTAGTCAGGGGGTGCGGGGGTTTTTACCCTTTTTACGATGATACCCGATGACGTCATCGAATTTAACTGCATGGTATATATATAACCCCGCCCGCTAGGTGGTGATAGCGGTTGCCGTTTCCTTTAGCCGCCGGTTAGCGCTTAGTACTAATTAGACTCGTTTTATTTTGGGTATTGCAAGAGTGGTTGTTTTTTAGGGAGCCTCAATGAGGGTATTTCAATGTAGAATTTTGGTAGGCCTGCTTATAGATGTAGGCCTTTCGTTATAACGTAGTCAATTTGAATCACTGTGGTCGAAGTAATTGGTTCTGCATTTAAATTGATTTTAAAGACTTAGTTGTAAGTTCCAAGTTTTTCAAACCGCAAATCGGTCTGCACAGTAATTTGTATGGCCAAAAGCTTTAGCCTGTGCCCCACTTTGAAGTGGGTACCTACTGCACTATACTTGCAATGAATTGTATTCAAATCCCATCAACTACAATCCATTTGCAGTATATATAATCAACTTTACTGTAAGTAAAGTCAACTTGAAGACACTGTATTTGACTGTTATTCTAATATGGATAATAATTAGTCGCGTTTATAATTACAAATTAAAAGAGTGATTAATTTATTGTGGAGATAGCAGGCGCGTAACAGGGTTTAGGCCTACAGATTCAAGACTATCAGAATAGGGGCATACTTGTTACCAATCCGCTCGTAACGGTGGTAGCAGAACGAGCGACCCCAGTTTTGGCAGCAATCGCTAATGGACTTGTCCGTGGAAGCGGCGGGCGAGGATAAGAGAGTAAATAGAGTAGTGGTTTGGTTAGCAACGATGGCGAGGGAGCGGAAGATAAAAGCCGGGATTAAATATATATTACCCAAGCTGGTAAGGCTGGTGTTAGGCGAGTGGCGGGTTACGGTGGTAGCGTTCTCATCGTATCAGCGTTAACGCTCTCAACGGCGTCATTAGATCCTGTTTTTGCAAGGCATTTGTTTAAGAAACAGTAAAGATATATCGTTAGTTTGTAATTAATTTATATGACAAGTTAGAATGATTAATTAGGTACGAGTAATTTAGGCGTAAAGGTCCCACATGGTTAATTTGGGACTTATTTTACGGATAAAGATACGTTGTTAATAGAAAAAAAAAGTTTTACTGGGATCAATAACGATATATATTTTTATATTGTCCTTAACAATACGTAATATCCATAATTTTAACTTCATCTTTCCATCTTCATAAGGATTATTAACTTTTTCAACCAAATTTTTCAAATTTATAATATTGATATCACGAATTATAATACTATTGTTACCAAAATTAACAGGAAACTTCAATAAATCATATTGTTACCATTATTACTATTAAACAACTGATTGAAGGTTTGAGAAAATTGTATTATTACTATTAAACGATTAATTAGAGGTTCGAATAAATTGTATTATTACTATTTGATTACAGATACCAAGTGTATTAAAAAAGAAAAGATTGCCCGTGTAAATATAATTTTATATTCCTATAGTTAGTACTATCGGGTGCACTTTTACAGAGTGTACGGTAATATTCTACGTTACAAGATGCACTCTTGCAGAGTATACAATAACGTGTCACGTTATAAGGTGTACTTTTGCAAAGTGTATGATAGCGTGTCACGCCCCAAAAGGGATGTTGGCAGAGTGCAAAGTAGAGTATCACGCTCCGAGTAAGAGCTTATAAGCTTTTATCTAAGGCGTGCATTCTCCGGAAGCCTCTTCTCCCTTCTAACTATCTATTATCATCAATACTATTCAATCTTCTACTTTTTTTTACGTTGATGTATAAGGTTCAGATACCTTACCGAAAGTAATAATGAATACCTCAACTTCGAAAAATACTTGAACACATGGTAATTTTAATTGAACATAATATTTTACTATAAGACAGTGAATTACATAAATGGATAGAATAAATAATATATTATCTAACTAATCTACACTGATGAAATACGTATATAAAGATACTTAACCTTCAAATTATATTCCATGCTTGAACCTTTTTATAGATAGTTATTTCGATATTAGTACAAAGACGCTACCAGTAAAATTCGAAAAATCGTTGTTGATTTTTTCATTGAAATATTATAAATACAAAAAACGCAAACATTAAATTAGTTTCAAATTATTACATTACTTATCGCAATTTCTAATTCAATCTTCTACTATTTTACTAAACATATTAACGTTACAAAAAATAAACAAGAATACACATTTAAATAATATTTGAATAGAAAATCATGAAAGAGATAGAAAAAATAGTTTTGACTTGATTTTAATCTAGGAACTAATTCAATTATCATTTACTTAATGAATTTCCATCTTCAATATATGACTTATTATTTTATAAAATTTATTTTGAAATCAAATTATGAAGATTTTATTATGATGCTTCCAAGTAAAAAATATTCGTTTTAAATCATTCATATATTAACAATATTCAATCGTTTCTGAATGAAATATATTAATTCTGTATTGCAAAATAATGCTCAACTAGAGTAATTTATGAGTCGAACGCTGAAAATTGATCACAAAGAACCGTATATGTGTTAAACTATATCGGGTAAGCGAAAGTTGACAAATTTTATTTAAGCCCTATTTCGGTTCACTGAGCATTGACTAAACCCTAGTCCAGTCCACTTCGTACGGATACCTGTGGTCAATTGACCTGAGGCCTCGTCAGGTTAGAGGGCTTTATTGGGCTGGTGTTTCGGCCCCGTGTCTAGGTATCGCGATGAATTTGACCAACGAAAGGATAAACCGGTGTGAATTCCCCTGACTTCGGTGGCTCCTTTGGAATGGTGTGTATTAGATATGTGGATAGATTCAAACGGACGGCCCGAGGGCTGAAAGACTTGAGCAGTCTGAGGGTGTCTCGGATGCCGAATGTGAAGGATTGGTAGGAATGTGTGTTCAGGAGCGAGTCCAACTTCAAGGATAGTCGGACCGATATTGTCGGGCTCAACATACCCATTCCGTGATCGAGATCAGGTTGTGGACAGTACAGTACATAAAGGACCACGACCGCGACCACGACGACGGACCACGGCGAGGGAAAACGACAAGTCCTTTCTACCCAAACTCGAAATCGGCAAGAAAACAAAAAACAAAAAACAGGCTTCCGAGAACCATCATGAAGCTCGCTGCAACAACTCTTGCGCTGTTTGGGCTGGTGTTGGGCGCAGCAGTGCTGCCTCGTGAGGCCGACGGTATGTATAATGTCATATCATTAGTATGTATAATGTCATATCATCATAATCCTTAATTATCCTCCTGAGCTTCCTTACTGAACCGACCAACCTCACAGTCGGCGCGATTCTTCCCATCCCCCTTCCGCTTCCGACCATCGCGAGTGGGAATATAGCCGCCGTTATCGAGTCCATCATCCCGACGCCGACCATCCCCGTCATTGTGCCAACCATTCCCGCCAACGTCGCCAGCCTCGTCCAGTCCCTTGTCCCGGATTTTCCCACCACGAGTCTAGACGCTCCCGGAGCCATTAAGTCCATCGTCTCAGCCTTGCCTTTTCCCACCACGAGCCTGGACGTTTCCGGGCCCATCAGATCCATCATCCCAACCCTGCCTCTTGCCACCAAGAGCCTGGACATCCCTGGCGTCATCCAGTCTCTCGTCCCGACGAGCCTGTCTTCGCCGCCTCTTGGCACGCCCACAACTCTGATATCTGTCATCACCAGCGACCTCGGCCAGCTGCCCGGCCAAACCAAGTCGCTCATTCCTTCGCTCGCCGTCACGGCGGCTCAGCCTGCTGCTACCACCCTGCGGGACATTCTGGAGCAGGAGTTTCAGCGGGAAGTCAAGGTGATTGAGAGCAAGCTCGCTGCTGTTCTTGCCAAGGCCAAGGCGCTTCTTGGCCTGCATTTTTGAAAATGGAGCCTGGCGCTCAGCCCGGACGTCTTATGCGCCTCCATGGCCGTGCTATATAAAGCTGCTGGTTTTGAACCACTCATCTCTGCCATGTCCTCTGGAAGCTTCTTCCAATATTCCAATAATCCAACCACTTTGTGCTCCAGTCCCTACATTGCCTGTTCGCCGTGCCCATGGGCCATGACCGCCCTCGAAGCCCCAAGGCATTCCGGCCCCCGAGAAACAGCTTGGGAAGTATCAAATAACCTGTACTCGCACATGGCCCGCCAGCACAAGCAACGGGCCTGCCCACCGGGCCAACAACAAAGGACCACCGCCAGCATGACCAGCACCAATGCTGCCGAGCCCACCAAACAAAACCAGCGACGAGAATTCCGTCGCCCCTTCCAATTCCCCCAGCCCCACCCACCATGCATGAAGTTCCCCAGCGTGTCCATCGCGCAAATGCCCGCACCGCGCAGATCCCGCTCTGGCGGCCGAGCGGCTCAACACCATCATTTTCGACCTCGTTGCAGACGCTCGGGCGACATCGCCGTTGCTCTGTGACAGCCGATTCCCCGCCAGCAGCACCCGACTTGGCCACGTGCGCCGATCCGAGCTTTGCGTCCAGGGCCGACTCGGCCCGCCAAGAGCAGGAATGCATCTGCCACGACATCATCCGGTCTTGCCTCTGCCGGGAGCCGACTAACACCCAAGACGGCGAGTGTGGTATGTGCCTGTATGGTATCCATGGCAGGCGACGAGCAGGGCGGATGTGACTGTGCTTTTCTTGCCCTTGGCCCCTGATACGATGCGATAGGAGGGCGGTACAAAGATCACGAGAGGTGCGGACTCGAGTGAAGAGGGCTAGATGTGGGGGCAGGGCGAACGTGGTTTGGCTAACATGACTAGAACCGTCGGGAATTGTCGGTCCTCATCTTAACCAGCAATAACAAGCCCTCTTCACTCGAATCCGCACCTGTCGTAATCTTTATATCGCCCTCCTATCATATGGTACCATCTAATACACTGTGTAATCCTCAAACCTTCACATACCTCCTGATTCGCCATCAGAATTTTATTGAAATACATGCACACGCTCACGAACATCTGGGACACCGTATCAAAGAGCCAAACTGTTGGTAGGTATTTGTCGTAGCTACGGTGTCAATTCGATAGTCGAAGTAACAGTAGTATAGTATTGATGAAGTTGATAATTGTAAGTTCAAACTTGCGGAAACCGCTAATCGATTTGCATTTTTCATGGAACAACATTAGTCCGTATCTATTATATAAATGAATACTTGTTTATCGATATATATATATATATAATACAAAACAGTTAGCATTGCATCAGCTAATACAACTGATATATATAATTAATTATAGTATTATTATTAGCGATTTTCTAGTTTTTTTATATATATGTAATTGTCATTGAAAATAAGAAAACCAAAACAAATAAACAGGTTCAACCGCTAACCTTTACAAGCATTTAAATTGTTAAGTTCAACGTTAATTTCCGGTATACCATTTAAAAACAGGATATAGTAGATTTATTATGGGTTTTAATTAAATTGAGGTATACTTACAATATGATTTCGTAATTGATTATATACATTAATTAAATCATTAGTATATTATAATATCAATTGAAAGATTGTTGGAATAGCAATCAAATGTAGTACAGCTAAGTCAACTATACTGACTGTAAGTTGATTATACTAACTACAAGTTGATTATACTGATTGCAAGCTAATTGCATTAGAGTGCCCAATTCAATATGAGTTATGGGCTAAGCGGTAACTTATACAAATTTGTATGTAAACCAGTAAGCGGTTTGTCAAACTTAAAAATAACCACAATGATACTTTGAATACAATACAAAAGTTACTTCGACCGCGACTCGAATCCACTATCTTGCAATGATAAAAGTCTACCAATACTAATTAGAGCTTATTGGATTAAACAAATTTAAGCTAGTTAGAAGAAGAAATTACTTTCGATTATACCTTACGTTAACGTTTGTGTTAAAGATTTTTTTTATTTTTGCTAAGTGCCCTTATTGTTGCGTCTACTGTTTGCACATAGTGAAAGGGAGAGCTTCCTCATGCATTGATTGTTTACAGATACTGGGAAGTAGCGATAATATCGCCAAACCATTAAGAAATCTTAATTAAACCGGTTTTTTTATTAAGACTTCCAATTAACTATTAAAAGTCTCAAAACAATTAAAAACAATTACCAACTTGTCAAGACCCTAAAGTTAATAAACGGCTGAGTTGTTACTATAAATCGTAAACCGTTAAGTTTTATTACAAATTATAAACTATCGACTTCAAAACTTGTTGGTTATGTCTGTGAGTTAACGTATAAGTAAGATAATATAGTGTTTAAAGATGATAGTAATGATAAATTCAAAAGGGGGGAAAAGCATCTGGAGAGTACACGCCTTAGATGAAAGCTTAAATATTTTCACTTGAGCTGTGACCCCTTACCATGCACATGCTAACGTGCTCGCTCACGTTTGCTAATTATAGTAGTATTTACTTTGAAAAGTAGTATCTACACTGGCAATGTTTACTTTGTATGAAAAGCTCTTCCATACATATAGTCCAGTAAAAACAGTGGTTATTCATAGAACAATTCCGGAAAACTATTACCTATATACTTAGTATAGAAAGTGATGATGTTTAATTTAAGGTTCCACTCGGAGTTTTAATAATAACAGTGTGCTATAGGTTTTGGGTTTTTCCGGAAATTTGACCAGCTCTGTAAAGTCTCAATTGTCGATATCACATGGTTTAGAGTTAATATAAAATAGTATATCGCCGTTAATACAGGAAAAACTTCTATTTTTCCTCTTTTGATAATGGGTTACTACTACAAAGTAAGTTTTCAATTAACCATGCGTCTTTTCTACGTTTTATCACCAGATTCTCATCATTCCTTCTAACATGCCTTCACGCAAATTCCGTAATGAGCGATGTTATATGGCACGGCAACTTATGCGTGCTACTGAAGTCACTGCCGCCATCATCGTACTTTTTCAAGTTATTAATTGCCCCTTGCTCAGTTTTCCTTCCTTAATTACCCCTACCTTTACCTTTTATTCCCCGTTTTTCCCCTTTGTTGAACTGAAGTGGCAATAGTAGTATAAGGAACAGGAATAATAACAATAGGAGTAAAAATTTATTAACCTTAATAATTCGCTCCTAGTCAAAACATCGCCGTCGCTTATCGTATCCACTAAACTCTATAAATACACTACGGACGAGTTACAGTGCGGTACGTAATATTCTCCCTTCAAAACGTGATATATGCTAAAAATAGTGTAAAGGAATCCAATAGAAAGAAGCGTGCCCACTGTCTGAAGACGCGCCTTATCTAGGTATGCCAGAAGGTCATACTAACGCGCAAGGCACTAAAACGATAAACTAGAGTTTGTGCCACAGGCTCCTCTATCATGTTTTGTATTCCTTAAGTCACCTCCGTAGCAGTAAGCAAGTCTTCCGGGAAATACCGCTAATGCGAGTGTATTCGCACGTTGCTACCGTTATAAGTGAGGTAGCAACAAGTGTGCGCCCATTCTTATGGTAGTAATACCATTCGCAAACGTTTTCTTACGAGCCCACTGTATTTAAGGTAATATATTTCACTCTTTTAATGCGTAATCTGGGGCTTAGGCTTATCTTTTTCCATACACTTATAATCGCCTTACTTAGACCGTTAAAGATATTATTATATTGCTTGCGGGCTTACGCCTTTACTATACAGGTAAATTCAATGACGTCTTTACCCGTCCCTACGAAAATGATGATCTATCCTCTCGCTCCTTAACTAAAGGCATGTAACCCGAGGTGTGGAAGACGCCAAGCCCATCTTAGGTTGGCAACGATAACAACGACAGCAATAACGATGACGACAACAATAACAACAACAATAATAATAAAAATAATAATAACAAGGATTATAATAATGATTATAATGATTTCTTCTACCGCTTTTTTTTCGTCGATTGTTGGCTCTCCCTCATTTATTTATTCGCCGGTATAAATTAGTTTATGTGTAATCAATTGTGTAATAAAAATTTCATTTTTAAAGAAAATCACCAAGCAATTAGCAAATAGTAAATTCAAAAAGTGTAATTTACCATATAAACGATAAATTGGTAAATTCAAAAAGTGAAATGTACAGCAAGAGAAGTAAATAAAATTATAGCCACTAATTGTGGGTTAAGTTATACGATCTTTATAACAACGCCTACAGACAGAGTCTTAAAAGATAGGAGCGCTTTGAATACACTTTTTGGAGTACTTTTGGTTAAAACGTCTGTTGTTCTAATCTTTCTATCAATTTATTATATTTTTCAATTTCGGGGCGTTCTTACGATTTTCGTAAGCCTGTAATATCGATTCTAATACGATTTTCATTCGTTGTTTCAAAATTAACAAAATCCTTGTAAAGGGAAAAGGAATTAATGTAAACTACTAAAGAAATATTCGCTACACTAAGGCTCGAGACAATTATTTGAACCGTTATCTTTATAGTAATACTAAAGTCGAAACCTTTGACTATTTTATAAATTTCCAAAACGAAAACACTTTATATATCCCATTTACCCTTAATCAGACTCCAATAAACGATATCTCCGCATAAGATAGACCTATTTTAATCCGATATCTTATTACCGATAACGTGTATAAACTCTATCTATAAACTGTAATTGCTATTATTTACGAATATACTATCAATAGAAACAAACAACTTCGCTGTCCACATGTCTAGTATTATAAAGCGTAAACCACGTTTTAAGTTCTAGATCTACCACACTAAACACTTATTTAGCACCCTATATTCGTTATTTAATAATTTCATCTAGCATCAAGTAACGACCGATAGGTTAAAATATCTATTCCAATTATGCGACTGATGTAACCCATACCCCACGTACATGCTAACAATGGTATTCGTCGATGTACTTTATATTAAACATATTGATATGAACAACTTTATTCAATTTCATCTTCGACGTAAACTTTAAAATCGTATTTTAAAGCATAATCGTTTTTCCTTTGATATTGATATAACAATCCTCCCTTGGGTATGTTTTCGGTTTTACCTTGAAATTATCTTTTTTAACTTTCAATTTTTTAAAGTAGAAAATCCTTTACTATGTAGGATTATTGTATCGTCAGTTTACATTTCGACAACTACAAATGTTTTGAATTGCGTTTTTAAATCTAGCCGACAATGGTTAAATGTAGAGTTAACCATTATGAGGCGCTTCTTACAATACCTTTAATATATATTGAACCAGTATACAACATCCTTTATGAAGCTATAAAAAGACTTAAGGATACGCAACAACATTCTGGGTGGGTGGTGTTTTCGTAGCGTTACAGATACATATATATAGATACGCCGCTTAAGGTATTTCTGCAATTGTATATAAATCTACTTAATATCTCGGAGTTTTAAACGCAAATTATAAAGCCTGCAAAAAGAGGAAATAAATTCCAAAATCAAATAGTGGTTTGTTTTTTGTAAGGCAAGAGATTAGGTTATAATATACTGTTTATACTAGTTGTAACACTCTTACAATATAAATCAACTATTTTTATGAAGCTTTATAGTTCTATTCTTTATTTCAAAAACGAGCCTAGTAAAGGAAATCTTGTAACCGCCGTCAATCTCCTAATAACATATTTAAAATCAAAAACTCCTTACTCGATTAAAATAAATCCTTCCTTGCGGGTTGATTCCTTAAAAGGTTCACCCAGCGCGGTAATAACTTCTTTACGAAAAATATTTATACGTGATTCGCGGTCTATCGTTTTCTTCTAGATTATGAATTAGTACGAAACAAATGTTTTAAAAATTCCTTTGTTTCTCGATTCGAGTCAACGACTACGTCGGCATCGTTTTATTAACTCGAGATACTTGTTTCATCACAAAATACAGTTGAGAAGAAAATGTTGAGGATTAAATATAAAAGTTCTAGACTGGAGTTATCGCTTAAAATGATCAAATAATATTTATAGTTTTCGATGAAGAAGGAGGGACAAACCCTTGCTAAAAATCTGTTATAAAGCTAGAGAAAATGGGTAGCCTAGGTACGTAACGAGTGTAATGGTATGCTCCGGAGCTGTTCCAGAATAACGTGGGAGCATTGCAACCGCTAGAGCTAGATCTCTAGCAACCAATAGCCCAGGTACCATCCTGTGACACCTTTACAATTAATATAAGACCCTATTGGCGTTTAACTATTACATATAACATACTGCTCAAAAATTAGCTACAGTAGTATTAAATGAGTCTCCCATTTTATATATCTGTTCATTTTAGTAAGGGATCGGAAAAGGAGTTCACTGGTCACAATAATTTATTCAACGGGTTGTAGTATAAAGACTGAAAACAGAGACTTTTAGATAGGCTGGTTGCTATAAGGTAGTAACAACGAAGTGACAAGCCTTTCCAACGGTATTTTCATGAAAACTAGCAACAGCGAAGGTCGTAATATACTAGCTGTATATTGGACACTGCTTGATAATCCTTATTTTTCGATATATACTTTGAATTCACGATTGATGAAATAGTGGATTTTTTTGGTGAAAGCTGTTTTAGTAAATCACAAAAATAAAATAAAAACCTTTGAATAGACTAGGCTAGAACTATCGCTAAGAGATGGTTAGATACTGTCTATAATCCTCGATGAAGAGGGAAAAGAAGTCCCTGCTAAAAAGCTGTTATGAAACAATTAATAAGGTGTGGTCTAGTTATGTGATCAGTCACATGGCGTAGATGTACTCAGGAGTAACTTGGTAGCAGTATGAGAGCGTGGTAATCGCCAAGGCTAGGTCCCTGGTGACCACTAGCCCAGGCACCAGCTTGTAACACTACAAACTGCTAAGTTCAAAACCCCACCACTAACAAATACCTTTATTCACAAAAACCCTAACTTTATATATTAAGGATTTCAAAATAGCGAACACAGACATTGAAAATCCCCTGAAAAGCATCGAACCTATTTTGAAACATCATAATGAGTGATGGTATAAGGATTTTACCAAGGAATTCGCCTAGAAATACATAATGAACTTTACTGCACAATTTATTCTTAAGTTCGAAGATGACAAATTAACTGATAATACCCTTAACTTTTATCCTATTTTTTGTAAATATCTTTATAATTTGTTTCTGGTAATGCAGTTGAGGGCCAATAAAGAAGCCGAATAAGGTTAATTATTGAATTTTGCCAACGTGGTATCTTTTTTCGTAGCAATGGAAGTGTCCTCTCCGAAATGTTTTATGCCTGTTCCGCTCCAAATATAGGTTTAAGGAAGTTGAACAAGTATAATGGAAAGGACATCTTTAACCACAACGAATATTTATATTCATACAAACCATTGCAAAAACATACCTAAGATCAGCCTTAAATAATCTCCATGAATCTTACTTTTCAAATACACTAATACGATACTACGTTTAGCAACAAAGAAAATAATTTTTAATCAAGATGTAATAAATACTCGAGTGAATGAATAAATAAAGCAGAAACCTCAATAGTTTTACTAAGTAAACATCGAATTCCAACAAAAATCGCATGCAATCTACCAAAGAAACCCTTAACAAATCTCTTCGCCCGTTCAATTCTAACAGGTTCGTCAACAATATCATACGTAATAATGGGAAATTCGCGGCTTTATACGCGAACTTACTATAGGTATAACTACTAATTTTTAATATTTTCACTCCATTAAATATTACTCAATTTCTTCCTACACTTTCAATATAAAGACTCAAATAAACTATACAATTATTATAGTACCCTTTCCCTACGAATTTTAGCCACAATATATTGAGATTACTCGGAGATTACGACTTTTATCAATATTTGAGGTAGAAAAAAAGTCTAACAGTTTATAGTATTACCCCCTCATCATTGAATTACAACTATTTTTCAAAATATACGGTCGAATAAAAATTGATTAACCAGGTTTCCATTCATTATTAATCAATATTATTAGTGGATAAATTTAGTATTAAGGTTTTTTTTCATCCAAAGAATTACGTATTGTTTCGCGGAATTTACAACCGTTTTAAAAGCCACGTCGAACAGTATTTGAAATTTGTTGATTATCATACTCATAAAGACATTATCAAGTAGTTATATATGTTTCAACTCGAAATAGCTTCGGAAAAAAAATTACCTCCTTCATAAAATTGTAGATATATGAATCTTTTGCTAGTAGGCTTTATGGAATGTTAAACTCAGAAAACTCATTCTACGTTAATAAGTTCACTAAACTATCACGGTGTATAGGGAGTTTAAATACGCATCACAATATACTGGGGCCACTTTTGAAGGCTTTTGTTTTAGCTAATTAAGCTCCTCGCATATAACTAGGATAATACGAATAATAAACTTAACCGGTATATTTACCTAAGTTCATGATTTCGTTAACTTAAGCAACGATTAAACCCTCGTATTTACATACCGTATTGAACAAAATCATGATAAATACTAATAACGCTTGTATTAAAAGGCTTAACACCAAAAGCATAAAAAGAAACGCCTGTAGAAAAGATATTCTATCTCAATTTCAAATTAACCCCGTGAATTTTTGTTATAACCCGTCAAGTTTACTCAATTTGTAACAAATAAACCTATGAGTAAATAGTTAATACTGTTTTTAAACATCTATCAAAATATGTGATATACTGATTTTAGTCTCCCTGGGTTTTTGACTAGAAAGACGTTGAATGTTTTAAGTAAATTTAAAGTTACAGAGTTAAAAAACGAAAGCATTGCCCAAAAAAATTTATTTATATAAATATATTAGTCTTCACCCAGAATAATGGTAATTATTGTTCGATTCAGTGTTTCATATCGCTCAACTGATAAATATATTTATTACCGTTATAACAATAATGACTACAGACCTATAAATTCATTTATCATTTACTTTCGTTATGCGGACCAGATTCTTCACGGTATTATACCGGATACTAGGGTAGTATTATACCTTATTTGAGGTAAAATATATTGTGTCGCATTATGAAAGAATACTAATATCATTATGAAAGTTGACAACACGGACGTCGGTAAAGATCAAGTTCCTTTTGACTTAATGAAAGAATTTCCTCAATTAGATTGTGAATTCTAACTACAATAATGAAATCCATTATTTTGCTCATCTTCAAATCCCCCAAAATCTTTCTTTTCTATTGAAAATGACAAAAGAACTTTCGAGTTAACGTTGACTTTAAAACTGAAGAATTGGTCGAAAGTAATAGTTAAAGGTTCCTACTTCTTGACAAATAACAACAATTGTACTTTCATCTTTAAAACCCAGGTTCAATGGTACTAAAAGTAATAAAATTGTATGTTTATCAGTTATACCGAAGTTTTAATAACCGCGCAACAAATAAACTATACGAAATCTATAAAGAAGCGAATTATGAAAATATAGAAATACCTCTAATAATAGTAATTAAAAAACATTATCACTATTTCCAAACGCTTTTCCAAACGCGCTTCATATTTAAATGGAACTAAAAAGAATTAAACTTCAACTTTGAAAATATCGTCAACATATGTTAATTAAATAGTCAATCTATGCTCCACGTTATGAACTAAGAAATATAGTTCTATAGCGCTATATTCCTCAAAACTATTGCGGCGAAAGAAACATAGGAAACATTATTTATACTATGCATTAACACTTATTTGGCACCTTGAAACATACTACTTCATAATATTGATACCACGTTTATTACAGTGAGGTTTAAAGTTAACTCTAAATCAACTAGGATTTAATAGCAATAGTTATCTAACCATTTACATTAGAGAATCTACAAGGTTGAAAGGGTATTCACGTTTTTACACAAAGTGTAAGATATTTTCCCGTTAAATATCGGTAGTTTAATAGACGTAACGGCATGAATTTAGATGAAAGTGAAAGCCCTCAACTATATGATTGGTCATAAGTACGTTCTACTGATTTTATTAGTATTTAAATGGTACTACATTGAACTAATGAATCATTTTCATCATACAAGACCTTAAAGAAAATACCGTAATATACAATAAAACCTTAGAAATTAAAGGAAGGAATTATTAAGGATCTAGATTAACTTTACCTTTATCATCGAAAAAAAAAAAATTAACATTAGATGTTCTGTCTTTACCACTATAAATTTTAATAATCATATAGAGAGAACCAAGCAGGTAGGATAAATTTTAAAAGATTTTCAGTATCACAAACCAAGACTTAATAGCTAAAATCACTAACGGTTTTATGACTTTTCCCAGCATACAGATAAACCCGTATAAAAAAATACTCAAGATTCAAGATTTTGAAGTCGAAGGGATTTACTAACATAATCCACATAATCCAATCGTTAATGAACTTGTAAAATGACGACGATGCAAAAACTACTTAAAAAGATATAAAATTAAAAATAGAACGTCATAAAGAACTATAAACTTGAATAAACATAAATTTAGACCTGGTTATCACAAAATAGGAAGTAAGATAGTTAGCTAAATGTTATATTACCTTCCAAAATAATTATGTATATACCGTTTGTACCATTTTTTTTTAAAAAAAAAAAACAATCGATCAAATTCATATAAATAGTTCTTTTATGGATGGCGCAATCTAATATACGCTATTAACATAATTTGAAATACAAATCGCAAAAAATTTTTAATTGAAAACAATGTATGAAATCAAAAGGAACACCAAAAATCAATCTTACAAAAAGTTGATGTTAATCGCTTAAAGTTAAAGTATTAAAATTAAAACCTAAATCCTAACTCAATCTTCTTTAGTTCAGAAGTTTACCTATCGCTTAGTTATAGTAATCACTGCCAATTTAACTACTAGCATAAACGGTAAGTTCACTGTTAATAGTCGCGATATTACAAAGAAATACACCTGATCGGCTACCTATATTCAACGAATTATACTATCAAAATTTTCACAGAAGATATGTGACAAATTTCTTACTAATACTTTTATAGATTATATTGAGTTTCCTTATAATTCGGCATGAATGGTTGTCTGTTCATTTCTAATATATCAAATACGCTATAAAAACAAACTGCACATAAATTTATTAGTTAGATATAGTAAATAATTGTGTATCATCAGTGTATAACTAAACGATACGTTTTCCTAGATACTGCAGAACTTCAAATAACGAAGTTAAATGCTACAAAAGACTCAAGACTTCATAAGTTTAGACTAATTGAAGGACTGGTTAAAGCCTCATAACTAGACTTTAAAACAATATCAATCCACATCTATAATATTAACGTTAATTTTACGCACTTTTCCTTATGAAAAAAGGGATAGGGTCTCAATTTGAGAAAATCAACAAATTTAAGAACATAAAATCGTAACGCTAACTTAAACAAATTGCTCAATCAACTTGGATAGCAACTATTTACTAATTTAAGGTATTCTACAATCTATTGATTTAGATACAAGTTCAAAATTCGCGTAATCAATACTTCAATAAGTTGGATGAACGTTTCTATTGCCGAAAAGTCAATTGAAATGAAACAATTAACATAATATCGGTAAATGAAACGCCGACAAATCTAATAGTTTTTGTAGACGCTTTTTCTACTATTAGTACCAACTGAACTTACCAGATTGAATTTATTATAATACTCGTTAAAAAACCAGATCCTCTTGGCAGTTTATAATCAATCATCACCTAGTTTACTGGACTTCCGTTAAATATAAATACAGACCTCAAAACGTATTTATATCTAATTTTATGGTACAATTTGAAGATTCGACATCGGTTTTTCCAACTGATGGTAAACTGAAAACTATTACCAAATACTTAGTATTGATTTCTATATCCGTAGTAATTTTTATTAACTCGCTAAATTTCAAGAGCAACTTTCCATGTAATAAACAATTCATGGGAACCGTTCAATTATAAACTTAATAGAATCAAAAAAGGTTTACGAAGCTTTAAAGATGAACTAATTCAAATGGATTAACAGTAAATATAAACCCTCCAATACCATAACTAAAGCCACGCTAAACAACGCCCAAAAATATTTGTAAAAAGTAATAAGTTAACTATTCGTATGAAAAATAAGTTGACCAACCGGTATAGAATTAAAAAAAAAAATAGGGATACCTTGACAAACTAAGATATTACCCGGGTCATATAAATGAACAGATCACTAAAACCTATGAACTAAAAGCATAGGAATGGTAACAAACAAGTTTGTGATCAAAACCTTAAGTAAAGGAAAAAAGTTAATACCTTAACTTGTAAAGTAAACTCGAGTAACTGGAGTAGAATTTATGTGTAAACCTAATGGTGATTGATGAAGAATTGTCGACTAAAATAGAAGGAACATTTTATATTACCTTTAATTATTGATCAAACATACCGATTTGAACGTATAAAATAAAAAGTTGTTAGTATTGCAATAACGATTAATCTAAGTACAATAAAATTGATTTTATTTACTACAAGTTGATTATATTAATTTCAAGTTGATGAAAATGTAATCAACAATTAAATTGAAAGCGTAGCTTAAGTAGTTGCATATACCAACGAGTGTATAAACCGGCTAGCGGTCTAAAAAAAAAACTTAGAATTAACACATTAACACTTCCAATGCAATACACTAGTTACTTCGACCATTATTCGAATATACTTCATTGCAAAAATATTTCTAGCTCATAAAAAACGTTAATGATTATTCGAAGTGCAACTCAAAAATTCATAATTTTAAAATCAAAGCCTACTTACTCCCCGTATTGAGTATTAAATTCTTTTGTGTTATTTGTCTATTACTATGAAACGAAAATACAAATGGTGAAGAATCTTGATTATTCAAAATCTCAATGTGATAGTCAACGTAATAAATATATTAGTTAACTTTCGTATCATACGAGTCAATTTAAATAATACAATCCTAAATAACACTGATACGAACCGATTTAACACCGCCACCTTGATTATACTTTCTCATTGAAATCAATACGATCAACGTATAGCAGAAACGAATAAATTGATCAAGTGAAAAAGTTGCAGATGATTGAGAGGTGAAAAGGCGCAATAAATCGATGAATAAATATTCAATCGAGTAAACCCAATATTTTTGGCTATTCCAAAGAAAAATAACATCATATTCCAATTGTTGAACTTAAAAAAGTTTAATCAATTCAAGCTCCTGGATAACTTTCAGAAGAAAGAAACCGCATTCAAATACAGTTATTAATTTCACAAGGAATGATTATATTTCTTTGTAAATTTAATTAGAATGAAAGATAACATGCCGGATTTGAATTGAAGATTCATCTACAAAATTAAGTTTCTCAAAACAAATAAACATAAGTAAAAGTTGGGATCAATATTCTGAAAGGAGGAAAATCTAAACAAAAATTAAATTTATACATAATTTTGGACAACGTAAAATATCAATGAACAATTAAACTTAACTATTGTTGTCTACTAAATAGATTCCACGAATGATTCATCTTCAACGTCTATAATATCACCTAGTCATTTATTGAACTCAATATCAACTTATAATGAATTATGGTTTCTGAATTATACCGTTATTTATGAATAACATTCCTGTTTAAAACAATTCTATATCAATAAAATCATTACATCAATTACCTTAACTTCGTGTAAATTAATTCAAAACAAACCAAAAACGTTTTGAATCACAATTGAATATACGGTTTGTAGATTCTCACCCATAATTATTTCTTATTACAATTACGAATATCGATTTGATATCTTCATAATATCAATGAATGGTTGTTTCAAATTAATGATAAATGATACAAAAAACTTTCTTGAAAAGTTTGGACATAAGAACACGATTTTCTTTCAAAAAATATAATTGGATTTTAAAGATTCCCTAATAAGTATATATAAAGATAGGTAGCTCAATATTTGTTAAAAATAACGTTAAATAAGTAATTTGTTGCTAATTATTTAGTCGCAATCATCATATTTTTCAATTATTGATTAATATGATAGTTGTATGAAAGATTAAATGGATTATAATATTATTCAAACTATGGGAAATGCTAACCAGTTTCTACTCATTGATCTATAAGACTCTTCTGGTAGATATTCCTTATATAAGTTGACAATTATCCCTTCCTTCAATTGTAAAGTAAGACAACAATATTAATGGAGGTCTTGTAACAAAACAATCGTTCGATTAAACATTGATACGTAAAATGGTAATGTTAAAGAAGATCATTTTGAAAAACAAAAAAAATCCACCTAGATCAAAGCGGCAAAAGAATTAATAGTTTTGATGTTAAAAAGTTAACGTTAATCTCATTAAATGTGACTAATTGTAGTGAACATAATGGACTATATTGAGTGGGCATATACAGTTAATAATATAATTATATATACTACGTATGCAATAGGTACTTTATAATTATAAAGAACAATCGCAATGAAAATTTCGAGAAATTTTGAATGAATTATTATTGGAATTTATATTTCAATTTATACATGTTTCTTCATATTGTTCCGATAGTTATCGAACTGATTCGAAGCTGATATGTGGAAAAATGCTTTAGCGGTTTGATTCTCTTTCTATACTACTTCTCGGTTTTATTCATCAAATAAAACAATAGTATTACTCCTCCAACGTTTTATTCATTGATAAGGAATCTATTTATATGTAATTCAACGTTATTTATCACATCTGTTTACTTTATAAAATATATTTTATCTGATATGTTTTATATTATTTGTGCAAAGTTTCTCCTAACTCTTTTGTATCATTTTATCTATGACCAGCGAAATTGAAATATCCGTGAAAATAGAAATTTTGCTCAATGATAGAAACCTCAATACCCAGTTAATTGATATAAAGGAAATATTTCACTTGGAGGACGACTATATTAACTTATAAGGTTAATTTAATATCGTATCTTTTTTTTTCGGTAATAGTGAAAAAGTTTCATTCCACTATAGAAGAAACGCATTTCCGTCTCATTCCTTTTAATTACAATTATACTTAATTTTATTGATTTTACTGGTTTCAATGTATATGAATTAAACGAATATTGAAGGTCGAATAAATGGTTTGTTTCATTGAGTTGAAGAGTAAAGGAAATAACATTTATTATAACTCTTTATTGATAATAACTCTATGTCAGATTACAGAAAAAACCAAGCTCCAATTTTAAAAATACATTTTTTTGGTTTTTAATGGTTTCAATTTGTTTGTTTGGTCTCTTTTGACCGAAAACTGTAGTTGATTACTTGTCGTGTTTTTTTACTTCATGGGTAAATGAAAATAACACTCATTTTCTATCCGTATTTTGAAAAGGTTTTTAAATGAAATGATATCATGAATACGACTTTTTAAAATATAATGATTCAAAACAAATATGAATATTAGGTTAAATTAGTCATTTCTGGAGAAAAAAACGTAGCTATTGTTTTATAATTACAATAAGCTTAAAAGTAAAACGTCGGGATTGGTTTTGAGGATTAATACTATCATTTTGATACCAGAGGAATCAATTACTTACTTGTGAATTAATATAATATTAGAAAAAATCAATATATTTAATGTTTCGATGGGATTTAGGAGGGAAGAATGTAGTATCAGTTAAGAAGTGGATAAGCAGGTATTACATCAATATAAGTTTATAAATTACGCGTTGAATGTTAAGTGGTTTGGATCAACAATATTATTATTTAAAAGAACGATTGTTAATATCTATTTAAAAAGAATCATCAAAATCAAATTACAATCAGCTCCTAAGAAAAATAATTTTCCGGATAAACTCTAAATTGTAAATTGGGTTTCAGAGTATTTATTTCAAAACACTCAGTTACTGAATAAAATACGTATATATTTTTAATTATTAAATCGTTGTTACTTCGTAAGATCTAAGAACGTTATAAATCATAAACTGGTAACGATGAAAGATGAAAATCATTGGATTGGTAATATAACAGATTTTCTCCTTACATTGAGCCTACTTTGAAACTAGTTTGAAACCTATATACAGTAAATACGTCTTAACTATTTGTTTCTCGTTCTATAGTTCCTGTTTACTCTCTTCATAAAATACAACAGAAATATTGAACCTTTTACGTTTTATTCCGTAGTTAACAATCCCTATGGATATTCTTAGATAAAACTATAGCTAGTAAGCATAGGAGACTACGTTTTAGGAGAGAATTATAGCGTGTGATACTGAAGAAGGAAATCTTATAAAGTGCATTATAGTGTATCACGCCCCAGTAGGGATGTTGGCAGAATGTATGGTAGATTGTTACGCTCCGAGTGAAAGATTATAAACTTCTATCTAAGGCGTGTACTTACCAAATACCTCTTTTTCTTTTAATTATCAACTATTGATATTACGAATATTATTATTTTAAATATTTTTTTTTGGCATAACGTATATAAATTTACCGATATTAATTAATAGTCAACTAGGTCCATTATAGATTGGTTAGGAAAAAATAGACAACTCTTACTTAAATACCTATGGCTGGATGCTATAGCGGTTCCAACTATTCCGTACCTTAATACTGCGATTTAGAACCAACATACGGAAGTGTAAAAAGATTGTAAAATCTGGAGTAACTTTAAAAAGAATAACTTTCATACGATATTATCAATTCAGTTAATATCTTTTAACTACTTAAATCCCTATTATGCTATTCGTCAACTTAGTTGGCGCTTTAGACGTATCCTGTTACTTTTTGAAAAGCGTTCTAATACATATCAGCCACGCAACCCAGAAATATTAAGTTTCGAACCCTTTTATTAAGTTCTATTCTAACGAAACGTAATAACGATACCATTTACGCACATTTTGAAAACGGCTAAACCAACTTTTATACCGTTTCGGAAAACTTGAGAAAGCGCCTAAAACGACTTTCGAAACTCTTCTATAATTACCTTAGGCCCCTGAAACAGTTTTCGAAGCGTTTACAAAAAACAAACTAAATGCTAAAAACATCTTCTAAAGCTTCCCAGCATATTGCAAAAACGCTTAAAATAGCATTCGAAGTGTATATCAAATTCTTGAAAACGCTCAAAGTTACACCCAGTGCTCCCACACTATTTTAACTCACTTTCACATACCATCTCAACCCTTAAACACTGATTCCCTACTTCGAACATCTAACTCTCCCCCCCCCCCGTTCACCTCGCTACACGCAGTTTGATTAACTTATTATTTACAACGTTGAAATTTACTATTGCAAACGTTAAATGATTAGTTTTGATCGTTTGTCTAGTTTTTGATTACGCCTTTTTTATATTTCATTTGTACTAGTAAACTATAGAAGCATTTTTTGGAACTCCTTAACGAATTTCGTTTATATTTCGTTTTTTTTTCGAGACCCATCTCAATGCATTACATTAAACACACAGAAAATGACATTACCACGCTTTATTTATACTAGACCCTTATAAACGATACATTCGTTTGAATGATATTATCCATAACGATCCTAGTAAAGGTTAGAGAATACGTAGTCTTTTTCTTCCAATATATAACAATTCGAAAAATTGTTTTGAAAATTGTTAACCTGAATATATTGAATAATATCATTAAAACGCTAATGAAAAATTTGAACCTTTAGGCGACAAATACGTACATTATAAACGTGATTTTTTGATATGAGGAAAAAACAGCTTCAAGGTTCGGTATATTGAAAAAAATTCCGAACAGAATTTTTAAATTCAACGTTAGAAATATGGCATATAGTAAATAAATATCTCTCCAAAAGACTATAGGTATATCTACCAAATGGATAAATCAATACTCCAAGTGGTAAAAACAGCTGTATTGAAAAAGCTTCAGTTTCTATAGCCAAATTGAACAAAATTATAGATTGGGAAGATAAATAGGTTCATAATTAGACTTCATAAGATACGGGTTAACAGAATGTTAAAATGAATTATTGAGTAAATGCGGAATAGTATTTAATGTAGAAACACTCTATGTACAAAAAGAATAAAATACTCTGAAAGATTAATCGCGCACCTCGAAAGGCAAACAGGGATTGAAAAATTTATAAAAGAGACGGAAAATCTGAGGAAGTTATCCGCCACTCGGGTTAAATACGGATCTTTTCTAACAAACACCTTTAAAGAGGGATACAGTTAAGGTAACTCCCTAAACACATTTAAGGCCCCGTTCTACCGTAATAAAAGCACCCTAAATAAGAAAGAAAACTCTCCAAAAAAATGCGCAAGAAACGATAAACCACTATATAAACCTTACAATTCGATACTTCTAAATTACAACTCATCCCATGACCTCTTATCCTACTGGTTCCCCATCAATATAATTATAGTTATAAAGCTTACCAACTTTATTAAATTGTAGGATAAACGCGAAAATTGTAATGGCAAGCCCTGTGATATACTCGATAACAAAATTTGTATAATATTAAACACCTGTAAAAGACTGGATATTAAGCCCTCCCAATTCAATATTTTTCTGCCCAGTATATTATTACGTAAGCCAAGTAATAGTATATATATTATATTCAACGTATGTAGATATATTTTTGGAATATCATAATCGATAAATAATATATTTAATATTGAAATTAACTACGAATTATATCACAGAAATTAAACGGATATAATATACGAATTTATTAGAAGTTGCCCTTATAATGTAAATAAAATATTAGAAACATCATTCACTGCCTTGTTGGCGAAGTTGAGGAAGTATTAGGCCGCGTTTCGACTAAATTATAAAGGTAACAAATTGTTTATTTAAGTAATTACAAAGGTATGCCATGGAAATCCGGATTTTGACCCTCTATTATTTAAATAGAAAAAGGACTTAAAAGCATTTTATACGAGTTTTCAAAGATTACCTAAAACCTCGATACGCCAATAAGAAAGTCTTAGATTAAAGATCGTAACTGGGAAAGCTAAGGACGAAGTTTAACAAACTACAAAAGCGAATTTTACCGAAACAATTCACTACGTTTTAAATCGAAAATTCAAAGTGTATTGAAGAAATAAGGATTATAATAGCCTTCAATATGAATATAAGGGCGATAAATATTTTTAAAAAAACGTGGAAATCGAAAATAACGCGGGTGAAAATGAGGGTGTCCCTATAATCAAGGATAGAATTTACTACATATACCACCATACCTACTTAAAAGTATACGAAGTTTTACGGGTCTTCAAAAACGATATGTTATATGTAATGAAGTTAGCTATCAATTAAAAAACTACCGGACATACGAACGAATTCGTATTAAACGATAGTTTCAAGCCGATTTACGTCTAAATACCAAATAAAAAGTAATTTTGTAATGTATACAACCGACTACGAAAACGCGGAAAAGGACTTCGACATTTACACCTATAAATATACATTTGGGGAAAATTACTCGGAAAAGGATGAGACTTACGTAATAACCTAAAAAAATAAAATAAACCAACAGGTATTTACAAGCTTGTAAGATGCTTTATTTTTACACAACGCGGGCTTGAATAATAAAAACAGCCTATTAAACGCTCACTAAGCGTTATGATTTACATTGTTCAATGGTTTCAATTCACGGTTTCAGGGTATTATAATAAATACCTACACGGAAAAAATTTCGGCCGCTGGAAAATAGTAATTCGACGTTTTTGAAGCCAAATTCCTAAATCTTCACTGTACTGGATAAGAAAACACAGCGAAAAGAATTCCGTTAGGGTAAGACATTGTTACTCGGTATAATAATGGTAAATATACGATTCGAACCGGTTAAGTTTTTTATAATAAATCTTGAAATACCATTTTTCATTTCGTTGATTAATATAAATAAGTTCGAAATTCATGTACGGAATACGATAAATTCAGTCTTTTAGGTTTCGGATTACGTATCTTTGTCGTTTCGTCCAAAGTTTGGACACGTGGATTTTTTTTCAAAAACACGTATAATTTAAGCCGTTCATTTAATATAGCTGGAATTATGTATATTATACGAAAGGTTCGGATATTTAGTTGTGGAACGCCTTTTACAGCTGTTTTATACAATAAGCTATATGGATATGAGGGGGGAAGCCCTAAAGGCTATAGAAGATTGTACCACAAGTATTAATTAAATTTACGGGACTTATAACGGTTCAAATTTACACCTTAAAACGACTTTGATTCTCATTACAATGTTAGCATAAATATTCACGTTCTTTACGTCGTCAACATTATAATGTCGTTTAATGTCGCGAAGTTTATATGAAGCGCTTGTGTAATGAATTACTAGGATACTTTGATGAATTTCGAGACAAACTTCTATTTTAGGCTTCCGGACTGAATTATTTACAATATAAGTTGAAGTTTCAACTCGAACTAATAGTGAATTAAAGCTAAAATAGCCGGAAACGTTTATATATCAATACCGGTAAAAGCGCCTTGGGGCATCGACAAGTGTGTGTGATACCACAGACCGTTTAAAAAAGATTATTCGGTCCTATGAAAGGAATTACAAGGAATAAGTATAAAGGAGTCAATTTTACAAATATCTATAAACATTATAAAGAATACTTTTAGTCCGAATATATTAATTCCCATACTTTTTGTTTTCAACGTTTACTCCAAAGTTTACATAGATTCTATACTATTACAGGCTACAGTTCAAAAATTAAACTTTGTAACGAAATCTATGATAACTTTATGTTTCCAAGGGGCTAGGAATAATATTTTGAAATGATTATTAATAAGAAACGACTTGCAAGAAACGAACGTTTTAAAACTGCTGTTACGGTTTGAAATCCTAGTTAAGAAGACAAAAAAACTGTACTCTGTCCTTCAGGAAATTCCCGGTATTTAAGGATACAAAGTATTTGTAAATTTATGAAACGTTAAGTATTGATTGTTTTCAACGATAGTATAAAAGTATAGTAAGGAAAATTTGAAAGATAAAGCCCTAAAAGTATAATCCGCCGACTAGCACTAACCGTACTATTCCTATAATAATTTAAATAACTTTTCCTTTGAGTTGATATATCTTTCCAATACCCCTTAATTATATTTGTTACATTATGAACACGAATTTCTTGTATAAATAAATCCGGTACAACGTCGACAAAGGCGTTCATTGAGTTTGAAAAACAAAAAAGTTTTTAAACCTTTGTTAAAAACTCTTCTATTATTTAAGAGAAGACGGTAAAACGTAAGATTGGTACAAGACTTCGTCGTAAGGACTTTATTATATTCCCGGGTAGACCTTTTAAAAAGTCGATTTTTGACTAAATTTCCGTATTGAATGAATAAAGCGTTTTCAGCTATAAAAGGTTTCATTTAATAATTTACGACAACAATAATTTTTTCACTACCCAATTAGTTTATAAAGTCAAATATAAAACCAAAACGCACTATATAAAATGATAATCTATGGTTAATAGTTTTGATAACATTAAAAAGTAAAATATTATGAACTAATTTCTTACTTTATGAAGAATAAACTCACGTTTAATTTTGGCGCTTATTACTTCCTTACATACTCTCTATAGCTTGTATTTTAGGCTTCGAAATGTTTTATAAGTTGACATAAAATTATAAAAACAGTTTAAATGACGAATTTACGCTCATATACCTGTAAACGTCCAGGAACACTATTTATTAGGAACGATCCAATGTATCCAAGAGTTATTTTATGGTTTCGTGAAAGCTGGTATTTACTGGTTTTATACTCACAAAAGCCATTATAAAAAACGCTTCGTAATAGTTAGTTTAACTTTCTACCTCTACCTATTGGTTTCAACATTATATTTCAATGTTTTCATGTTTATTAAAATGTAAATAAACGATATACATATATCATATAATATGTCGTTTTACGCCGCGGTGGAAATGAAGCTTAATAGGAAAGTTTAAAGGCAAATCCAGGAGTATATATGGCGGAAACTACCTAATTAGCCTTAACTTTATAACTATCAGATTTCAATAACATGTGCTAAAACTTGTACAAAAGGAATAATTATATAAAAGTACCCGGTTTTATTTAATAAATATGTAGCGAGCTAACGAGTATAAATACCAGCATATATAAAGTGTTTATCTTATATTGGTCATATAACCATAAACAATGTTCAACATTTTTATCGTTACGTAATATTAGATAAATCCATAGAATAATATATAAAAAGCGCTAAATATGCGTTTGAAATAGCAAATTAGTATTTCCAAATGTGGCTTTCGCTTTATTCTATTCAATATACGTACAACAAAACTATTTGTTTTCATTAATGGATTTTCCGTGAATAACAGCGATTACAACCCGTAAATGAAGTTTATATTCATTATTAATAACGAAATACTAACCCGTAATGGGTTGACTTTTTATGATAACGTTATGTATTGAAGTTTAACGAAATATCAATCGGTTACATGGAGAATTGTAGCCTCAGAAATTCATAATATGGTTAAAAGATTTGATTTCGGTATTACTATAGAGATAACGGTTCGTATAATCATTCTGAACCTTGGTTTAAAAGAACTTACATTATTAGTTTGTATTAACTTCTGTTTTCTTTACGAATTCCTCCTTAAGTTCAGTATTATGAACGAAAACCGCTTTATAATTTATATTATAACCTTACGCAAATCTTACAAATGTCTCGAAATTGAAAAGACGAAATAAATCGACGGAAAATCGAACTTAGCAGATATAATAACTAAGGGCACCCAGAAGAGGATATTAAAAGCGATTATATCTATAAATACATTTTTTCCATCGTTATTAAAAAGGTTTTATAACCTAACCCCAAATAAGCGTACTACTTTTCACTTATTTTTGTGTTTTATACCTCGCACTTAATACATCCTTTTTAAATAAGTTCTTTTCCGTTTCTTTAATATATTATTTTTTTTACGTTTATTATTTAACGTTCTTTTCACATATTATCACTCGTTACATATACTATATGTTTTTTTACGCTACGGTTTCTTTTTATAAATACAATTTAATTTTTGTGAAGATATCTATATAAAGGCCACGAAAGGCTTATGAACCTGAAAAATAATAGCTATTTTCTGTTAAAGGGAGAGGAAGTAGTGGGAGCTATATCGTTGCCATACTTGTCCTCATTTTCGCCGCCTTTTTTTTATTGCCGTTGTTATCGTTGTTGCCGCTAACGTCACCGCCATCATCGATGCCGTTATCAGCGTCGTCGATACAAGGAGAGCTGGGCGCCCCCCACGCCTTAGGTTATATGCTTTTAGGTAGAGGGCGAGATGTGTTCGCCCTTTTTATAACAACGCATAATAACGTCGTCGAACTCATCTACGTTATACATGTGTAAGCCCACCCGCCAAGTAGTAAGAAAAGTTTTTGTTTCTTTGAGCCGCTGGTTAATGTTGAGTAATAATAAGCCTAATTTTTCAGAAATTAAATTAAAAAAAATTAAAAAGAAATACCTAATGAAAAATTTGGAGGAATAGATAATAAATGGTAGAGCCCAAGATTACGTATTAAAAAAGTAGGTAACTTATTGTGGAGACGATGGGTACGTAATAGGGCTTCGGTTTATAGCCCTAGTATTACCGAAATCAGAGCGTATTCATTGCCACTCCGCTTATAATAGTGGTAGCGAAATGAAGTACCCTCTTTGTAGCGAAAATCGCTAAAAAAAACTTGCATTCGGCGACAGATATAACATACAGCATATAAAACTTATTTATTAACAGCCCGGGGATACGAACCCGGATATGCTGTTCTAACGCTTTATTTGCTAAAAAGGCTTTTCGATATACACTAACGAGCTGTAACTCAAAACGACGGCCCCGCTCCACTATTTTCATCTCGTTCAACAAATATTCATATAATACGATTTAAATGGGTAATTATTATGTATTTAGTTATAGATTTACGATACTACGATTACGATAGTAAGTGGCTGCTACGAGTAAGGGGTTTTTTACCCGTAGCAAGAGAGCAAAGTTTATAACTTTAGAAGACTTTCTCTTTTGCCATTGAGGGGTAAAAGAGGGGGGAGGTGGAGAATCGTAACGGTTGTGATAGCGGCGGGCGGTAAGGGGGGGATAAAATTAGGGATCCAAAATATAGTGGAGTTATTAGAATTGATATTAGTTTTAGCAGCGATACAACGTATGGGGGTTAGGCCAATTTCAGGCCAGCGCTGCTAATACGTTAAACGGCACCTTTCTAACCTATTTTGATAAGGTATCTGTTTGAAAAATCGGTTAGGACATAGTAATAATTAAGTGACTACTTTATGCGGAAACTCCGAATAGCTAATTTTAAAATCAGGTTATTTATGTATACTAGCATCGAATAGCTAACTAAGAGCTTACTTTAAATATGGGGATACGTTGTTAAATGAAGAAAACAAGTTTTGCCTAAACTCATAGCAATACATTTTATATTAATTCCAAAACACATAATATCGATAGTCATACTATTACAATCACAACTTTATATGAATTACTAACCTTTCCAAACAACAATTTAAAATCTATACTACTATTACTACCAAAACAACCAATTAAGAGCTTCAACAAACTATATTACTATCAATACCTAATTAACTGATTAAGCGCTTGAACGAGTTATAATATCACTCTTGAAATAACTGATTAGTGTTTTGAACGAATTACACTATTGCTACTGAACGATTGATTAGAAGCTTAAACAAATTGCATTATAATTGCAGGATTATAAATACGAAGCTTCTTAAAGAATGAAGGATTGCTTATATGTATATTATAAGATATCACCATAGCTAGCAAGCATAGGATACTACGTTTGAAGAGTGAATAATAGCGTATCACGTTGTAGAAGACACTCTTGCAAAGTGAATGATAGCATGTCACGCCCCAGAAGGGATGTGGGCAGAGTGCATGGTAAAGTGTTACGCTTCGAGTGAGAGCTTATAAGCTCTTAACTGAGGCGTGCGCTCTTCGGATTCCTCTTCTCCCTCTAACTATTTATCATCAATATTACCAATATTACTATTCTGTATACTATCTTCTTTTGAAGTTGATGTACAATAACCCTACCAACAATCCATTTACAATAATTAGGTCTTAATGAAAAATATTTTCCAACCTAGAAATTATAATATGAGTTTAAAGTTCAGTGAATGCAGATTATAGTAATATTATCAATATTTTTAACGATGAAAACATAACTTTGAATGGTTTGAAAAGTGTATTACTAAGATAGGATATTAAAAATCTAATTAATTTTACGGATACTTCGTTTTGAAAATGATATTGACTTTAGTTTGTAGAATATATTTATAAAAATATTAGCCATAAAGATTATATTTAAACCGATTCGTTCATTACCGTAAGTAACCCGATTTTAAGAACGAACGTGGAGTGTAATAATATTATACACATTGTAATTATATCGGAAATTTGTAGTATAATTGTTGGAACTCGTTGATAGTAGTGTGATTTGCAGTTTATTAAAAGACAAAGAAGCTAAGTCTAAATTGACTTACTACAGAGTTTGCAGTAAGGTATGTATATACAACAACAAAGAGGGCAGGTGAGGTATAGTATCCCACCTAGGTCCAACAAATGCTAGGCGACAAAGGAAGCATAATATCCCCATTATGAGTAAATTACAGAATTCTATCATGTTTTGTGAGAATAGCTTTTCATGAGAAGGGATACTCACAGGATTAAATACTCGTGAAGACCAATACTTACGAAAAAACCATCGATACCCACGAGAAAATCATAAATACTTGCGAGAAAATAACGAACGCTCGCGAAAATTATCTCAAATTCTTCTCAAACTCCTAAATGAATTCCTTATAATATTCCAAGTCTTCAAAATTCATTTATTCGTCGTTCTTTGTTTTAAATCCCTTTTATCTTACGAAGTATCAAACTTTTCAACCTATTCAGCGGCGATGGTCAAACCTTTTATCTAATATTTTATTAAATTTATATTTATTTTAATAGCCTTTATATTTAATAATTGTTAAAGGTGAAGCAAATTTTTTAAAGATTTTATTATTTTAAGTGGGTTTTAAGTATAGGATATCAATAGTAGAATAAATCCGTGAATTTCAATGGAAATACAATGTAAAAGTGAGTCTTTTAACCTTGTTTATAATAATAAAGGGTTATAGGCGAGGAGAAGCGGGTTTTTCTAAGCTATAAAGAGGCTTGTATATTGAGCCAAATTTTAGTTACATTAAATTATCAACCTTAAAATCCTATTATTAGTAATTTTAATCGTATTATTCTTTAATTTTTAAGTAACAATATTTATAATTGATCAAGTATTTCATTTTTAAGGTTTGAATATAACATGTATAAAAGCTTATCAATAAGTTATTAATAAAACAAAATAATATATTGGTAATTATTATTTGAAATCAAAGTTAACTTCTTAAGTGTTAATATCGATAGTTCAGATACAAATGTTATTAAGATTCTATTGTAACATTGGAATATATTAGATTTATAGCTGTTTAGAATATTTAATTATATATCAATCTAAGGCTAATTCGACCCCTTTATTTTTCCTTCTAAATTGGCCATTAGTTTCAGGATAATAGGCGGTTATTATTATTAATTTCATTATAAAACCTTTTTATAATCTTTGCTAAAACGCAAAACTTCAGATCGCTATCCGAGGTATTGTTTTCGGTAGAAGGTTAAAAATAATATGAAATGATTTAATATCACAACACCTTATTCATAAACATTATAGGTTATATATCTTAAGTAAAAAAAACGTCCGTTTTAATACTTTATATTTAACTAGTATAATAACATCGAAATTATTCTTATTAATAACTACTACGGTAAGTCCAAAGGAAAACCCGTTAATAAAGTAATGATGAAATCCATGTATATAGTATATATAAGTTATTTCAACGCATTTATTAGTCTAAAAATTTTTATGAGTTTTGAATAATTATTTTGAGTTTTCCCGGATCGCGGGTAGTCCCTATAATATATCTTAACTAATTTTTATTTCAATAGAAAATAAAGTCCGTCTAAAGTTATTATTATATGTTTGAAATCGAAATAATAACGTTTATTATAAATGTTGGCGATGAATTCCTATATTATAGCATTTAATAATATTAAACTTTCACGACCACTTGTATTTCGATTACATAAAAAACGGTTAACGAAACGAAAAAGGTACCCAAGTTTTTAAGTTAAAATAGTATACTCATCGTTACTTTTATCCCTCCTTAATTTATGTAATACTGATTCCCATATTTAATCTATTTAATAGTCAACTTAAAACCGCAGTTTTAATATATCCAATATTTAAGTTAATGTCATTTGTATAATTATATTTAAATTATCTGTAACTGGTGGATCATTATCAAATATTTCATAAAAAATGGGATATTTATCTATTTTCCCTATAAATTAATAGTTCAACGTTGGAAATTTCAATAGTTAATTTGGAAAACATTTACGGCGGCCCGAAAAATACATAATATCCAAGTTTCATACATTTAGGTAGATAAAAGCGTTAATAAACTGTTTATTGGCGCGGTCGGAAAATGTGGTATTTAGTGGAATTTGATTTACTATATCTTTACTATATTTTTATATTATGATAATCATTGTTAGGTGTAAATTGTTTAAAGTTATAGTACGTAGGCTAGTATAAGTTTAGCTAATATAAGAAATTTCGTCTTTAAAAAGTCCGTAATATAACTTTACTTTAGTAAAATACCGATTGAATAATACAATAGGTTGAATTATTGTACTGAAAATATATCAATAATATTTTCAAATAAAACCCTCTTCTTACTAAAACAAACATTTTATTCAATCTACATTTTAAGTAACTATTACCGGACAAAAATAAAAACCTGAGTAAATTAAAATAATATAAATGAAACACCCATATAAATATTTTTCAAATTCTTAAAATAAACTTTATTGTTTATTTTTCAGATCTAATTTTGTAAATTAAGTATAATGTTAACGTTTTCTTTTGGTTACAATATAAAATTTAACATTTTTCGAATTTACGAAAGTAATTAAACTTTAAGTTTTTACGATACGTTTGACAATTGAATAAAATACGAAATCAAGAGTTGTAAAAGAACTATTACATCTAAATACGTATTTAAGGAATTTGAGTTTTTAAAGAAAAATAATTTTCAAAACCCCAAAAAATGTTTCCTAGTTATAAAAAGATCTAAAAATTTAGGGTAACGTCCGATTAATTTAAAAAATTTAAAGATAATGTATAACTTTTTGGTAAAAGTGAAAATCCTTTTGGCGAAAACAAACCGAATATCTACATCGAGTAGGTAAAGTGATTTACAAACGTGTTCAAAAAAATATAATATTATTAATACAAGTTTTATAAAAATAGAAAAAATGCGTAAATATACGATTGATGAAGAGTTACGGGTAAAATGACGAATTTCGAAATCCTACAAAAATAACTTCAAGCCGTTTTAATATACGGTGGTTTATTACCGTAAATCAATTCTTAAATTATAGGGAAATAAGTGATTAAAATAAAATTTATGGGTATTTACCATTATATTTTATTGCTTCTTACGTAATTACTTAATAATATGGCTTAGTAACAGTTAATGGTAGTTATCTAAAACATTGAATTTATTCAAAGACTGAGGATTAACTTCATTTCGTCATTTAAAAATGTTATAAATTATTTGACAAATTGAAATACGGGTAAGCTGAATAGTAAAATTTAATCGGAACATTTTAAACGATTTTGGTTATAGAAATTATTAAACTATTTATTAGAAGGCTATTCAGTTCTTTTCGTAATAATACAACTATAATGATTAAATTACGTATGTTTCTAACTATAAATTAATAGTACTTTTATTGTTTTTTTCTTTAAAAAATTCATTATATTAGTATTCTTTTATATATCAAGGTATTATTTGTAAATTCTTCAAAGCTTAAATAATTGGATTTTATTAGCCGCGTTAATATGTATTACTTTTGTTGTTTAAACTATTAGTATATAATTTAGAGTTTGAATAACGAATATATTGGTAATAATTTGTGGTAATTCGTTCTTTACTCTAAGTTAATAATAAATAATCATTAAAAATCAATTGAAAAAAACTACGTGATTATGTAATTTACAAAGTCCACTAAAAGCGATTGATTATTGGAATTGATGAATTTTTAACTTAAATTTATAAGGTTAGGTAAAAAAGCTATTATTCATTCCGCGCAAAAGTTTAGATTAAACTCGTTCATTATAACCGGTATAAACGAATTATCGTCAAGAATTCTAAATAGCGTGAAATATATATAGTAGTCTTTTGAGGTTATCTCAATAAGTTATACTATAAATGAAAGGATTATTATAACGTTATTAATTTTAATCAAGGCCTGTAAAAATAGATTTTAATTAGCTTCAAAATAAGTTAAATTTTCGTATATATCTATAGTTTTTAATCTTTTTTTAAGATCATTTATTATTTTTTCGATTGTATCATACACCTATATAATACAAGGCGTAAAAGCAAGAATTATTACGTTTAAAGCAACCAAATTCTAAAAAAAAAATATATATTAACGACTTTTGGGTAGGTCAACGTAATCCACTTAGACTTGTGTGGTCTATCCAGGTTATATTATTACGGAAAAACAAATTTTTATTATGCAGACCATTAGATTAAAACTTATTTTGTGTATAGTAAATAGGACCTTAACTTTATTATCGTAAAATATAATTATATCCTAGAATATAAAAATATAAACCTAACGTAACTTTATCTAATTATTAGTAAAAGGGGCGTAAATATCGAGTATTTTGATAACCTAGGCTTTTGCCTTTTTACGTAATAATTTATGTAAGCTGTTTGTTTTGTAACCATGGACCTAAAAGTTTTATTTAACCTTTATTTTGAATTGAATTATGGGTTTTATAACGTTTATAACCGTTTTAAATTCCTGTACAGGTACTTGAAATGTAATAAAGTTTAAAAGTTAATTTTTGAAAGATTTGATTTCACACTTCTTTTACCTGCATTAACATCAAGGAATATAATAAAGTTTTCACTTTTATTTGTAATATATTTACGATCGGGTATGGTAATCTGTAGATATTTGTAGCCGCCTATCATTAAGGCAATCTTGTTATCGATAATTTAAGTTATAATAACTTTCAACCTTTTAATATTATTAACGGTTTCGTTTAATGTAGGCTTATTAATTTGGCGTAAGTGTCTACGTATAATATATGTGTTAAAGTAACGTGAGCCGAATAGGTTTTTAGATGAATAAACAATTAATTACATGAATTAAAAAAAACTTTCTATAACAATCGCAGGGTTTTTTACTAAGCTTAGGTATTTCGATTACATTATCTAAAAAAAAAAAAAAAAACCCGAGTATATGGAGTAAAAGAGTAAGGAGTTTTCGGATAATTACGAGGTTTAGTCGTCGTTAGTGCTTAAATTAACACTATGGATACGGAGGTCGTGGTTGCGACAGTGGTTACAACTGTCTTTGCGGTGTTTACGACTGTCATAGCTATGTTTACGACTATTACGACAGCATTTATAATTATTTTGTTTTCTGCGATTTCGTTCTCGTTATTGTTCGTCTCGTTTTTACTATCGAAAACGATTTTTACGACGTTAGTAATCTTGCTTACAGTCTTAGTAGTGGTTATATAAACGACCGTACCTTCTACTTTAAGCCTTGTAACGATCATTAGGGTGACGAGTATTTTTATACATTTTACGGGAATTTTCGCGGTGACTACGAAAATCTTATTTCTTTCCAATGTTATTTTTCAAAATTGGTCGATAATGGGGAAACTTGTGCTTTATTTTAGCAAATAATGTAGTGTTATTCTTCTCACTATTCATTATATACTCGTGTATTTGCTATCCTTGACGGAAAAAAAAAAGTATTAATAAGTATCTACGTCTAATAAGGATAAAAGGTCGACTATTACTTCAAATTAATTTTTGTTATACTTGTCCATAGTTTCGATAACCTTAACGAACCGTATTTTCGTTTCAATGTATTTTTAACCTGTATTTGTTATTTAATAGATAACGAAGATGGAAGGTATATTTTCGATACTTAGTGATAACACGGTTAACATCTATTGAAAAACTTATTATAAAGAAATTTATAATTTCCAAGAGGCTTCGAAAATATAATTTATAACGATTAAATAAAATGAGCTTAATATTTTACTAATAAACCGCTAATCTGTATAAGAATATTCAAAACAATTTGATTGATTAGCTTTCGACGCTAGGGTTAGCGTTCGTCAATAAATCTAGCCATTGCTAAAAAAAAAAAACATTTGTGAATGTAACGTCTTTACTTATGGTTATAATACCAAGATTTAAGGGATTGGTGTATTTTAGGTTAAAGACTTCTACCTTATCTCTTTTAAAGCATATTTCTCCCGTATAATATTTAGAAAAAAGTCGTGAAACTTCGTGTTTTTTTTTTTTTCCTCGCTTTTTCGTAGTTTGTGTTTTTATTTTCGGTGGCGGTTTCGCATTTGAGGTTTGTGTTTACGGTGGTTGATAGTTTACTCGCGAATATAACGGTTTTTTTCGCGAAAACAACGATTGTTATCGCGAGAACAACGGTTCTCTTTATAAGTATAAAAGGTTGAATGGAGAGATCAAGGCGATAGACGGGAAAATTGGGGTAAGTTATGAGAAGAATTTTGTCGTATAGTAATTCAGGTGAAAGCAATTCTCCTGGCGACTCCTGCCGAAACGTGTTTTTTTTATCTAATTTTTTACCTTACTTATATGGTTATTTTACCCATCGAGGCATTTATTTAACGTCATAAAGTTCTAGTTAATTTTCCGATTAATAGAGTCGCGGATGCAAGTTGTGAAAGACTCGTTATTACTATTTGAAGAGGTAGCAATTTCGGTAAAACCTGGTACTAAGTTTTCAAATATCGTTTGTGTTGGCGTGTGGAAGCGAATTGAGGTTGATGATGAAAAAAGAAGGGAGATACGAGATGGTTGCTATTTAGTAGTTAAGGTTTTTAATTGTTGGCCTCGAATTTATTGTAGCAGTATAAGAGGAAGTTGTAACTGATTGGTTAATAACGCTTATAACTATTTTCTTGTCATAGAGACCAATAGAAGGAAGGGGGGGAAGAAGGTATAAGGTCTGTCAAATAACTTAGGAGACTAATGATGATTTTTTTTGGTGGTATGTACTATACCCTTTTTGGTAGCAATAAAGCCTAGTGGTAATCAAATTTGGTGGCAATTAAGTTTCGTGTTAACTTGATCAGTTGTTTATAGCTACTATTTTTTGGAACTAGTTGGTGGTGGTGTAATTTGCAGTGCATTGAAATATGATGAAGCTAAGTTTAAATTAACTGATTATAGAGTTTGTAGTACAGTATGTATGTATAACAACAAAGAGAGCAGGTGGAGTATAGTACTCCATTGAGATCCAACAATAATATTAGGTTTTCATATATGTATAATTATTATAAGTATTATGAATACTATTATCAAACAACTAAATTTACTACTTATTTAGATGGATATTTATATGAAATCTTAATACTTAAATAAGTGTTCTTTTATTAAGCACAATAAATTAAGAACCTTTAATAATAAATGTAATAGTTTTTTATGAAGCCTATAGATGCAAGAAAGTTTTATAATTCCCCTAAATAAACAGAAAACATAAGTTAATATACATTATAAAAACAGGTTGAATCAAAAGTTAATAAGGTTTTCAAATTATAATAAATAAACAGTTTATATCAAAAGATAAGTAAACCATTTACTTCAACCTATATATAAAAGTCATTTGTGATTTGTAAATTGATTTATATATTACGTATATGAAAGTCAATGTTAGTAAAGATTTATCGTTGTAACGTAATCGATTCGAATCACTGTGGTCGAAGTAACTGGTGCTGCATTGAAATTGGTTGTGGGTCAGTTCTAAGTTCTAAGTTTAGTAGACCGCTAGCCGGTCTACACGCTAAATTGTATGGCCAAACGCTTTGGCCTATGTCTCACTTTGAAGTAGGCACCTACAATACTGCACTTGCAGTGCAATCCCACAAACTATAGCTAATTTGCAGTAAGTATAATCAACTAAACTAACAGTTTAATTGACTTAACTTTATTGTATTTAACTGCTATTCCAATAGTTAAAGTATTGAAGTTCACAATTCGTAAAGAATTATAATATAATATTAAATCGATAGATATAACACTATTAATACAACGGTTAACTTGTGAATTTATACATTAAACTGTGTATATTGCGCACGGAAAAGTTAATGGTTTAGTCCGTTATTTAATTAGTTTTTCGTTGTCAGTATTCGAAGAATAACTTATTAATGTTGTAATCATGACATATATAATATAATTACTTATACAAATATTCATACTAGTATAAAACAATGGAAAGATTATTATTGTTAATTTAAACCAAGTATTTTGGTTTATTATACAAGGGGAAAGGGAATACACAACCACTTTTAGCACGGGGTATGTATTAGCCCCATAATATATAAACCAATAAGTGGAAGCCTGCTGACCGGCTCTCGCATTCGAACGAAATTAATCATCCATTAACTCTTTACTTGAGCTAGCTATATTATTGTTACTTCGACTACAGATTCGAATCGACCATAGCAACTACTCTAAAGCCCTACCAACAATATAGGTAGATACAATGCACATCTAGAAGTCTACACCTAAATTGATCATCGTACCATTTACCCACTTGACCTATCAAGCAACTGACTTGTTGTTTTGGGTCCCAGGTATCGTGGGAATACACACCACCTCGCCATAGCGCTACTGGCTTCACGTAAGTAACGTAACCAACAACAAGAAAAGGACCCTGATCTCTGGATCTTCACTTTTCCTTTTAGTCGCGACCTTGCATTCCTACACTCTTGTACCGACCGCCCTTTCCACACAAGTTTCCATATATAGCCAGCGGGTCAAACCGTACGTACGTCTCCGGCTGGGCATAGTCCACGAACTGGTCCCCCAAAAGCCCGCGCAAATATGCATTCCCGCCGACGCCGCCCGCCCCGCCATCTCTTGCGCGGTCCCGCCCACGGCGCCACCACCAGCAAGCGAGTCCGTAGACGCCCCCCCACCGCCCTCCCCCCCAAACATACATTTGCGCCCCAACCCAACCCAACCCAACCCACCTTATTGGTCCATATAAGAACCCACACGGCGGTAAAGGTAGCCTTGCCAAGACGTTGCCTGTTCCGATGGGGGGCGACGGCGTAGCCCGCAACGGCTTCGAACGCGGCATGGGATGTTGCGGCTGCGACGGTCGGGTTGAACAAGAGGGAGTGGCACGCCGCCCCCCACACGACACCCCCCGTTCGTCAGCCTGGTAGCTGCTCCTCAAACACCTACGAAGGCGCAGGCGGCGGTGTCTTGGGAGCGGTGGCTGGCTTTGGAGGTCGGCACCGCCGGCTGCGTAGCCATGGGGCACCAGAGGCCACGATCCGTTCGAACTCCAATGTGCGCCATTATCAGTCAGTACGTGGTTTTCTAGGTCAGCTGGGATGTCCAAGTTCTGTATCAAGCTGACTCTCATCTATCATCGCTAAATGAGCCCCCGAAGACGACAATAGATAGACGAGTATGTTTCGCTGGGAGCAGACCTTGCTAGTGGCACCGCCGCTGCGACGGCGGCGGGTGCGAACGTGATTGATGAAGCGTACAGAACGGCAACAGACTCGACTATGCCACCGAGTCAAACAAGTCAAAGAAGGCCCGATGAGGAAACTGGCCATGGAAGGGGCGAGCATCTCCGCCAACGAACAGCGGAGCTACTGTAGTGAAATTCTCTCGTCAGCTATGGGAAGCTCTGGGCCACAGCTCAGCACAGTCTTGCTCGTCTCGTGAAAAAAACACGGTGGGCGATGCTCTGTGCTCATGGGTTGGGCATGCCGCGGGGAAGAATGCTTGGGGAGCCAACACGCTGCACATACAAAGCCTCACTCGTGCAACAAGATGACCTGACCTCAACCGCAATTCTGAGCCTTGGAACGGTGCTTATTTTGAAAGACATTGTCTCAACGTCAGGACTAGCCATGACCCCACGTGCAACCCGGGGATTCCTCCCAGCTTCCTTTTACCCCTCGGCCCTTCGCAACGACAGCCTGGCCGCGGTTCAAGAATCTTGCTCGCCTGGACCACGTGCCGAAAGTGAAAAATGTGGTTCTGGTTGGTCTCTTCGCGCCATCTTGTTTATCGAGACAGCCGTCGTGAAATACGACAACTCCTGGTGTCGACCCGGTACTGAACGAACATGCAGCAGTAAGCCGTGGGTTATACCATTCATTGTTGGGTACCTGGGCCGCAAAGCAGAGGTCGGACCCATGGCATGTGGGCTAGGAGGGGGGCACGGCTTCGACAGAAAACCACTATTGCGGCACGGGTCTTCTGGCGAGATAGCGTATGTTGTCAACGAAACCTTCGACCAGGAAATCGTAGTTGTTGGGCATTCCTTGTGCGGCTCGCCGTCCTTGGTCGACCACAGCATCTGTGTTGAGCTCGATCTCTAGCTCGTGTGTCTTGTGCTGCTGGCTGTTAGTTTGTTGATGGCGCACGGCGCAAGGCGTGGAACTACGAACCTGGGGACCAGGCCCGGCTTCAGGCTGCGACACCTGGGTGAGATCAACCTGGTAAAGACCTTGCCTGTAACTCAACCGATCCTTGTGTCGATCAGCTCGGTCGGGCTGGCCTATCCCATCATCCAAACCCTCCACGCCGTTGTAGTCCACTTCGACATTCACCGTGATCCGGCAGTCCAGCATGGCCCTCGGCATGTGAATGTGCAAGTCCTTGACCTTGACTTTGATGATCCTAGCGATGACGCGGCGGTCTCTGTCTCTCGTAACTCGGATTGACGGCATTCTCCCATTGCCCTCCTCGATAAGTCTAACAAGAATCGGCGGCAAAGCTGCGCTGGGGTCTTTCAAGTCGAGGAAATGGTCAATCTCCTTTGTATGGACGTAGTTGATAGGCACGCGCGGCTCGGGGGAGTTCTTGTTGTTCGGGTTCTGAGGGCTGGACTGCTTGACCAGCACATTCAGATGATCGTTAAAGAGCTTGTGCTTCGACTGTTCCACACCTTGTCAGCAAGTGTGTAGTACATTCACACCGCGTGCAAAGATTGGCAGTACGTACCTCGTCCATGTCGCTCACAAAGCCGGGAACGTTATGGGTGTAATATGGGTCCAAGACGGTCTCTGATGCCACTGGCGGATGGAACCGGAATCTCGCCCCTCCGTCCGACAGATAACCCAGTTTCGCCTCGATCTCGAAATGAATTCCGGGTTGGCCGTGCAATCTGGTCAAGTCGTTGGGTTGAACGACGTGGGCGAACAGGAAATCCGCAACGGCTTTGACCATGTCGTCCATAGGATAGATGTCCGCAATGGTGGGCTCCCACGGCCCTAGCATCGTCGCCCTTGGTTTATGAAGCGGCACCGGAGGGGGTTGGTTCGCGACGGGGCCAGGCACGTTGGCGCGAGATGCATCTGGAGAGACATGGCGACTGCGGGGCCTGTCTGGACGAGAAGCGGCAATGGAAGGGTTAGCTGCGCCGTTTACGTGAGGGTGGTTGATGTGCTGTTTGCGGAGGTAAAAATTGCCTTTTTTGAGTTGTTGTTGGTGGTCGTAAGGCAGCGCCCAGACCGGCGGTCGGGCATGTCTATGTTTGCGCCGCGCTGGCATTGAAGCGGGAGCGTCGGCGTGGTGCGCAGCGACAGGACGAGAAGAGCTTCCAGGCCGGTCAGGCCGGTACGAGCCATTGGCAAACGGAGGCGGCCGCGGCTGCTGTTGCTCCAATTCTTTCTCGATGAGATCCCTGTCGTCCATCTTTCGCTTGGCAGGGGTTGAAGCGCGCTCGGTTGTGGTGGCGGAGGCGGTCAAAGGTGGAGCCTCATGCGCCAATTTGGGCAGGTCCTCCCTGATCGGGGCCGAATTCGAAGACATCTGGCGAGGGTCCAAGTCAGGGGGCGGACCTGAAGGCCCCGAAAGCGAGGCTTGGGAGTGGCCAGTGCTGGAAGGAAGACTGGGCACGCGAGTCTTGGGGCTCACACTAAGGCTGCGCTCGCGTTCGCTCTGGGACAGAGACGCGCGATGGGGATTCACAGCGTGGGAAAGAACTTGAGGTTGCTCGTACGTGCTTGGTGTTCCCCTTTGAACGGGGGCCTGGGGAGAGGGTTGCGGCCGCGGCGCAGCGCTCGGCGAGGGCTGCTGTGGTGGCTGCGAGTGTTGCTGTTGTTTCGAAGGATGGGCGTACGGGATCCCTGGGGGTGGCGCACGCTGCTGGTAAGGACTGGGTGGCTGCGGTTGCGCAAAGGTTCCCGTGCCGACTGATTGTCGCGATCCCAAGGACAAAGGAGGACCGTGGGGAGTGGGCGGCTGTGACGGCGGGCGCATGTGGTCGGATGGCGGCAACTGGTGATTTGAGGGGACAGGACTCGCGAAGTGCTGGGAATAAGCGTGATAGCTCTGCGATGAACCAGACCGTACATGCTGCTGCTGCTGTAGCTGCTGTAGCTGCTGCTGCTGCTGCTGCTGCTGCGTGAGCAGGTGCGGATGCGCGCCGCCGGGCAAGCCCACGGGCGGCGTTTGTGGCATGGTGGAGGGTGGAGGATAGTAAGCAGGGGGCGGATGATTCGTGGCGCATGGGCTCGCCATGGGGCCAGGCGGTTGCGAGTAGCTGTCGCGTGAGTCCCTGGGGGGGTAAGGGCCTTGTGGAGGGTATCGGTTGGACTGGACGGGGCTCGCAAGATCGGGATGAGGGTGAGCGGGGCCGGGGAATGGGTATCCTTCTCTATCGGACCGGATGGAAGCGACAGGAGTCCTGACAGGGTAGGGGGATTGGGGCATGGAGCTGGCGCCGGGCGAGCGCATGTCGTGAGGACCAGAGAGCTGTTGTAATGGAAGAGGCGGGGGGCGACCTGGGCCAGCGTAGGGAGTGCCGACCGGGTGGGTAGGAGGCGAGGCGAAGTGAGGTTGTTGGGCGGGGTGATAGTCGCGCGACATGGCTCGAGCAGGCGGGGGTTGGACGGGGTGTTTGTACTCGAAAGATTGTTGAGGGCCGGATTGGATCGGGGTGGAGACTAAAGGCTGATGCTGGTGTTGCGAAGCGGGTCGAGGATGCGCTGGTGGTTTGGTAGGGCGTGAAGCTTGGGCGGCCGGGCCGGAGCCATCATTCAACATAGCCTTTAGATCCATGATTGCAGGTGTTGATGTATATCGAAGGGACTGGAGCCCTGGGTCTGGCGGGCGGGGCGACGCGACACGGGTGGCAGTCGAGCAAAACTGGTAGCGGTGGAGGAGTGCGCAGGTGTTGAGGTGACAGCTGTCGCGTGTCGCAAATTGTGCCGGATGTCACGGTTTCGACAGCCTCATCAGCAGGACCTCAATACCAAGCCAGGATGAAACAAGGTGCCTCTCAGTGCGCTGGAGCTGTTTTTCAATTGCTATGTTCCATGCTTCGACGAGCCGTTGAGTGCAGAGAGGCACGCTTGGATGAGTCGGCGGCGGTGATGGGCGGGAGGCCCGTTGGGCTGGGCAGCGCAGCGGGACCAGGGCGCGGAGCGGAGCGGTGCAGAACAAACGAGTCTACTGCGACTGCTGTCGCATCATCAGGCGTTGTGTAGTGGCGTGGCGCGCGCGGATGGTGTTGCGTGTTCAGAGCTGCGCTGAGCTGCGATGTGCTGTGCCGACGCAGGTCGCCTTGTGCCGCCGATGGCTTGCTTCTGCACGGGTCGGATGCAGGTTGGATTCGGATTGGAGAGATGGGGGTGGTCTGGCGCAGGCACGCGCGCGTGGGAGAGGACGCTGGATGGAAGCAGGCAGGTCGGCGACGAGGCCAAGAGACGGGATACAATAGAATGCGAGTCACCAGAACGCGATGCGATGCGATGCCTTGCGATGCCTTGCAATGCCTTGCAATGCCTTGCAATGCCTTGCAATGCCTTGCAATGCCTTGCAATGCCTTGCAATGCCTTGCAATGCCTTGCAATGCCTTGATGCCTTGCAATGCCGTGCGATGCCGTGCGATGCGATGTGATGCTATGAGATGCAATGTGAACTGATCTGATTTGATGCGATGCGACAATGGGTGGCAGTGAGTGCGGTGAAGTCGAAGAATGGAATGGGAAAATGGGAATGGAACTGGGTTAGGGACGTGCAACGTTCGCGATGCCAAATGCCCAAGGCCAAATGCAAATTATGCACGCCGCACACACAACCTCAGCCTCTGCTAGTGTACTTGCTATGTATCTGTAACAATGCCCACGGCAAGTCAAGTTCGAGCGCAATTACTTCCAACAGGCACAAACCTGCTCAGTTTTGTGAATCCTCCGTACTGTGCAGATAGATGCAGCTGTTTCCGCAAACGGCAACCTGGTGTTTTCTCAGCCACAGTCTGCTGCTGGTCGCGAGCATGCTCCTCCTGCAACAGGACTGTACAAAATAGTGGACAAAATAGCAGTTGACACGGACGAACAATACGCATGGACTATGGGATCCTTCGCTGGTAAACCAGTAACCAGGGCGGCCACTTGAACGTTACATAAGCAGACCGGGGTGGTGGTGGGGGTGGAAGTATTTACGATTTGTTTTGTTAATAAAATGCAATACAATTTACTGCAACTGGGGTGACGTACAACAAGTTGTAAGAATAGTATCTATTTATACAAAGGATATGAACTAACACTACTATATAAATAATAAAGTAAGAATGACTTGATAGTTTTTACAATTAAAAACTTATAATTTTAACCTATTTTACTTATATTATACATTTGTTACTTGAATTTTAAGAAATTGAATCGATATTGTAACAACGATTGACCTATTGTCAACCTCAATCAATGGATTACTCGATAATTAGAACCTATAAAAAGGTTGAGTAAAAGAGAAAAACACCATATATATTGTTTTTATCGTTTATTCACCTGAATTTATCGATTGTTTAGATTTTGCATACTTTTTAGCGTTATTATATTTATTATGAAACGTTTTTTTATTAGTCGGTTCGAATTTGGAATAGAACTTGTAAAGAATTTGCGAGTTGATATAGATAATTGTAGGCATTGGAGGTAATTCCAATAATTTGATAATAATATTGAATATGCTATTAATTATCATACCAATATAGATTTTTACAACTATATTATTAATTTTACATAACAACATGTTTCGTATTATACGTTTTTATTCAACTGATATCTAATAAACAAATTCATCAATAATTATCACTTGTCTATCAAACTTATTTTCATAGACGAGTATTACAAGAATTCAATCTGGAAGATGATATCAGGGTTGTTAATAAAAAAATCATTTGTAAAAATCATTGATTTCACCGTTGTTAGGTTTATCGGTACTATGATAATACTTTTATCCAAGGTCTATATTTTCTATAAATACGTTTATTGAAACGATTCATATCTTCATTTAATATATTTTAAATTCATACTTTCACTAATAAAATTTATAATATGTTAGATTTATAAAGCATTATAATGTACATTGCTCAAGCCTTTTGTTTCATATAATGTTAAGCTTTTGCGTTGTCGATTCTATCGACTTTTACCAAATTAGTGGCCTATCTCTTTTAGTGTAGGTTGAAATACGTATAACCATTATTAATACCGTGGATTCATATTAACGATTAGTTGAAGTCCAATTATATGCCTTTAATCCGCATTTTTCATCAGTTGATAATTTGAAAGGCATAAATCCATTATGATGCATTGCTTTGTTATCATAAAGCTTACAATACCTAAAAAAAGTTTCGTCAGTTTACATACTAATTATACCCAAACTTTTACTTTTTATAATTTGTAAACACAGATCAAAAGTTAATAGTTTCATATTTAGCCTAGTTTTGAAATGCCCTTAATCTATTAGAAACCAATCAACGCATTTTTAACTCATTTGCATAGGGTTTAACGTAACGTATAATCGTTCTAACAATGAATTTGTAATATAGCTCTTTTAATAACTTTAATAGTATAATCCGTTATAAGTCAGTGATAGATTGAGTATAAATTCAGGTAATATAGCGGTTATGAAAGTTGAACCCATTGTTTACGCTAGTAGGTAAATTGGTATCAATTGCGACAAGTAAACATTAATTGAGTTTTTGGATTTTAAGCGACTCGATTTATATTTAGTTTTAATCTTTATCACCGTAACCTTCAACAATCAGTCTTGACTTTTGTTATTAACGATCCACAGTTTTGTAATTGACCTCAAAAACTATTCTTGATTTAAACATTTTTACGTCTTGCCCTTCAAATTGTACTAATAGTGCAAATTGTATTATGTTATGGTTCAAAATCCCGTTCATATTGATTTAATCGTTTTCCTCAATATCTTATCTTGTCTGTCAATAATACTTTTAGCATGTAATTTGATGATTATCTCGTTCTCTTTCATTTTAGTCTGTACGTCAACGTATGAAGAAGACAATGTAATGTTTGAAGATAATAGTAATGGTAGATGTTAGATGGAGAAGAAGCATCTAGAGAGTGTATGCCTTAAATGAGAGCTTAGATACTCTAACTTAAGTCGTAAACCTATCATGTACTTCGATAGCTTGTTTCCTTATACTTGGTAATTAAAGTAGTATTTACCTTGAATAATAGTATTTATATAGACAATCGTTACTTTATGCTTGGAGCACTAATATCTATAGTTTGATAATGAAAGTCGTTATTCGTAGTGTAATTTCGAAAATTACTACTTGTATACTTAGTAGAGATAGGAGTGATATTTTGTTCAAAGTTCCAATCACTTATTTAGTAATGATAGATTATTATTGAATATTTAATAGTGATAGTACGATGTAGGTCGTCAATCTTTTTAAAATGCTAGCGAATTTTACAACCACATAGTTGTTATTACAAACGCATGATTATCGATATTACACGGTATGTAGATAATATAGAATGGGGTAGAGTTGTTAATTCAGGCAAAAATAAATTATTTAATAATGTATTACTATTACTAGGTTAACCCCCAATTAAGTAAATAACGCTTTTACATTTAATTATTCAATATTAATCAACATATATAACATACCTTTTTATAAGACTAAAAAAACGATAACGTTTGGCGCGCAAGCGTATATGTGATGAAAAAGCCGTCTCTGTCGTCGTTGCCCTTACATTGACATAAACCGACAATAACGCCGCTGCCTACCTTAATAACCCCTCCACGAATTTTCTTACCCTCATTATCTTCAACCATATATACCACCCTCTCTCCACTTAAAAACAAGAGCTTCTATAAAATTGAAAATAGTAATAAGAGGATAAAGTATAATGTTAATAATAGGAATAAAATTAGAGATATAAGAAGGTTATTAACTTTACTTATTCGCTTAAAATTAAAACCATATTTTTGTCAGTTATACTTATTAAACGCCATAAAAGTACTATTAACGAGTTTCAATACGGTATGTGATCTTCATATCTCTGATCGTAACATCTATTAGCATTCACGTAAATGAGGTCAATATAGTGGATTTAGCTCGCCATTTAAAGACACGCCTTACCAAGGTACACAGGGAGAGCGCCTTAATGTGTAAGGTCCTAAAGTGTAGGACCAAAATTAACGCTTCAGACCCCTTTATATTTACACCGTGTATTCTCTACGCAGTCTCCACCGCTGGAAGTAAATTTTCTAGGGAGTGATACTAAAATGTGAGTATATTTGTGCGTTAATTCCGTTACAAGCAGAGCGGTAACAGCTATACGCCCGATCTTATAGTATTAATCTCGTTTATTAACGCCTTCCTACGCACCCACCGTATTAACAATAGGTTAGTCTACTTTTTTAATACATAATTTGAGGCTTCAACTTATTTTTTGCCCAGTATAAACAAACCATCTTCAACCTTACATTAACTTTCTTGTCATGGGTACATGGATCACTATATTCAGAAAGGTAGGGGGCCTATACTGTCAATCCTAATAGTGTTCAAAAAAAAAAAAAATCAGGTCCAGCCGCTCTTAATACCATCACTTTTGGTAGCACTTTAGACGTTGCAATGTTGTCGATTCGATTGGTTGAAGTAACAGTAGTATTGCAGTAGTCAGATAGTGGGTGTATTATTTTAGGTTTAGCAAACTGTTAGCCGGTTTTCATAGTAATTTTTATGACCCATTCCTTGGCCCGTGCTCTAGTGTAAAGTGTGGCTTACTATACTCAACTTACAGACAATACAGTAAGGCTTTACAAAACAATAAACTCAATTTACAGTTTAGTATAATTAACTTTACTGTAAGTAAAGTTGACCTACTGTATTACATTTAGTACTATTTTAATACTAGCAGCTTTTTAATTTGTGCGCATACGTTAGTGTAGTTAACTAATATTTTCCGGTTACCAATGAATTACCTACTCGTCAACTAACTAAACCCTTGTTAATTCCAGTTAACTTCTATATCAAATTGTATCTAATTATATTTAATCTAAGCCTTTTTGACCTTCATTATTCTGTGGCTTCGAGATCCGAGTTTTTTTAACTCTCATAAAAAATCGTCAGCTATAGGTTTTTACAAACTTTCAATTTAACTATATTAACTAAACAAATCTATATCGTTAATTTTCTGGTAGTTTTTCAGTTTATTGGTATATCCCTAGTCGCTGCCACATAATTTAGGCTTATCAAGCGGCCTATTAACGTAACCTTCGATGTTTATAGTTAATTTTTTACTATTTACAAACCTGTTCATGGCCTCATTCGGCGTTACTTTCGTTGTAGTATGAGCAGGATTATTTTTACCGTTGATTTATTGGAACTACTTAATCTTTATTTTTTGTAGGATTTACGAAGTGCTATTACGTCGATTATCAGGTTTTTTTTGCTTATGATTCACAGTTTTTAAAGGTATTCGAGAAGTCTTCTCGAGTTTGTATAGATTACTACCTGGATAGGAAGAATCTTCAACAACTTAATAATAAAGTTAAGGGTTTTTTATAATAGTATATATATATCCAAACTTGCCATTAAGATATAAACCTCCAAAGTTAGTAACTTTTATGTAATCATCTTATATTTAATGAAGGTCTAAAAATTCAGGTTGCCATTGATATTGAATTGATTCCTCCGTCTATTTTCGTTCATAAGGATTGTTAGAAAGTCGATTTATGAAATTAAATCGATGTCATTCGTCAAACGTCTATCTGTAAATATTATTAACTTGACTCTTGATAGGTCGATTAAAACTATGTTAATTTTATGATCTAGATTTCGCATTTCTAACTCGAGCCGTTTATTCATCTGGTCAAAGTTTTTATCTGTTAGTTTTTATACTTATAAAGCGATAGATAAGGTGTAATATAATTTCGGTTAATATAAAATAGCAATATAATTGTTAAGAGTACACTGTTTAAGGGACCGTTAGGTCTGAACTACGTAAATTCTGTCTATTAAAGCCAAATTAATATCTTAGCCCTTTTAACTAAAACTAAGGCTAATATTAATATTAAGCATGCGGATCAACGATTCATTAAAATTAGATAATTACCTTTCGTTAATATTATTACCGGTTTGTAATTTCAGAATTTGAAGTTCTTAATCGCCTGGTGTTCTGATGTTACAAAACTAGCCGTTCCAACTAAAAGGGTATCCTTAATTTTTATACATATCAGGCCAAAATTCTTTTTTATGTTACTAATAAATATGGGTCGTATTTTCAAAACTTTATAACTAGCCATAAATTGAAATACAACTGTTAGGTTAGAAAACAATAAATGCTCTTAGTTAATCCGTATAATGGCTAAATAAATCGTATTAACATCCCTAAGAAGTAAAAATACGTAGTTTTTATAGCAATTCAAATAATACAATCTGTTGTAAATCTGTGGTTAATTACATGTATATTTATGTTATATTATAGCTATTAAACGTAAATTTACTTTGAATTTTGATTAGTTAACTTCCTGTTAAAATGACTATAAAACGTGAGTTAATTTTTTCCATTGTTGGCGATTACGTAAAGATCCAGCCGTTAGATTTATCACCGTATCCTTAAGCGATTAAACATAATGTTTTGTACAGCTGTCCCATAGTTTTGCCTTTAACTTTATAAATAATCCTTGATTGAAAATTCGTAACATTTAGGGTTTCAAAGTTAAAATTAACCTTCGATATATATCATATGACTTTTCAAATGAATAAGACTTTAATCTCGACCCCATCGCTTTTTTAAAAAAAGTTTGATAGAGGGCTTAATAATTTCTTATATTCGGAGGTTTAACACTAAGTTTTCGTTATCCTTTTTTCTTCTTGCTTATTAGAATACTATTGTAAATGCGACGCGATATATGTTTCTTTTTTTAACGTTCCTTTTTTTCCGGGGGTTATTCACGCCGGTAACCTTTTATATATTTGTTTATAATGTATAAAAAAAGTTTATATTAACTCAGTCGTTAAACTTAAGGGTCTTCATCTTCAATAACCTTAATTTAAAGCTTAATTAAGGTAATTTGAAAAAATTAAAAACCGTTGACGGTTTTGACAGTTACTTTAAGGGTTACGATATTTAAAATATTATATAGGCTCTTTTATTGACTCGGCTCTTATTATGCAATAACTTTACTTTATAAAGTTAAATTAAATACCTCGATTATTATAAAGCCATCTTTAATGTGAAGGGTATTATTGACTTAACGGCGTACCGATTCCCTTTATAATTCTTTTAATGCTTTACCGTAAGCCGTAATATGCTTTTAGGTCTTTACTAATAGTTGGGATTTATTTGTGAGGCGTGGGTACGCTTTAAATACCAACAACGTTAGCATTAGGCTGTTAAGATCTATAATATCATTCAAGTCTTTTACCGCTATCAAAAGTTGTACCTCCGGATTCGTAAAGTTTTTAATTTCCAATATGAGGATATTGTACGTTCAATGAATTAGGGTGTATAACCCTTTTACCTTTTCAATATTTTAGTAGACATTTATAAGTACTTACTTATACCAAATATGTTGAAATAGTACTACATGCAGTGTAGTAGATCAACATTACTTACAGTAAAGTTGACTAGACTAAACTGCAAGTTGAGTGTATTTCTTTGTGTAAACTTACCGCATTGAGTGTAAGTCGAGTGCAGTACACTGCATTTCACTTTAGGGTACGAGCCAATCAATTAGCCATACAAATTACAGTGTAGACCGGCTAGCGGTCTGCTAAACCTAGAATAATACATCTACCACTTAAACAATGCAATACTACTATTATTTTGACTAATCTAATCGACAACGTTGTAACATCTAAAGACCTATTAGAGAAGGCCTACCAACACTAATCAGTGTTTTTGAGGTTAAGCACAGATTAACTTAGTAAAAAAAGAAGCTACTTTCAGGTTACGCTTTACAGCTACGGCGGTTAGAGTAAAGGAAATATTCTTGCAAAAGACCTTTATTAGTACTACGTTAATCTATAATGGCAGGAAAATAGAAAAGACTTTTTGGGTTACGTTAGTCCATAATGGCGATCTGTAAGTAAGCGATGGTATCATTATTAAAAACACCAAAAAATACTTATTGTTCCTTCTTAAAAACGTTAAGATTGACTATTGAAAGTATTAAATTTCGGCAAGTTGGCAAACGGCTAGGTCAGTACTGGTACAAGTGCTACTACTATACAAACGACTAAGTTTCGACGACAAATTACCTATATAATAAACAACCTTCGCCTTTTATCACTAATAATGACCTTTGATCTTACCCTCTACACCAAAATTTCCCCCCTACTTTACTCTTTTCACTTCCTCCACACTAATTCAATCGTTAAGTTCGCTGTTTTGAACGAAAACACCAAGAATCACCAATTCTCACCGACAAAAACCACGTTACGCAACTCTACATTAAATTTCCAAGTTCCCACGCAACTTTACGCTAAAACACCAAATCTCTACATACTAGATTACCAAGTCCCTCGTCGAGCTAGTCCTACATAGGCCAAAACCTCAAGATATCTACTGCAAGCGCTCACTTTAAAGCCATTACCGACCTAACCAAAAAGGAAGCAATTAAGACTTTTGAAGCTACTTTTACCAAACATTATAATTGTAATCTTTGGAGGGAAGAGGTTAACGAAAACTTAACCGAAGGGTACCTAGCTAACTTCATCGGCTATTTCATCGTTAACCAAGAAGGCGGCGAAAAACTTAACTGCAGCGACCACGTTTTTCGAAACTTCCGCTACATCTTGAACGACTAAACTATTAACATATAAAAAAAAAAGTCCAACAAGGCTTTAAGTTGAGGTTAAAAGCTACACTTAAATGTCGGGAGATCTACGTGCCAAAAAAGGGCTTTACCAAGGTAGCTAAAACCCTTTTCAAATTAACTGAGCTTAAAGAATTCCTTTAAAACCCATGGCTTGAAAAAAAAGGGTGTTACAAAACCTTAACACTATCATACACGATCTAGGGAACCTCTTCTTCACGCTCAGCTAAGTTAAGCTTCTTTACGCATTGGCGATAAGGAACTTTTTAACCTGTTTGACAGCTCAGCACCTCTACGTGACAACGCATAGTACGCCTTTAACGGTGGCAAAACGCGTAAAGCAAGGGTCGCTAACACGGTTAGAGGTATTAATATCGGTGCTTGACACCAATTAACTAAGTAAGATTGTCAGGCTTTTCAAAAACCTTAAGTATCTATTACCCTCTAGTAATGTAATTGATAGGCACCATAAAACTCTTTCCTGTTTAGGTTTTTCTACATGCAAAAGCCTATTATAGGTTTTACTATAAGACTTTACCTCTTAGGCAAGGCGACTGGCAATTACCCCTAGCACCGTACCTCAAAAGCTTTAAAGCTTAAATTGCTAGGAAACATTAACCAGAACTGGGATAATTATCACAATCTTCCCCCAAAACCTATTAAAATAGTTAACATTAATTATAAGCTGCTCACATACTTTGCCAAGATCCAAAACGACGTAAAAAAGTAGAACTGGAAGCCTTACAACCTCTTTAACACCAATATAATGCCTTTCTTGAACATTTGTAAGTGGATAAAGGTTTCCCCTTCAAGTTTTTACTTACTATTCCCCAGAATCCTTACAAGGCATGCCAGGGACTACTACCTAACCTTCCTTACCCGAGCTACTACATTCTGCGAAATGTACGATAGTATAAAGAGCTACTTCGAATATAACTTTTACCTTACACAATACTACATAAATTAGGCTACTATGAGGTAAATAACGATAATGGCTAAAAAAAAAAAAAAAAAAAAAAAAAAAAATGAGGAGGAAATACCGATAGATATGTTTAACCAGATGATTGACAAGTTAATGCTATACCAAAAGTAATAAGAAAAGCCTACTCTAGCGAAGGAACACTTCGCAAGCAGGTATGGGTAGAAATCATGGGCGTTAGTGAGTTCAAATATGCCTTAAAACGTTTAAATACCACCTGCGAAATCTTCTTTAGCTAGTTGCATTCCTCTTTTGCTACTGTAATAACGCGCACACTAAACTCGCTTAGTATATACCCCTAAGCCGATAACTTCCTTAATGTGGATAAAGAAAATCTTGCGGTAGTTAATTACGTCAACTACAAGTACTGCTATAGACGCCTTTAACGCCCAAAGTTTAGCCCACCGGCTACAAACTGAAGGAAAAGCAGTAGTTACGTTGGCGCTAGTAAGGATAAGATTCAGGAAACCTAAGACAATACATCCACTACTTGATTACGAAATACTACTGTTACTTCCAATGATTCGAATCAAAAACATTATAATATTTAAAGACCTATCATTAGCAAGGCCTATCATCACTAATCAGTTTTTATTAGGTTAAATATAGATGAGCTTAGTGAAGGAAGAAGTTACTTTCGTATTAAGCTTTGTATTGCAGGGTAAAGGAAAGGTTTTTTTTGCAAAAGACCTCTGCGAATTGCAACATTCCAAAACGGAAATAAGTAAAGAAAATTTCTGGATTACGAAAATCAAAAACGAGAATTTCAAGGTAGCAACAATATTGCTATTGAAAACACTATGGAATCTTCATTTGATCACCCTTAAAAATAAACGTTGAGATTGACCTTTAAAGGATTCAAATCGTCCGCAAACATTATCGTCGTAATAGTGGTAAAAGATATTAAATTTATAGTAAGTTCGGTTGTTAGTTAACTTAATACTCTCTTACCAAGCGAAACAATAAAAAGGTAATATATTATATTCAATACTCTACCATTTTTGAATAAGACTACTTGAATTAAATCGCAAACTTTAAAGGTGATGAATCAATTGACAGAAGCAATGGCTCCAAGCAGATTAAGTAGTACGAAGATACTACTCCTGATACAGCTTAATAACTAGCCGACCTCGCCTTTTTATACCTTTTAAGTGGTAAAGACCCTTACCTTTACCCTAACCAAGCCCTTAACCCCTTATATACATTTAACCTTTGCTATAGTTACGTGGACCATACGTTTTAAGGTATTATACCAAACATAAGAGTAACCAAGTATTTAACAGAAGGCTATTAATAGTACGTAATATTGCGGAGCAAAAATATTATAGCTATTGAAATTAACCGTTACGATACTAACAAGGCTAAAGTTAGCTTTAAACTAGGCGAACAACTATCGTTATTAGAAACAACAGTATTTTAAACTATTATAAAAGTAATCACGTTCCACATCTTTAAGTCCTGTACCCCTTTCCTACTTTGTTTAAAGGATATAAAGCTTTTCGGCGTTAACGTTAACATCAACGCAAACGAACTGGTTAAAAACGGTTAAAGGTTTCTATTCGCTTTCAAATAGGGGCACCTATAGTTTCATCCTCAGGGCCCGGAAACAGTAATGTTAAATCTCATGAAGCCGGACACATGTCAACTACACCGACGATTTAACCACACAGCCGTTAATAGTCTGTATAAAGTCCTGAAGTTCGCAAGGCATAAAAATGTAAAATACTTTGCCCTAAAATCCATTAAAAGACTTTATCACCACTACCAAAAGCATACACAAATGCCCCGGAAATTCAATTTTACATCAAAAAACGATAAGGATTTCAACTACAAGATCTTTGTTAACGTATTTTGCTTAAATAACAAGTCCGTTCTTTACGTCGTTAACTCTGTAACCTCTTTTCATAAAGCAAAGTTTCTAAAATCCTTTTCGATAAAGAATACGTAGAAAACGTTAAGAATATTGTAAATTAACACGTAACTATGTCCATTTAACGTCGTTGTTTATAATACTAGTACCAATTTTACGGAGGCGAAATTTTAAAATGATACTAAAATGATAGGTATTTAATATAAACAAATACCTAAAAAAGCCTACTGAAGTATTAAGAAAGTTAAAGGGGTATATGCCATACTTCACCAAACGTATAATATTATTACATTAAAAATGAAAAGTTTTACAAATCTGAAGTCACGCCTTCAAATGGTAGTAAAAGGCCTAAACAATATTATAGGCCCTAATGGCTTAATACAAACATTTCTGGTCTTTGGAGTGTATCAACGCTTAATAAGTAAATCTCCGCCCTTAGCAAGTATTCAGAAACATTCTGCGGCTTACGGAAAAGATATAAGGGAACTTCGAAAAGAATCGACACACTGACAAATCAATAAGGCCCTTAACACCATAAAAGGCCCCATAACAATCGACGTACTTACTTTTCCGTTATAAATTAAAGTTATCGTATAGCGGGAGCCGAGCAAATAGAAAGGCCCGTACAAGATATTAAGTATCAATAACTCCAAAGTAATTTTTAAAATTGCTAACGGTCTTATATCTTTACAAGTTATTTAGGTTAAGCCTTATATTAGGACTATTAATGATAAAAACCCTTAAGCCAAATGACCGAGCCAATATGAACCTTTTCCACCGATCATTAACAAGCTGCTAAAACGTCGCTAGCGCGAACAACCCTTAAAAGAGGAAAACTTTAAAGAGGAAGAATATATATCAGGCCGTATTTACAAATTTACTTGTGTAAGCAGAAAAGAAAGAATAATAAAAACTTAACATTAAAGCTTCGATCTCTCAAAAATAGCAAAACCTTAGGCAAACCCTTTAAAGAAAACGAAAAGGTTGAGATTAACGTCCTACCAACTCGAGGGGTTGTATAATTCGTGCCGAAACCCGATTTCAATATTTGGGACCCAAACGTTACGATTTTCAAGTAAAGGATTATCCACGAAGTTAAGAGTAAGACTACGGGACGACCGTATGAAAAATCACAGTTAATCGTTTAAGGATAAGATAATAAATGTAAAACCTAAATCCTAACGTAGTCGTTAATGATTCAAAAAATTAACCAATGATTAATAATCGCTTTCATAGCAAATTTACTAGATAAGAATAAAAGCAGTTTGTGTTTAATGGTCGTAATATAATGTAAGCCTATATATAATTAGTAACGGATTTACAACGAATCGTATTATTAAAACTACTATATGAACTACGTATTATTTACTCATTAGACACAGTAATACGATATATTAAGCTACTATATGGATTAAATTAAATGGGCATCTATTAGTTTCTAACCTACCAGTTGTATTTTCAATTACGGTTAACGATAAAGTTTTAAAGTACGACCCGTATTTACTAGTAACGTAGGAGAAAAACATCGGCATATTAGGTATACAAACTAACGATACCTTTTTCGTTAGACCGGCTACCTTTATAGCATTAAAACAGCAAGCTATTTAGGACTCTAAATTATGAAATTATAAGCTGATAACGACTTTAACGGAGGGCAGTCAGCTTAACTTAAAAAAATCGTTAATCTGTATTCTTAGTATTAATGTTGGCTTAAGCTTTCGCTAAAAGTATCAAGGCTCTTTTTTAGTTACAATTAACAAGACTAATGTAGCCAGAGCCTACCAGTACTTAGAATAACGTGCTAAATGCAACTATATTACTATTTTATTCTAACCGGAAGCATATTACGACTATTCTATCGCGATATAAATACAAAATCTGGAAAATAAAGACTTTAACCGGTTAAATAAGAGGTTCGAATGGCAAATAAAAAACCTGAATGGAAGAATTAATATAATCTCAATTAAAATATTAAGAGCCAAGTTAACAATTTTTACGGACGGGTTCTTTACAAATAACACCAACTTATCTTCATTAATCGGCTTCTTAATAACCCTTATTAATGAAGACTGACGAAAAAACCAGTTTAATATCATTAGCAGCCTAATCCACTAAACCTCCGTTAAATTCAAGATGATTACATGAAGTATGCTGACTTCGAAGGTCTACGGCATAATAGCGGGCTTTAAATTAGGTATAGTATTGTAGAAAACTCTCAAACTTATCACTAGATAATTGAAAATTCCTCTTATCCCGGTGGTAATCTATACTGACTCGAAAAGCCTCTTCGAATACCTTGTAAAGCTCGAAGCCACTAGTAGAAAACGCCTGATAATCAATGTGATAGCAATACATAAAGTCTATGAAGGAAGAGAGATTAAGGTATTCTGATAGATTGACGGCAAAGACAATCCCGTAGATACTATAACGAAGGCAACACCAAACAAAGCCCTAGAAAGGTTTATAGACAATAACAGGCTAACCATACGCATTAAGGGTTACGTTAATAGGCTGCACGGAAAGCCTAAATCACGTAACGGCAGTCAGGGATATACCAGTAAACTGGAAGACTACCAGGGAAGTAAAGGCTTCGATGGCAACCTGTTTGATTAACACGGTTAAAGTAAAGGCCTATAAAGGCTTGTGGCGAAAGAATTTTCTATGGGAATTAATAAACTCGAACCTCGAAACGATGGAGCAAATGAGGTCAAAAAGGGTTAATTTGTATGCCACTGGGAGCAATTTAGTATGAAAGTAAACTGGAATTGACAGAAGCTTAGCGAGTTAATAAAAAGATAATTTAGTGGTAACCGGAAAAGATTAGTCAGCCATACTAATTTGTGCGCACAAACTAAAAAGCTGCTAGTATTGAAATAGTACTATATACAGTGCTATAGGTTAACTTTACTTACAGTAAAGTTAACTATATTGAACTGCAAGATAATTTTATCGCTTTTTGCGGACTTACCTCATTGGGTGTAAGTAGAGTACAGTATACTACAATTCACTTTAGGGCATGAGCCAAGAAATTGGCCATACGAATTACAGTACAGACCGACTAGCGGTCTGCCAAACCTAAAACAATACATCCACCACTTAACCAATACAATACCACTGTTACTTCAACTAATTGAATCGATAATGATGCAACTTCTAAAGGCCTATTAGGCAAAACCTACCAAAAAAATACCTATTATCTTAATTTCTTCCTAAAACTTTACTTCCATAAAGTTAGTACCAATATTGTTGACGACGACGTTAGGTAAGCCAAGTACGTGTTGATCAATAATATCTTGAATATTTCCTATATATACTTTACCGAAAAAGATTTCAAAATTTCAACTTCGTAAAAAGGTTACGAAATGAACGACTTAAAAACCAGGCTTATTATCTAAGTAAAATACATTGATTAGAACCTTCTAATTGAAATCTTCATTTTTTCAAATATAAACTAAATTTTACAAAAGGCTTTAATATACGTTGAATAATGGTGGTAAAACTTTTCTATGATGTTGAAAGCAAATATTTCACATTTTAATTCCTTACGGACTTTGAAACTTCATATAACCTACTAAAAGTTGAGTAATTAAAACGCCGATATAATTAATATATTTTCAATCTCGTTAAATTTAATACTATTAATTTGACGCTTTGAAAATAAAACTATAAATATTCTTATTCAAAAGCGAAGAAAACTTTTAACCACTTTTAACTAGCTCATCTACATTAACATCAACGTTAATGTCAAAAATCTTTATATCGTCCAAGTAAAAAAGAAAAGTAGTAAGGGATTTAAGGATATGAAACTTAATTATTTTCATGATAATTTACAATGCCGCTATTACTCATAACGATAAATATTCGCCTAATTCAAAGCTATCTTTCACCTCATCAATATCTTAACAATTAAATTTCATGAATATAATATTTTCCCTTCGTAATACCACGTATTACAAATAACGTTTTATTTAGTAATTTGATACTTTAATACCCAATGTAATACCTTCAAACGTATAATCCACGTAACGAGCGCGAAAACCAAAGGTTTATAAAGTGTTAGATGTTGAGTTAAGCTAAAGGTAAAGGTTTTTACTATATAAACAATATAAAAAGACATAGTCAACCAATTATTACACCGTATTCAAGATAATATTTTATGCTATTTAATATATTTAGGGCCATTATCGTTATTAATTAACGCGTAGCCTTTGAAGTTTAACATTTAAGTTGAGTATTTCTACTGAAAAGAGGTAAACTACTTAATATAATATATTACCTTTTTGTTATTCCCTTCGGTGAGGAGGTTTTAAGTTAACTAATAACCATAATTGTTACAAATTCAATTATTTTTACCACTATTACGACGATAATACTTTCGGTTAATAGATCTATTTAAATTTTGACTTTATTAATAATAAGGTAATTGTTACGTTGATTTTATGATTAATAAGCTAGAACGTTCTGAATGCATTAGTGATATTCCGGATTCCTAAATAATTTAATGGCTTCTTTATTATTACAATATATAGTAACAATAATAGGAATACATAGCTCCTTGAATAAGTTCCTTATTTAAAGGGTATTTTGAATAATTTTATCACTATTATACTTCCAATATTTACAAAAAAGGAAAACTTTAAATACCCGTTGAGATACACAGTTAACTCCATTATTAACAATTTAAACTATATATTGATGAGTTGACTTTCTAGTAGCCTTATCCCCCTTTCAGTCGGAATCGTACTAGCCGTTAATTCGAAGTCTTTATGTATCTTTATGCTCATTTTAATTAAAGTTTATGACGTTTTAATACGGATTTACTAAAGGTTATTTACTACCTACTTGTAATTGTTACAGGCTAGTGCCTGGCTAATATCACCAAGGATCTAACTCTGGTAGTTCTACATGCTCTTGCGATGCTCTGAAGCAGAGAAGAACCCGTAAGGGGACACGCTTCCACACGTTACGTTACTGGGGGTTACACTATCTTAGCTTCATAACAGCTCCCTTGTAGTGACTTTTCCTTCCTCTCTTTATCGAGGTTTATAAATAAAATCCAACTACCTTAAACGATAACTCCAGCCTTAGTTCCTTTACATATAAACCTCAATCTCCTGTCAACAGTGCCTTAATTACTTATTAACGGCTATAGCCTAAGGCTATATTATTATCCTTCAACCTATCAAATCTAGTCCCTTAAGTTTTAAAGAAATTCCTAGATTATTACGTTAGGAAATAGCTTTAAAACGTTTTAACGACCTAATATAATTACCTTACGACTTAATACAAACGTTTTACCGATACTTTATATACAGAGCTTATCAATCGGGATTAAACCGTTCGGAAATACGCTGGATATTTGAAATGATGGAGTATCGATATACTTAACGCGTTAACGAATATAATCCGACAATTCGAAACTACCGGAACGTCTATACCCTTGGAATAACTTTCTTTTTAGGACGTTTTCCCTATATAGGCCACGAACAAAGTTATCGCTATACCGCTTCTTACCAGAGACCGCGTCAATTTTCTAAACAATGAAAACTCGGACTTTTTTAACTTCGAATAAAATACTGACGCCCCTGTTAACGGATGTTAACGACTTAAACGTAATTTTTTTAATTATCCGGTTAAGTTTTCCGGTATCAAATTACGATTTTCGGTATAAAAAGTTACGATAATACGAAAATTACTTTAAAACCAGAAATTTATCGATATTAGAAATCATTTATACGTTATCTTAAAATAATTATAGGGTCACACAAAAACTATTATGAAAAGTTATTATATCCTCGGGGGTAATGGCGGTACTAACGACCCTAACGCTTATATAACTATGCTTCGTGTTTACTATTACAACCTTAACGCGGTTGAAATAACTATCTTTTAGTTTACAGATATAAAATAAAAAGTTTGCGAATGGTTTAACATCTTTTTAAAAGTTTAGGAGGCTTCATTCGTAAAAGCTGATAATATGGCCTGGAAATCCGCCGCTAAATTTATTATTTTGAAGAAACTTATTAATAATACATTCGTTAATACGTTATTCCCCCTTAATATACCTGCGGAATATAACAAATCGGTTGTCTGCGCCTAACTTATCGACAAATGCTTTTATAATTTCTTTATTTGTTACGGTATTAAGACTATTACTATTAAGGGCGTTTTACGTAATAGGAATAATAGCCGCGACGCGCCCATTAGAAATAGCTAATACGATGTCGTTATAATTAACGTAAACTCTTTCCCAAGTCGCTTCTAAACAGTGCGCCACCTGTGTTAACTATTTAAAACTTTCCTGTCGCCAAATCCTCGGGCTATACTTACGCTACGATGCGAATAGCCACCGTATACATACCTATCCGTAGGATCTGGCGTAACTCTCGAATAGCTTTAACGTTAAAGCCGTTATAAAAATCTATTTTATTTGAGGAAAAAGTTTTATCGACTTTAGAGAGGAAAAAACTCAACTTTTATGTATAATCGCATATAGGAGTTAATAAAACTTTAATTCGACTTGATAACTCCGTCCTAGATTTTAAATAACTCCCTGTTTATGATTAATTTGCTTTGTAATATCATTCATTTGATTTATAACTTCATAAAAATAGGTTATAAATATTATAATGTTACGAGTAAATAGTTTACTGATTGCTTAAATTTACTGCGCCTTCGCATTTGACTATAACGATTCAATAAAACCACGTATCACGTACCCGGGTTTTCCCTACGACTTATTACCTTTACAATTTTTTTAAATATTGACTTCGATAAAAACCATTATCAGATATAAGCCTATAATATCCCCTTCTTATAATAGAAAGGTATGTCGGGAAAATTTTGAATAAAATACTAATAAGTAACCTACAAGACCTCGAAATATATAGTATTTTTTAAGGCGAACTAGTAAGTATCGCATTTAGGAATGGGGATTAGCACCCGTTTAAAAGACGCTAAAAAAGATCGATGCTACTAGGTTTTACGCTATTTTACTAAAGGCAGGCAAGAACCGAGCCGCTTTTATACGGTTCACTGCCGTCTCCTTCGAAAATATTACTAAAATACTCGCTCCGAAACCACTTATATTTGTTTACGATGAACTTTCCGCCAACCTTAAGGAATTCGCCCCCTTATTCGATAAAGCTCTTAACGACAAACTCCACCTTTACCGCTCGAAAGTAAATTACGAAATCGGTTTTCGTATCGATAACTAAAGCTAACCCTTAAAATTTCCGTAAAGCCTTTTATATGGTATATCGCGTAAGGAACTCCTCATATTACGTAATACATTAATCGAGTTATTTAACTAAGGTTACATTCGAACGAATAACTTTTTAACGGGTGTCCCTATACTTTTCGTTAAAAAAATCCGGGTGTAAGTTACGTTTTTATATCAACTACCGCCGACTTAATACTATTATAAAGACGGATCGTAACCCATTTGTTTTTTTTTTTGAAAAGACGTTCATAAATATATTATAAACTAAATTGTTCACTAAACTGAATGTTAAATTCTAGTTTAATAAGTTTCGTATTTATAAAGGGAACGAATGGAAAACTGTATTTTATATACTTTTTGGATTTCTCGAATAACTTATCACTCTTTTCAGCTTTTTTAACTTCCCCGTTATCTTTTAACGGTATATTCAAAATTCCTCATGCTTCTTCATTAATAATCTTTACTCTGTTTACCTCGATAATATCGCCGTTTACTTTAACGGTACATTTAATAATTATATAACCAAAGTTAAATAAATCTTTAGCGTTTTAAATGCTGCGAAACTTTACCTAAATATTTTCAAATACGAATTCAGCGTTTAAAAAACCAGGTACCTTGAATTCTCTGTTCGAGGCTAATATCAACGTACGTATAAACCCAAAAAAGCTTCGCGTTATCCGATAATAAGCGACTTTTTCATCAGTTTTAGGGATACAAGAGTTTTTTAAATTCACGAATTTTTACCGGTATTTTATACGCGATTACGTAACAATTGTTTGATTACTATTTGGGTTAACCCGAAAAAGCACCTTACTTCGTTAAGATCCTAAAAAAACTATTTTCGAATGATTTAAATTAAGCTTTTTTTAAACTTATACTCGCTTAATAGGATCCTAACTGCGATACTATTATAAAACCCCATTATTTTGGTGAAACTTTAAAAAAAAATCTTTTTCAACGTAACGACTACGGTAACTTACGCCTAATAATGTATTACTCTCATCGCTTATCTCACGTTAAATACAACTATGAGATACAGGACAAAAACCTATTCGAAATCATAAGTTACTTAGAAACATAGAATACAAAGCTTAGGGGTACGACACGCTCGTTAACGATTTTAACAAACTATAAAAACATAAAATATTTTATAACTATACGACAGATTTTTAAATAACAAATCTTCTAATTTAAACATATTTCGTAATTCCGTTTTCGGTTAATTTACAATAAAGCCGTGGATTATATATGTTTCGATACTTTATCACGACGAAATTGAAATATTCCTAAAAGCTTTCTTAATTTACCTTTTTTAAGTTAGGAACTTTAGTTACTATGTCCCGAATAATCTGCTTTCGCACCTCTCCCACATATATATATCTCTCGGTTAACCGTCGTCGGCGAGTTCATTTCGAAAAACCGTAAACTTTTTACTAATATCGATCTTTAAAGCTATTAAATCGCCGTTATTATACGCAGTATTACCTACCTTCAATTAATACACGTAATAGGTATAGGTTACCGATATTTTCTAACGGATATATGTACTGACGACGATTATATAATAAAGGTTTCTATTTTAAAGTATTTGATAAACGAATATAAGGTTTTACGGTTTCGTAACCGTATTTCAATACCTATTTACAAGTCGCTTATTACCGCGATAATTTAAACTACCTATAATTTACTTTTTACCAGCCACTTAGGCCGCGAAGGTATTATTACTATTCTTCTCAAAAAGTATTTTAAGCACAGCTTACATCGTGCGATCCGTTGTTTTTACTACAATTAAGACGTTTAAAAGCGTACAACCTATTGAAAATACCTTCAGAAAGGACTTTTCAAACTCCTTACGGTTTCCAAACGGCTTTAAAACGAACTTTCGGTCGACTTTATAATTAACTTACCTTATAAACGTATTAGCAACCCACTTTATTTTATAGTTATTATGGACCACCTAAATAAAGGCGTTACCTCTAAGGCTATAACGACTATAGATGCCGAAGCTTATACGAAGCGGTTTCTAAGCTCTAATTAGCGATTTTACGGGTTTTTTTTATATATTTATTAACAACCGTAACTGAAATTTAACTGATAGGTTTTGAGAACGACTTTACAAACTAAGTAGGGTAAAACAACACTTTAGTATTACCTTTTACCCTGAAACCAACGGCGTGACCGAACACGTAAATTAATTTTTTTAATGTATTTACGTTTTGTCATTATTTATATATAATTCTATTAAAGCCCTTTATTACCCAATTACCAATTAGTGTTAAATAATAAAAATACGACTATTATTAGTATTAACCCGCTTTTTATAACTTACGGTTATTACGTCGATTTTATATAACCAGTATAACATTTCCTCATCCTGGCTACGACATTACACGTAAAAGCCGAAAACTTTATTTAACGTATCTATAAAGTTACGAAATTCGTATAAGTCGTAATGACGGCTATATAATAACGAATGGGAAAAGCATTAATAAAAGACGTTCACCTTTAAACCATTTTCGGGTCAGCGATAACGTCTAGCTCCTCTTAAAAAACCATAGGTCGGATAAATTTTCCAAAACATGAAATTAATTTCATAATAAGAACCGAGTAACCAGTATAATCTACTTGTATGTTGTAAAACTCGACGTACCCGGCGGGAAATATCCTCAATTCCATATCAATTAGCTTGTACGAACCGTTTTAAATCCGCTTTTAGGTTAATGAACTAGAAACTTTGAACTATTAGCCGTAAATATGATCGGCTAGGACGGGGAAACGAAACTAAAATATTACGTCGAAAATATATTACGAGCCTGTAACAAACCTAAAATCGGACGTATTCGACTTTATAACCCACCGAAACGACAGGTTTTTTTTTAATGAGTAGGTTATATATACTCAACATACAAGCCGTTTTTAAGCGTTTTTGTAATTATAACATTTAATACCTTTGAATCTCATTACGGATTAGATAAAAATAACGAAGATTTTAACATTTATACTTTACTTTACGAAACAAAGAGGTATATAATCTGTTAACTAGCGGGTAAAAAGCAAATGTATTAATATTAATAAAAACGGAAAATCGAACGACTACATTAAAGCCTATTCGAATATGTCCTCAAACTCCTAGTCGGATTCCTCAGCTAACATCTTTTTTCCCATTTCGACCAGTTTGTTTAACTTGACATTTATATAGCCTAACTTGATATTAATACGCTCCAAAATATTAATAAGCTTTTATATCGCCTTTAATAACGTTTCCCAATCGCTTATTAACTGCATTTTCCACATTTTCACCTTATTACGAAAAACATACTTAAATACTATGTTCTTTATTTATCAACTATACCGCCTGTAAGCTACTAAAGCGTTTGGGGGTAGCGGAGATAAAACTCTCCTTGCTCTGGGGATCTACCTTTCGTTACATAATATGACGTACCCTCATTTCTTTTTTTGTAACAACCACCTAAGTTTATACGTTTTTTAGTCGTTCGTTAACATTTATAAAACGGCTTACGGAAACCTAAACTTTCTCCGGTCCTAAAAATTGAACGCTTAGCACGTTTCCAAAAGCTTCTTTACAGCCTTGTTTACATTAGGATTTAGATTTAGAGGCGTATAGGAATGGTCAAAACTACAACCTATAGCCCTGATGAAGTAAAGACGATACCGAATACCAATATTAAACCGTTTGTTAACAGTTTATTCGCGGTTATTTATATTACTGACCCTCGTTTTCTGCCAAAATTTCCTCAGATTATACGCTATTTTATAAAAATACTCAAAATATATCTGTTCCCAGGTTTTATTAAAATACATATTAATAGCCCATAGTGTAAGCAACTTTATATTCATTAACAAGTATTAAACAAGTTTAAAATAAGTAACCTATATTTTCAATGACCTTATCAACCTTAATAATGAATTGGAGATTTATTATTAGATTATGAAGCGGATGTAAAAGAAACCTTGTTATATTAAGCCGACACCAATAATAATAGCGAAAAGGGCTATAATACTAATACTATACTAAAGGTTAAAGTGTTAATACTAATGGAAAAAAGAGTTATAATACCTAATGCTACACGAAAGATTAAAGTTTTGAAGTTAAGGGGATAAGAAAACTTTTGTTTTAGAACTGAAGTTTAAAAACTATTTATAATGAGGGTGCTAAAGCACCTTCCATGCAACGTTCCGGCCAAACACCTTTTACATAACACCACGATGTTTTGGAAAACGCGCTTACCTTCCTTTATACTTTCCACACCACGTATAAAAAAAAAAGGGGGGGGGGGGTAATCTTTGGGGGTGATATTACAGGCTAGTGCGTGGCTAATATTACCACAAATCCAACCCTGGTAGTTCTACACGCTCTTACGATGCTCTGAAATAGGGAGGAAGCCATATGGGGATACGATTCCACACATCACGTGACCGGGGGTTACACCATTTTAGCTCCATAGTAGCTCCCTAATAGGAACTTCTCCTTCCTCTCTTTATTGAGGTTTATAGACAAAATCTGACCACCTAGAGCGATAGCTTCGGCCTTAGTCCCTTTATAGTAATTTATGGATTTTATTTTATTTAAAGTTTTTAAAGTCGTAACTGATAACTATAATGTTTTTATATAAAGGATTATAGAAAAAACATAAAAGTAATGATATAAGAAAGGCAATATCCAGCCTAATTTGACATATTATATAGCCAAAAACACCTACATTTTAATGAAACTTTTTGATTTGTAAAATATCAGCTTAGTTTTTATATGGCATGGTATTAATGAGAAATCAGGTTGTAATGAGGATATAAGCCGGACGTTTGTTTGGTTCCTCTATTTTTAAATCTAATACCCTTTGAATATAGGTATTTTTCGCTAAGATAATCGGACATACATTCCTGTTCCTAAAAATACGTACACTTAAGAAGTGCGACGCCTGTTCTTGGTCCTTATACTTAAAGTACTTTTTAATATCTATTTTAAAGCTCTCAATGGAGTTTAGGTCTGAACTTATTATCAGAAAATCATTAACGTAGGTATATGTAATAAGTTGACAACGATAATTAATATATACTACATTATTCAAGCTTAGTTTTTTAAACTTAATGGTATTGAATACTATTCTCAACCTCTTTAATTATTGTTTTAAAGTTTACTCAAGCCCTTCAAGTAAAGTAAGTAGCGGACAAACTTGGTCGACTGTAGGATCAAAACTTATAATATTTTTATCTGGATAATTTAGAAGAAAATCCTTAATGGTAACTGTGATTTCCATTAATATTATCATTTTAAGTTTCCCGTTAAGGAAAGCCGAGTTCAAATCAATCTATTTGATATAGTCGTCGTAGGAATCAGTTAGTATAATAAGAACTTTTTACGTGTAAGACGTTACTATGGCAGTAAATGTTTCAGTATAATTAATACTATACCATTACTTAAATCTTCGAATCACGATTCTAACCTCATACCTTTCGATTAAACGCTTTAAATTAGTTCTATCCTTAATTTATTTTTTTGTTATAAAGGCTAAGAATGTGGTATCTCTTTTAATGGTGTTAAAGACTTTAAGGAATAACAGACTCCGTATTTCACTATAGAGAGCTTTTTTCTAATGCTTTATATCTATCTCCTTTAAAGTTTCCTTTATAATTAGCTGTTACTTTAGTTTATTGATTAAAATTACCAACTGAACTATGTCTTTATTAATAATAACATTTGTTAACAAACTTACCAGCAAGTTATTTGCTGTTTTCTATGCTGTTTGGCGGATACTCTTCCTTGTTTTGGAATTTAAAGCTGTAGTTAAAGTGTTATGAGGAATACCAACCTTAATAGATTTAAGTTCTTTTTTTACAATGGCTTGACGGGGTCCTGTAATGTTCCCTTATAAAAACCGTCAAGTTAAAAGTGCTCACGATTTTCCTCGTCGAATTCCCCGGCCGGTATGGAATGTAAATCTTAAAGATAACTTAAGGCTTAGTAATGTTAGAAAACTGTTATAAAAATCCCTTTTTTTCTTGTTAAATTAATATTTTAACACTTTACTCGTCTTATAAAGAGTATGTAAACTTTAACATCAAAGCTGAAAGTAAAGGTAAACTTAACTTAATGTCTATAATCCACCTATCCTTTTCCTTTATCGTAAAAACATTTATAGGCGTGTTTTATTAAATATTATATTTATTATAAACCGTTAAGTTAACTATTATACGACTGCTTGAAATAGATAGAGTTATAAGTGGTGTGAAACTTTTCTGAAAAAAGTCCAGATGTTTATTTTTTTTTCAAAATTACTGTATTAACGTAGTCGTAAATACCGGTTTTTTCAAAGGTATAAAATAAAGAAAATCAAAGGGTAAAAGCGTATTCGATAAATATTTTTAAACTAAATAGTTAATAAGCTCTTTAATATAGTCTAGGATTAATAAATACACTATATACTTTATACGTTTGATTATTTCGTTTAACATACAACAAACGGCTTTTAATTCCTTACTTGGGAATATAATAGCTATATTACAACCTTTATGAATATACTCAACCTTCGTAGCCATTAGTCTACAACGTTTGCCCATTATATTTGCTATTGTTTTCAAAAAGTTGTGAAAAGTCTAAATAGACCTTATTTTTTCTGAGTTATCTTATTAAAAAAATAATAGTTAATAGGTAATTTTTTAAAGTTCATAGGAGGTATGGATAAGGTTGAAATATATTATTTCCCGGCACTGTTTTAGGCCCTCTAATAACTTATGTATTTCCTCAAGTAATTTTAGGCTAATATAATCAAACCTGGTATACTAAAGGGAAATATCGAAAACCTTGGTGATAGCTACAATAATCACATTACAATGAAATTGTTATGTGGCCTAGATAATAGTATAGTTACTAATTGTAATAATAAGTTTTTAACTTTAATACTCAGGCTATAAAGCTTTAATAAGCTGATTTGATTTATAAGAAACTTAGTATTGGAATAGTATTATATGTAGTGCAGTAGGTCAACTTTACTGTAAGTAAAGTTGACTGTATTGCAAGTTAAGTGTATTGCTTTATACGAACTTACCGCATTAGGTGTAAGTCGAGTGCAGTACACTGCTATTCACTCTATGGTACAGGCCAAGCAATTGTCCATACAAATTACAGTGCAGACCGGCTAGCGGTTTGCCAAAACTAGAATAATACATCCACTATCAGACCACGCAATACAACTGTTACTTCGACCAATCGAATCTAGAATGTTGTAACGTCTGAGGCCTACTAAAATTAGGGTAATAAAAATAGTTATGAATAGTCAGGGTATTATAAATATAACATTTATTAAATTTAACCGATATCTAAACTGTTCGTTTATCAATGGGTTGAATAACACCTCCCCATATTCGTAATTAGGGGTAGTTGTTGCCTTTTTTTTCGAAATATGACAATCATTTCTCGTTGTCAAAATTATATTAAGATAAACCAAAACAAACTCTAATAAAGTTTCGAAAATGAAGTTCATTAACTGTGAAATGATATTGTAATGTAAAAGAAAGAGAAAAAATTTAAAATTAATTTTGAGTTTTAAATACCTAACGTTAAAAGTGGGGCATGTATTGCGGTAATACCCGTATTTGGTACGGCCTCTAATTATTCAATTTAGTAGTTAAACTTAAAGAGTAAAGCCCTTAACATTTAAAGTAGATACTTTAAATCGGTCATACCCGTATAAGATACGGCCTTCCATTAGCTTAAATTCTCCAATTCAGAGTCTTATTTAGGGTCTTACGTGGTTCATAACGCAATTTATTATAGTAGTATTATAAACTTATAATGCTATATATAACGAAGGTCTTTCATTTTACTATTGTTAACAATAATAATATCAGTTTTATCCTTATTAATAGATTTGCTAACGTTGAAAGGCCCTATATTTAGAAGTAATACCCAATAAGCCCATGTTAAATGACCCTCATGAGAGCCTATGAGACAGTTTTTCTTAAACTAATCAATACGCTGGTTATAGTTCATAGGTGGCTTATTTTTCGGACTTTTTTGAAACATAGAATTTAACGTTTCTTTTTCTTCTTAAAGCCGGTTTTCGTCTTGAAAGTCTAATCATAGTTTATATAGTGATGAAGGAATAGCTTTCCTTAATTTCCTTCTCATACGGACTGTTTAAATTCAAAATTCAGGTTCAGTACAAGTTCGAAATTATAAGGAATACTAAATATCTTTAACTTGACGATCTCAATGAATCATACTCCTTTTCGTATATTCTAATACTATTACAAAAAGAGCTGAGGCTAAATAGTATAAAAGGCGAAGAAACCAAAATTTCCCAAAACTTTTTTAATAATAATTCGGTACAGTGATTTAGCATATATCAATCACCTTCAATAAGACCTTATACGGGTCTTCAATACTTATGATAACGTTGGAAAGGTCTGAACTAATAAAAGTAGTAATTATCTTGTAAACCTGGATTCGTGTATGTATAATTTTTGAAGTCTTTGCAAGACTATGATCGAAAGGTGTAAATAAATTAATATATTATTTTTCGATAAAAACTGTATTTATCTTGATTTTAAAGAAACTTTCTCATATATTAAAAAAATCATCGCTTAAAGCATATCGTTCAAAAGCTATTAACCAAACGTCAATATTCGTAAAGGTCAACTTTTTATAGGTTTTTAGTAGTTGTAATTTAGGTTTTGTAAGTTGTTTCCTTTCTTTTACGTTAAAGAAGTGATTTTTGATGTTTTCTTCCTTCCCTTTACTAGCGTGATAGTACCTATAGATTTAGGTTATTCCGGTTTTCTGAAGCGTTCCTTAAGTTTAGCTAATAGTTTTTCGTACAAATCTATAGCTGATTTATGCTTTGTTGATTCTAGAGAACTAGTTGTTTTAGCTTTAGCCTTTGTTTCCTTATCAATAAAATCAATAGCATTAATAATTTGAATTTTTTGTTTAGCTTTATCCCTACGAGTATTACGAACTTCCTTCCTTCCTTTTCTCAACAGAGATTCATGGTCCAAAGCCCTTAAAATAACGTAAATAGCCTAAAAGCGTAGAAATCGAAGGGATGGGGAATTAATCGGAGCAAAAGAACCTGTAAGTCTTAAGGAACCGGAAGTAATAACAGTCATCCGTAAAAGAGGATCTTTATTACTGGTACTACCGTAAGATAGATTTAGTGGTGAAAATAAGCCACGTTCTGGGAATGCTAAAAGGGTATCCTCAAAGGTATCAGATGTTCCAAAGAAAGTAGATATTTTGATATATATAAAAGGAAGTAACTGATTCAACAAGTAGTAGTATATGATCGTACTAATAATGGGTGAAGGGTATTACGAAAAAAGATATTGTTAAGGCTTATAAATGCAAGTATTTCAGAATTTATATTGGAGACTTAATATATTTTTAAGTCATAAATAGGCATATCCTTATTAGGATATCAATCAGGATCGAGACACCTTTACTATTTAATAATAGTATATACTAGTAAATACTAGTTCCTCCGTGCTAGTAAATACTAACCCAGGCAGAATCTTTGTGTTAATATTCTGTAATAGTCAATATTAGTACTTGCACTAGTAGAACACTAGTGCTGGTGGTGATATCAATAACTCCGGTGAATTCCTTATCCTCTGGTGTTGAGGCATTTGGTACTTAAAGTTTGTACCAAATACTGACTGGATCTGTTGGCCCTGCTGTTGAGTTGTGTGCTATGTGACTGTACCTATTGTATATTTCAACAAACATTCCTTAATGCATACACGTACTTATACGCGTTTTTCATTAATGCCCTTTTGAAGAGCTTTTACTATACTTTTTTTTTACTTTATAGGGTTTTTTTTAAAGGACCAAAACTAGCTATATTCCTGGCGAAATTATGCTCTGGGCGGGGACTGAAACGGCCGCTTTACGCGGCCCAATCAGGGCTACAGCTTACACGCTTACGGGTCCCTAAACTGTGGGTCACCCTAAGGTCTTGATTGGAGGGGTGGCGCAAGTTATTGACGGCTTTCTGCGGCTGCACTAGCACGCGTTACGACCCCTTCCACCGGTATATACAGGAGTATTTTGTAGTAGCTAGTGCGCTACTCATCGGAAAGACATTGCCGGATGATAGTACGATTTTTTTTTTAAAAAAAGAATATAAAATACTCCCTCCAAAATCAATTCATAAAGTGAAAAACAAAATTAGGAAACCTCATAAAAAAGTCGCTTTATAGTAAAACGATACGATAACGCTGGAACAAAAATATCAAAATCTAATTGTTCACTTTACAACGAGTAAATCATCGTTTAATATTAGCGTTTACTCTACCTCCCTATTCACCCCTTATAACCTACGTTTTAAATTTTGAAATACTAGGAAAACTGACGTGAAATTAAAAGAACTCCTTCAATGACACATCTATATATACCGGTGTATAAAACTCTGTAAACAACACCCGCTTGAAACATTATTATATATATTTAAACCACTTAACGTATTCTCAAAAACTGGTATATACCAATTCGACACATACCAAAAACACTATAACAAATACCTCAAAATAACTCATTCCACTTTCGACTCTCGCTTGTTAGTTTCTATTCCATAATTAAAAGAATTCATAATTATTAACATATAAACTAACTACATAATCATTCTATATAACATGTTTTTTTTTTACTTCGGAAAATACGAAACAGTAAAAAACCAACCTGAAAGCGAAGCAAAGAATACGTATAATCGAATATCGCTTAATTAACTTCAACAATAAAATAAATATACACTAAAATAAAATCCTAAACTTTGTATAAAAGAGGTAGTTTAATGAAAATACTCATATTAATATTTTCATCACAAAGTACATCGACAAATACCGATATTAATATATACATAGAGCTTAAATTACGTTAGTCGCGTAATCAAAAAAAGCGTTTAACATATATATATCTATGTAATATTAAATAAAACCGTTGGAAAACAAATAACAGGCGCTAAATAAACGTTGTAAGTGTTGGAATAGTAGCAATTGAAGTGTAGTAGGTCATTTTTACTTACATTAAAGTTGACTATACTGACTATAAGTTAAGTGTATTGTTTTATTCGAACCTACTGTATTGGTTGCAAGTCAAGTACAGTATGCGACTACTTTACACTAGGTCACAGGCCAAGAAATTGACTATACAAATTACTGTGCAGACCGGCTGGCGATCTAATAAACCTAGAACAATAAATCTACTACTATTACTTTGACCAATCGAATCAACAACTTTTTAACATATGAAGCCCTATCATTACTGATTAGTGATTATTAGATTAAGTGAAAATAAGCTAAGTAGAAGAAGAAGCTACTTTCAGGTTGCGATTTGTGAAAGACTAAGGTAGAGGAAAGATTCTTACGAAGGGCTTCTACTGTTGCGTCGATTGTTACGGTAGTAAATAGAGAAGACTTCTAGGTTGCATCGGTTATTAAGGCAGCTTAAAGATAACGACGGTATCTCTATTAAAAACATTAAAAAATCTTTACGGATCCCTTTTGAAAAGCATTGAGATTGACTTCTAAAAGTCTTAAAAGATAAGTTGGTAAACGGCTAGGTTAGTACTATTTCGAGTGCTATAACTTTCCGAACGACCAAGTCTTACGCCAAGTAAATATAACAAATAATCTTTAATCTTTACCGATAATAAAGTACCTTCAACCTTTCCGTTTACACCAAATATTTTTCTCTATTTTACTTTTTTCTCTTTTCTTTCGTTAATTAAATCGTTATAAATGTTTCTCCAGATGAAAATACCAAATATCGTTAAGAAAGTTACGTCACGCGACTAAACGGTAAGTAGCCGAAGTCCTACGCGACATTATACTAGAATATCAAGCTCTTATGTCCCCAAATCTTTGATTCCTTTATCCAACAAGTCCTATACAGGCTAGATCTTTGAAATAGTACCTAGTCAAGAATATATAAAGATATTTGAAGTTTTTTTGATCTGTTTTTTCCAATCATTACAATAAAGAGATTTTGATTACGGATATTTACCAGACTGTAATTGAGGCCTATCTGACTAATTACGTAGGCTAGTTGATTTTCCACGCGGACCTCAGTGAAAATTACAGCCATAGAGCCCTCGTTTTCCAAGATTTCCGCAAGTTTCTTAATTACTAAACTTTTTCCATATTAAAGATGATCTAGTGTACAGTTAAAGCTAAATTGAAAAAAAGAAGTTATTTTCCATGGCATTTATATTATAAAAATACTTTTATTAGAATTAATTGTAATCTTTTTAAACTGAATTAACGAAAAGACCCCTTTTCATATTTTAATTCGTAAGATCTTTGAGGAAAGAGTAAAGACGATAAACTCTCTTAACGCTCTTAAACGCGTTTTAGGAACCTCCCTTTTACACTTAACTGAATTAAGCCTTTTTACACGATAAAAATAAGGAACCTATCAATTTTCTTGAAAGCCCAACAATTTTACGTAATAGCGCAAAGTACGCCCTCAGCGGCGGTAAAGTGCATGAAGTAATAACTGCTAACGCAGTAAAAAGAATCAGCATTGGCGTTTTACACCGGTTAATGAAGTAAAATCGTTAAGTTCCTCAAACTCTTTCCTACGGCCAAATCTATATTTCTAGTTAACATTTCACTCAAAATTACCAAGTTCTTTACAAAGCTTCCTATGAAAAGTACGCGTATATACGCAAGCTTACCACAGGATATACTACAGGACTATAACCCTCAAGCAAGGAGACTAATAATTACCTTCAACAACGTGGCTCGGAGATATAAAGGCTTAAATTATTAGGAAATACCAATGAATATTAGGACGACTACCGCAATCTTCCCCTACAGCCTATTAAAATATTTAATATGAACTATCATCTTTTTATAAACTTTACCAAAATTTGAAGCGAAGTAAAAGACTATGAATGAAAACCCTATAACATTCTTAATACGAAGATAATGCCTTTTTAGAATATTTATAAGTAAAGAAAAATAATCCTTTTTGGTTTTAACCTACTATTTCCCGAAATTCTTACAAGATACGCCAAATATTACTACCTAAACTTCTTAATACGAACCATTACCCTTCATGAAATTTAAAAAAATATAAAGAGTTACTTTGAATACGATATCCGCCTTATGTGATATTTTACGGATTGGGATAATATGAGGTAAATTATGATAATCATAAAGAAGAAAAAGAAGTAAATATATATATATATATTGAATAGGATGTTTTTTAATCTTATGTTATTTTAACAAGTAATTGGGAAAGCCTACGATAGCGAAGCCCAATTTCGTAAATAGGTACAGGTAGTCGTTATGGGAATTAGACTTCAAATACGCTTTATAATACCTAGATACCACATGTAAAGGAATTTTTACCCAATTCTTTTCCTCATTTACGACCGTAATAACGCGTACACCAAATTTGTTTAATATATACCCCTAAATCGATATCTTCCGCGATATAAATAAGGAAAATCAAGCGATAGTTAATTACGTCTATCGTAAGTACAAATATAAGCGTCCCTAATGCTAAAATTCTAGTTGAATAACCTTGAACTAAATGATACAACCAAATTGATGCCAATAAGGACAAAATTTAAGCGGACCTACTAATTATAATAATTATCGTTATAATAGTAGCGAAAAAATATTGGATTTGTTGTAAATACAGCCGTTAGTGAACTCGCTACCCTTTTGCTAAGCGTAATAATAAATAGGTAATATACTATATCTAGTACCCTATTACTTTAACGCAAGATTACGTAAACCATGTTGTAGGTTTGAAAGGTAAAGAGATTATTAATAGCGACGATACCCCTAAGAAAATTAAGTAATTTAAAAATACTACTCCAATACAGCTTAGTAAATAGCCAATTTCACCTTCCTATTTAGTTTAAGTAGCCAAGACTCATACTTTTGCCTTAATTAAACTTTTGACCCCTTAAATATCTTCAAAATTCGAGATAATTACACGGATTATACGTTTAAGGGTGTTATACTAAATATAAGGGCAATAAGTTACTTAATATGAGACTATTCACAGTATGTGATATTGCGAAGGGAAAACATTATTGTTGCTGAAATTAATCGTTAAGGTATTAGTAAGGCCAAAGTCAGCTTCGGTGTATAAAAACAATCATCGTTACTAGAGTTAACAGTAGTTTAAACTGTTATTAACTCGATTACATTCCATATCTTTAATTCTCTTATCCATTTTCTTCTTTATTTCAATTATATAAAAACCTTTAGTGTTAACGTCGACGTTAATGACGAGAAGCTAGTTAAAAACGGCTAAAGGTTTCCTTTTACCTATAATTAGAGATATCTGTAATTTTATCATTAAGGACTAGTGGTAATAGTGCTAAACCTAACAAAGTAAAAAAAATACGTTAATTGCACTGGCGTTTCAATTACCTAATCGTTAAAAGTTTATATAAAATTTTAAAGTTCACAAGGTATATAAATACGAAATACTTGACACTAAAAGTTATTGAAACACCTTTTTATTACTATTAAACGTATAATTAAGCCCTCTGAATTTATAAATTTACATTTGAAAACGACGAGAACTTTAATTACGTAGTTTTTATCACTGTATTTTACTTGGATAATAAGCTTGTTTTTCACGTTATAGACTCCGCAACCTCTTTTTATGAAGTCAAATTTTCAAAGTCCATATTGGAAAAGGATACGTAGGAAACGCTAAGGATGTTGTGGATTAACACGTACTTGAGCCTACCTAAAGTCGTTGTCCACAATACTGGTATCAACTTTACAGCGGCGAAATTTCAGAAAAATATTAAGATAATGGGGATTTAGTACAAATAGGTCTTTATAAAAGTTTAATAAAGCATTAGAAATGTCGAAAGAGCATATATATCACTCTGTTAAACATATAATATCCTTAGGTTAGAGATTAGAAGCTTTAGTGACTAAGAAGCACATCTTTAAATGATAGTAGAGAACTTAAACGAAATTGTTGGCTATGACGTTTTAGTGCTAACACTATTGGTTTTTAAAGTTTACTCACGCTTAATGAGTGAATCTTCGCCATTAGCAAACATCTAGAAAGGAGCTGTGGCCTACAGAAAGGCACTAAAGGAACTGCGGAAGAAATTAGCATCACATTAAGTTAACGATGCTCTTAATACTAAAAAAAACCTAACAATAATCGACTTACTTGTTTTACCGTTGTAAAGTAAAGTCCATATATAGCGCGAACTAAGCAAATGTGATAGCTTATATGAAACCTTAAGTATCGTGAAGTTCAAACTAATTGTTAAAATTATGAACAGCTCCGTAACGTTCCGTACTATCTATGTCAAGCGCTATATAAGGGAAACGAATATAAAGAATTTTCAGTTAAGCAATCGAGTTAATATAACCATTCCTCACCCGTAATCAATAAGCCGATAAAACTCTGCCAGTGCACACGATTACTTAAGAAAAGGAATACTAGAAAAGAGGAATATATACTAAGTCGTATTTACAATTGTTGGATCGTGATGGTGATGATGGTGTTCATCTGTATTTAAGTATGAATAAGGAAGAGATTAAATCTAGGACTTACTGCAGAGTTTTCAGTAAGGTATATACCATAAGGTAGGTAGGGGTGCCACCACACCTTAGTCCAACAATTTGCCGAGAGATAAAAGAAAGTATAAGGTTCTCATCATGAGTATATTACATTACGAAACAACGAGAATTTGGTTTTTTAAGAATATGTTTTTACAAGTAAAGATATTTATAAGTAGAGATACTAATAAGTACTTATCTCCAACCTTTTTCAAATTCCTCAATTTATTCCTTACACTGTTTCAAATCTTTTAGACTTATTTATTCACCTTCCTTTACTTTAAATCATTTCCATTTAACCAGGTATGTTACCTATCAAACTATTTGATGGCGGCGATTATACCTCTTATCCAGTATTCTTTCAACTTTTCATTTATTTTATTACTGTCGTATTTCACTAGCTCTAAAAGTTGAATAACTCGCCCAAAAGTTTTATCATCCTGAACAGACGATGGGTATAAAATACCAACAATAAGATAAATCTTTAGGTTTAGCGGGAAATCCAAAGTAAAAGCAAGTTTTCTTACTTTTTTTCCACAATAGAAAAAGGGCCTAAACTAAGAGGAGTAAGTTTTCTTCAACTATAATTTTTATATATACTTGGTTATTTTTGAGCAAAATTTGATTACCAACCTTAAAACTTTTCTCATAGTGCTTTTAGCGTATTTCTTTTTAGCTTTTACGGCCATGATATTTTCAATTCATTAAGCATACTACCTGAAATATTTTCTGATAAAATTAATATTGGATTATTGACGGAGTATAAAGGGAATTGAATAGTCGACTGGTAAGTGAAGCTTAAATCCAAATAAAAGTTTATAAGAATTGGCATTAATTATTGGAATATATGTATTATTAAAAAGCTATTATAAAGTAAGAATACAATCAATCTACAATTAATTAGAATATTCAGTAACATAGTATCGCAAAGCAAGATTTGAAAACTAATTTTCTTAACTAATCGTCTACCTAAGAATAGTAAGCTATTTTTACTATCAATTTTATACCAAAACATTTCTAGAAACCTTAACAGAATATTAATAAGAATTTCGGGTTTGAGTCGAAAATATTATACCGCAGATAAGGTTAATTAAATGATAATTATTATTTCACCAAAATAACAACATATTTTACAACATTATATATAGTATTCTCTAATAAAAGAAATATTCTCTTAAACTTTTTACAAGTAACAGAAATAATAATATTAAACTTTTCTCGTATAATCAAACGATATAGTATTTAAAACGAAAAGAAAACTAGTAAGATAACTATAAAAACCATACAAATAGTACATATATTTATTAAAAGCTTCAATTGACCAAAGTTTACCGACAGGTTTTCAATAGTTATTTTATAATGAAATATATTATAAATAGTTTCAATAGTCAATTTCCATAAGCTTACGCTTAACTCAAAAATAAAAGCCGTCTAATATTACTATTATACGTTAAAAATGAAATAAGAACGTTTATCGTAAATGTTCGCGCGAAATTTCTAAACGAAAGATAAATATAAAACCAGGCGTTTATAAGTCATTAAATCTCGATTATAAGACAAACGATCCAAAAGTTCAAAAGAATAACTAAGTATACATGCTAAAATAGTATTTTCGTTTCCATTATCTCGTCATAATTCACACAGAATACCTTTTTTTACGAAATCAGTAAAATATCCAGAACAAAAGCGTAACATTTAATTATCAGATATTTTGACTTCGGTTGAAACTAAATAAATAATAAGATATCATTTATTAAAAAAAATATTTGATATTCGTAGAATATTCGGTCGAAAAAAAGAAAATCGTTATATATACGAAGTTTTTCGTCTCCTAGCTTTAATAACCTTGATAAGGCATTAGAAACAATATTTAAACGTCCACTAAAATAAACAATTTCCAAATTATAAGCGTTAATGTAAATAGAACCATTAATTAATCCTTTGTTTTTTATTGGTAAAAGTAATATTTAGTAAGGTTTCATTTACTATTCTTGTTTGCAAGGCCTTAGATCGTTTCAACGTTGTCGATTCTAATTGGTCGTAGCAACAGTAGTATTGCATAGATCAGATGGTGGATGTTTTGTTCTCGGTTTCACAGACCGCTATCCGGTCTGCGCAGTAATTTGTCTGGCCAATTGCTTAGCCCATACCCTAGAGTGAAGTACAGCGTACTGCACTCGACTTATACCCAATGAGGTAAGTCTACAAACAATACACTCAACTTGCAGTACAGTCAACTTTACTTACAGTAAAGTTGAACTACTGCACTGTATGTATTACTATTCCCATAATTCTCTTAGTTAATTTATGGTGTGTAAGAATTATAATTAGGTATATATTACTAATAAGAGTTGTATAAAGGCGACGACCAGCTTATGTGAGGCATACCAAATCGAATTTGAAAGGATCGTAATATAATTTAGGCTTGGTAAAACATCAGCTGAGTAATAAAATGGGCTCAATATTCATTGTTAGAATATAATGTTTAAAAACGTCAATGTAATCTTTTTTTAATTGGAAAATTATAATTTCAAAACCACGTTCAAACTTTTTATTAATTTGAAGGTAAAAGTGGCGATTGAGGTTAGGATGAAACAATCGTAGACAGTTATACAATAATTTACAAAGCTCATCGAAAAAAACATTATTATTTAAGTAGGCGAACGATTTTCGTGAATTACGTAAAATATTAATGTTTACTACGATTTCCAACCTTAAAACATCCCTTATAATAGCCTTTTACAAATAAGTCGGTTTTAAGTAATTACGAAACGGTCGGAAATTAAACTAAATAGGGTATTATTATCCTAATAAATTCAATAGCTCCTTAATAAGTTTTTACTACTTTTAAGTTTACTGGTCATAACAATTTATGAAAGCCCTAAGTGCGTTTTTAAGTAGATGAGAAACCGGAACCATCGAATTGAAATAAGAGTAATTTTACAGATTAAAATCTAATGTAGGATTTTTTAGGCGACAAAGATAAGCTTTTTCGTAATAAAAAGGCAAGCATTTGCTTAAAAAATGCGAGGTGTTGATCGAACGTATCCGAAAAAATAACTATATTGTCAGTAAAGGCTTTATGAAATTTTCAAAAGGGCTTTAGCGTGCGATTAATAAATTTCTATATAAAAGCGAGTCAATTTCGAAATCTTATAAAAGCCACCTTAAAAAGTTGGAAATCTCGATAGCTCATTATAGTAAAACGAGTTCGGTACCTTGAGTAAATCAACAATTAAAAAAATTGTAATATTGACTAAAAATTTTTACCCCTTTTACATAAAAATTCGATAATTAAGCTGTAAAGGGGTAAAGGGTAGTTATTGAAAAAATCTATTTCTTAAGTAGTTTAAGATCTACCACAACATGTCTTTTTTGGTTATTATATAAAGAACGCCAAATGACGAAGATTAGCAAGGTAATGGATAAATCTTATTAGAGTATTTTATACGATTCTATTTAAGGAATTTATCAAGATATTGATCGAAGAGCTATTTATTACGTATAGAAACCTATTAAGGTTTATAATTTAATTTAGCATAGGAATAAACTTTTACTAAGGGTACCTTTATTAAATTGTCTTCTGAAACCTCTACTAGATTTATATTTGTTCACACCTCAGGAAATTATTTGCAAACTTATCAAAATTTTGAGGCTTTTCTCTCATCGACGACGTTAAGATAAGTATCTTGAAAAGTCTAAATTATGGATATATTGTTAGGAGTTCTAATTACGAAAAAAATGTACTATGCGAGTAATATTGGTATCCAGCTAAATTTCATTAAATTTATATTTAGCCGATAATAAGTAAACGATAACGTCGGTAAATGAATTAGGAGTTGCGGATCAATAAATTCTTGGAAAAAGCCTATAAGTCGTGAAGAATCTATATAAATAACGTAATGACTTAAATTAAATTGAAATTTCAATATGTGAATTAGTGTTTTAGCGTTAATAACTCTAAAAACCGTAACGCTTACCATATAATAACCTAAATCAACTATAAAAAATTATATTACCAACGAAAAGATCATAGCTACCTAATTAGGTCAAGTTAAAGTTTAATAACAGCCGTTCTAATCAAATCAAAAGTATAACGAATTCTCGTATTCAGCTATCGTACCTAGCTTAATACACTGGGAGATTTTTACAGTTTCCTTAACCAAGTTGTATAATTAAATAAAATAGAGTATAGTAAAATTTACAATAAAATTTAAAATGATATGATATTCATAAGTAAATAAAAAGGAATTTATTTGGAAAAATCTATATATGTAACTGGAACTTGAATTATTTGTACTAAAAATACAGTTATCGTAGCTCGGATTTTCACCCTACGAACGGTTATGTAAAATGTAATTTTTAAAATCATAAATATTACGTCGAACTTATTGTTTCAAAAAGAGACTACATTTCCCTATATAAAAACGTCGGCTTTCCGTAGTTTCAGCTAACTATTCGTGAAAAACTTATCAGTTTTTAGGCGATTAACAACCTAAACTTTTATTATTTTACGTAATAGTCCTAAAGTATCGTTTACCCTATTACTAGGAGTCTAAAATGTTTTTTTAGGTTGAAAAATCAACTAAATTAGCGGTTTTATAATGTCGGCGACAATTTTATGATTTTTGAAAGATACCTTAACCTTAACAAAATCTAAAAAGGTTTTTTTTTTCAAAAAAGTAAATTATTACCAAGTGTTTTTCTTTGTCAATATCGAGGTATATTATAATTCTTCAATTTTTTATCAACAACCTTTTCACGATTTCAAAGGTGATTTATAAATATTGATATCTTCTGATATCTAAGGAAGATGCGTCATTAACATTACGAGCAACTATAATATCCAACTCCTAAATATTATTATCAATATTATTGCAGATAAGCATATCGGTTTCTCTCAAACGATGGTGCATTTCTCTCGAAAATATTAAGTAACGAGCCCTACAATTATTAAGGTCAAAAAACATTTTGTTTATCGAATCGAAGAAAATAAGCTGGTAACTATAAACTTTTTTGTCAACTTTAAAAGAAGATGACGTAATTAAATTACCTACGAAAACTTTAGCACTGAATAATAGAGCTTTCACTCAACACGTAAAGGAACTTTGTAAAAATTCTCGAAAAGACTGTAAGTTTTATTTATTATTAGTTTTAAAATGATAGTTATGGTTACGATTACGTCAGTGACTATGGTTACGTTAGCGACTACGATTACGTTAATGATTATGATTATGTAAAGAAGAATTATAGTCTTGCTAACAGTCTTTAAGGTCTCGTATTCGATTTCGTTCGCGAAAACGATCCTCGCAGTAATACCTATTCTCACGATACTTGTCTCTTTTTAGATTTTTGTAACGATCATTAGTTTAATATTAACCGTACCTGTTCGTAGAGCTTTAGACGTTGCAACGTAGTCGATTCTATTAGTCGAAGTAACAATAGTATTACAGTAGTTGGGTGGTAGATATATTGTTCTAGGTTTGGCAAACGGCCAGCTAGGCTACACATTAATTAGTATAGTCAATTGCTTGGCTCATATTATAGTGTAAAGTAAGTCCATACTAAACTTAACTTATATTCAATTACAGTAGGCCCCAATAAAATAATATGCTTAAATTATAGTTAGTATAGTTAACATTGCTGTAAGTAACGTTTACCTACTCTACTGTAAATCCTACAATTTCAATACCGGCGTCTTTTTAGTTTATACGCGTACGCTAATGTGGTTAACCAAAAATTTTTCGTTAAGTTCTAAAGTACGACCTCATCAATTATCCAGACCCCTGTTAATTTCAATTTACCTCTATATTAATTTGCATCCAATTGCATGTAAATTAACCAAAATTTATATTAATTGCCCTACGGCTTCGAAGTCCGATTTTATCGACTTTTACAAAAAATTCTTCCGTTATAGACTTATGAAATCCTTTACTTTAGCCTTGCTAATTGAAAAAGTTAGCATCATTAATCTCCTGGCAACTTTTCAGTTTGCTAACATATTTCTGACCGCCGCCACGTAACTTAGGCTGGCCGGGAAGCTTATTAACGTAGCTCTTAATACGTATAGTTAGCCTATTACTATCCAGAAACCTTTTAAGGTCTTTGTTTAGCGATTTCTTCGTTATAGTATTAGTAGGATCGTCCTTACCGTTAATCCATCGAAACTCCTTAATCTCCTTTTTTTCGGAGGCTTCTTGAAATGCCATTACGTCGGTTATCAGTCGTTTTTCATTAGTAGTTCCAAGTTTCGAACTTTATTCGAATAGGCTTCTTGAATTGATATAGATTACCACCGGGATTTAAAAAATCTTTCGTTTCTTAGTCATAACGTTGAAGGTTTCCCACAGTGCCATATCTATATTAAATCCTTCCATTATGCAGTAAATTTCTAAATCTAGCACGCTTCATGTAATCCTTTCACATTTGACCAAGTTTTAGTAGAGCAAGCTACCAATAATATTAAACTAGTCTTCCCGTTTATCTTTATTAACGAGGGATATCAAAACGCTAATATGTAACGATAAGTCGGTGTTATTTATAAAAGACTCATTCGTAAAAAGCAGTTACTTGGCCTTCTATATGTTGATTATGACTATATTAATTCTTCGGTCTTAATTCCGTATTTTCTATTTAATCTTTTTATTAAGCCGGTTAAAGTCATCATCTATTAAATCTGGTATTTACGTTGTAATAAAGAGGTTGTAAAAGGTCTTCGGTTGATATAAGCTGTTAATAGTTATTACGGGCACGTTATTTTAGGTACCACTGGGCTTTAACTACACTGGTTATGAGGATAATGGTCACATCAGTGTCCTAGCCCTCTTGGCGAAAATTAAAGCCAATATTAACATTAAGTATACGGATTAACCATCCGTTAAAGTTAAGTTGATTGCCCTCCACTAATTTTGTTATCGGCTTATAATTCCAAAACTTAAAATCCTTAATCGCCTGCTATTCCGATGCTATAAAGCTAGCCATTCCGAAGAAAAAAGTATCGTTAGTATACATAACTATCAAGCCGAAGTCCTTCTCTTACGTTACCAATAAGTAGGGGTTGTATATTAATAGCTTTATATCTAGCCGTAATTTAAAGTATGACTTATAGGTTCACAACTAGTAAACGCTTATTTTAACCAGTCAGTATAAAGGCTTAATACATTGTATTACCGTTTCTAAAGGGTTGATAAACCGCAATTCCTGTGGTAATTTCCGCAATACCATCTACCGTAACTCCGTTGCCAAGTACGAGCAAGCTTTCGTTTTATTTCAGCTATTAAGTATAAGTTTACCTTTAATCTTTACTAGTAAACTTATTATCAAAACGATTAATAAGCGTCAACTAATCTTCTAAATCGTTAGTCATTACGTAAGGATTTAGTTTTTGCCTTTATCGTTAAATTCCTAAGATATTAGGTGTAACGTTTCGTATCGCTGTCTCGTAGTATTACCGTTAACTTTATAAATTACTTTCGATTTTAAAATTGTAAGGTTTGGGTTTGAAAGGTTAAAATCGACCTTCGATACAAATTATATAAATTCTCGAGTTAATAAGTTGTTGACCTCGACCTTATCGCTTTTCTTAAAACGTTTACCAAAAGTTTTGATAATACTTTATACTTGAAGCTTTAATGATAAGTTTTCGTCGTCCCTTTCTTTCTTGTTTATCTAAGCAGTATTGTAATTACAACCCAGTATGTATTCCTTCTTCTTAATATTTCTTTTTTTTGGGGGGGTCGTCTGCGCCAATAATGTTCCTTTAGATTATCGATAACAGGTAAAGAAGGATTGAATTAACTCGGTATCTTGACTTAAGGATCCTGATTATTAATAACTTTAATATAAGGCTTAACCTAGGTGGTACGGAAAAACATAAACCCGTTAATAGTTTTAACAACTACTTTTGAGTTAACAATACTCAAGGTTTTATATGGGCTCTTTTATTTACCCAGCTCCCGTTATACAAGAACTTTACTTTTTAATAGCAAAATAAGTACGTTGATTGTTAAAGGGTCGTTTTTAATATTAAGGGGATCGTTAGCCTAGCGGTGTGCCAATTCTTTTCGTATTTTCTTTTGAGCTTTACCGTAGGCTTCAACTCGTTTTTAGGTATTTACTAATAGCGGAGATTTACTCGTCAAGTGTGAGTACTCTTCAAAAACTAGTAGCGTTGGCACTAAGCAGTCAGGGCCCACGGTATTTTTCAGGCTCTTTACTGTTATTCAAAGGCGTGCCTCCAAATTCATAAAGCTTCCAATTTCTAATGTAAAAATATTATACGCTCGGTAAAGTAGAGTATATGCTTTCTTAACCTTTCTAATACTTCAGTACACCTTCACAGGTACCTATTTATAATAGATACCCATTATTTTAATGTTTTCCTAAAACTCCTTCACCGTAAACTTAATACCAGTATCGTGAACAACGACGTTGAGTAAAACTAAATACGTATCTATTCACAATATCCTTAACAATTCCCACGTATCCTTTGCTGAAAGGGATTAATTTTTTTTGGCTTCATAAAAAGAGGTTACGGAATCAACGACATGAAAAATAAACTCTTTATCCAAGTGAAAAATATTTACAAGAACCTTGTAATTTAAGTTTTTATCGTCTATTGGTATAAACTTAAATTGTTGGGGGGGTTGTGCATACCTTTGGTAGTAGTGGCGAAGCTTTTTAATAGCTTTTAGGGAAAGTTATTCTACATTTTAATACCCCACAAACTTTAACACTTTATATAGCTTATTAAATACTAGATGATTAAAACCTCGATGTAATCGGCGTATATCCGGCTCCTTCAGGTTTAATCCCATGATTTTAAAATCTTAAAATAATACTATAAATATCTTCACTCAAAAACAATAGCAAACCTCTAGTCGTTCTTAATTAGTTTGTTGGTGTTAACGTTAAAGTTAACGGCAAGTGTCTTTATATTCTATAAACAAAGAAAGGGGGTAAAGAACTTAAGGATATAAAACGTAATCGATCTCACAATAATTTCAACCACCGTTATCCCTAGTAACGATAATTATTCGCCTGATCCGAAGCCAATTTTAGTCTTTCTAGAATTATAAAGATTGATTTTGGTGGCTATAATGCTCTCCTTAGGTAATGCTACGTACTACTAATAACCTTTAATTAAGTACTTTCCTGCCTCTATATCAGGCATAATACCTTAAAACGTATAATCCACGTAACGATTACGAAGTTTATAGGTATATAATAGGTTAAATTCTTAGTTAAGGCAAATATATGGGTTTTTACCACTTAAAAGGTACAAAAAATCGTGGTCGGCTAGTCACTAAGCCGCGTCAAAAGCAGTATCTTTATGCCACTTAATTTGATTAGGGGTATTGTCGCTGTTAATAGACTCGTTGCCCTCGAAATCAACGATTCAATCTAAGTAATCCTGTTTAGTGGTTGTAAGATATTAGATATAGTATATTATCTTTTTATTATTTTACTTAGCTGAAGGGTAACGAATTAACGAATAGCTAAACTTTCTATAAATATAATATGTCTTACTATTATTATGATGATAGTGCTTGCGGTTAATAGAGTCGTTTAAATATTAGCTCTATTAGTGCTAGTATTGTTATTGACTCCAGTTCAAGGTCGATAGGTCAGATCTTAGGCATTAAAGATGCCCGTAGCAGTAGTTGCGGTCGATGTAATCAACTACTGTAAGGTCTTTTCTATTCACGTTAGGGAAGTTGTTGGTTTGAGGGTAAATAGTAAATGAGTTTGTTATACGCGCTATTCAAATTGTAAACGAAAAACGTAATTAGTTAAAAAAACCTTTATGGGTGGCATTGAGGCGTTTTAAGGCGTACTTAAACTCGTTAACACCCGTAACAATTACCCGTACCTGCTCGCAAAGTGTAACTTCGCTAACGTAGGCTTTCCCTATTTCTTATTGGCATAATATCAGCTTATTAAACATTTTATTGAACACATCCTTTAGTATTTCCCCCTCTTTCTTCTTTGCTATTATCGTAGTTTACCACGTAGTCGTCTATTTGTATGGTATTTGGTTAGGTAAACGTAGTATTTGAGGTGTCTTTTTATCTTATCGTAAACTTCGCAGAAGGTGGTTATTCAAGTTAGAAAGCTTAGGTGAAAGTCCTTGGCGTGCCCTATAAGGATTCCGGGGAATAGTAAGTGAAAACCAAAAGGGGGAAACTCTATCCACTTATAGATGTTTAAAAAGGGTATTATTTTCATGTTGAGGAGGTTATAAGGCTTTCCATTTTATTTCTTTATATTGTTTCAGATCTTGGAGAAGTCTGTAAAGAGCTTGTAATCAATATTAACCATCTTAAAGGATCTTAGAGTCAGATTATGATAATTATCCTATCTCTATTAATATTTCCTAGCAGTTGAAGTTTCGGAACTTTCGAGGCGTGGTATTAAGGGTAACTGCTATTCGCTTAGCTCGAGAGCTAAATTCGTTTGATAGGACCTATAGTAAGCTTACACGTATAAACAAACCTGTCGTGTGAAAGATATTAAGGGATTTGACGATTGAAGGGCTAGGAATTAATATAAGCTTGAAGTTTTGGAGGTACTTGAAAATATTACTTAATTTACTGGTGTAAAACACCGACTTTAATTTCCCTAGCGGCGTTTACGGCTGCTACTTTACGTACCTTGCCGCCGATAAAAGAGTTCTTCGCGCTTTCACGTAAAGGTGCTAATCTTCCGAATAGGTTATCAGGTTTCTCATCTTTAGCGCGTAAAAAGGCTTAACTTATCTAAAGGTATTGAGGCGGTCCCTTAAATTGCGTGTAGGATCGTAAAGTTTATTAATACCTTTTCCCTTTAAGCGTGGGTCTTAAGGGTATTATCCAAATTGTATCAATTTAAAGAGGTTTTCAACCAGCTTGGTAAAGCCTTTTTCTAATAAATAAATCCTTCATCTTTCAAGTTTTGCCTTTAGCTTTAGTTTAATGCTAATTAAAACCTTTCTCCATATTTTAATGGTTCAGTTATCAAAAACGTAACGAAAGTGTCGGAAAACGCGGTTACCATGATCAAGTTCTCTACCACTATTTCCCTTTATAATGTAAAATTTAATAAAGTTGACCAGGTTCTATTCCGTTAAGTTTTCGTCGAAATTTTAGCCTTAAAGATTTTTATTGTATTATTTGGAAAAGACAGACCCAAGAACTTCGATCGCCTTTAGTAGGTTTTAAAAAGGTTCTATCTTAAGATTTCGGGTGGCGTAAAACTTCTAGGACGTGTAGAGCAAGGGACTTGATAATCTTTGGGCGTAAAGTCGTATAGAGACTTGGTATTTTGGTTTAAAGTTGTGTGGGGACTCGTCGACTTGATGTTAGATCACGCGGCGTAGTTTTCTTAGCACGAATTAGCGATTTTTTAGTGTTTTCTCTTAAATCAGCGATGTTAACGGTTAAATTGGCATAGATAGAGTGAAAAGAGTAAGGTAGGGGCAAAGGTTTAGTGTAAAGGGTAAAGTCGAAGGTCGTTTGTTATTATAAGTTATTTGGCGTAGGGACTTGATCTTTTTTCTATAGTAATAATACCTGTAGTAGTATTAACTTGGTCGTTTGACAACTTACCGAACTTTAAGACTTTTAATTGTTAATTTTAACGTCTTTAAAAAGCATTTTTGGTAAAGATTTTTTAGTGTTTGCGATAACGATACCATCGTTACCTTTAAGTTGCTGTAAAAACCGCTGAAACCTAAAAGTCTTTTCTAATTACTGCCGTAAAAACCGCCGCAGTTTGTAGGAGCCTTTCGAAAAAAATCTTTCATTTACTCCAGCCATCGTTTAACATAAAATGTAACCGAAAAGTAGCCTATTCTTTTACTTAACTTATCTATGCTTAACCTAATAAGCACTAATCAGTGTTAATAGGGCTTGAAACATTGTGATTTTGTCAATTCAATTAGTCGGAGTAACAGTAGTATTACATTAATTAGGTACTAGATATATTGTTTTAGGTTTTACAGACCGCTAGCCGGTCTTCACAGTTATTTATATAGTCAATTGCTTGGCTTATGCCCTAGTGCGAAGTGGGGACATACTACTCTTAAATTGCACTCAATTACAATCCGCTCTCACAATATAATACACTCAACTTGCAGTCAGTATAGTCAACTTTACTGTAAGTAAAGTTGACCTACTGCACTACAAATACTACTATTCCAACAACACCTTTAATTTTTAAAATAATGAAAAGTATTATAATGGTAACGGGTACTTTTATACCTTTTACGAGGATTTTGACGGGTTTCACGAAAATTATAACTGTTTTTCATTTCATTTTCAAAAAAATGTAAGACGGTAATATGGAGATTGGCGATTTTCAGCTACTAATAAACTTGTTTTACTTTTCTCGGCTCTATTTATATACTTACGTATTGCTTCACTATTAGAAAGATAAGTAAAATATTATTATATATTAATGTCTAACATAATCTCAATATCTGTTATAAAGCCTCGTTCATTATTATTATATTAGTTTGAAGTTTCTTTGATAATAATATATCTTATTTAAGTCTATATATATTTTTGAAACTATATTTATTAATCGGAAAAAATTCCGTAACCGAAAGGTATAATTAAGATAGTTGTTTATTACTCGTTGAGAGTTTATAGCGAATCTAGTAATCAAAGTATGTATTATTTTTGGAAGACCTCACGAGCAAATTTTCCGACAATCGTAAAAAGTTAGTTTAGAATCTTACTAGTATACCGTTAGGCTTTGTTCAAGGGTTGAAAAAAATTCTACTAATTAATCTTGAGCTCTAGAATCTGGATTCATTAAAAAGTCGAATCTTTATTAAAAGCTTGACATATTGGTAAATATAACGTTTTAACCTATGTTTACGATACTTAAGTCGGTAGGATCAGTATACTTAAGTTTAAAGATTCCTACCTTTTTTTGTTTTAAACGACAAGTTTCTGCCAAATATTGAAAAATAGGCTAAAAAGGTTTTCGAGTAGGACGAAGGTAATCTTGGGGAAAGTCGTGTTTATCTTATCAAGATCGTTGGTTATATTCGCAAGCATTACGGTCCGCTTTGTGAGATTGTTACTTATCCTCACGAATACAGCGGAAATCCTTACGAAAAGAACTATAAGGCGATTTTAGCCGATAGGGACGATAAGTCTATTCTTGCCGGCGAGGACGATAAGGCGATTTTCGCAGTCCAAAACGATAAGGTAATTCTTGCCGGCGAGGATGATGATATTATGGTTCGACCTACGATGGTAAGCCAAGAAGGTATCAAATGGAGTTTACTATTGAGATACAGTGGAAGACTAGAAGAGGCTACAGTGGCTCACCATGCAGGACCTATGGGCATGGCCAGTGCCCAGCCCATCACGTGCTCTTACATGTGCCGTACACAGATCGCGTCCAGTTCGCATCTAGACCGGGTTTGGACTGGGTATTACTTATTTCATTACGTATATAATCACGTAACCTATAAATTTAATAACCTATAACCTAAGTTTATAATATACCCTCTTTTTCACTGGATATTGTAAGGGTTACGGCGTCCCGTTCGTTAAACGTGGGGCGCGGGCTTTATCCGCTTATTACGTGGGTCGAACGCAAACCGGTAACGCAACGTTTGTCGCGCCGTATAATGTATCGACTAATCCAACCCCGAGCCTCCGACGCTGTATAACGCGCCCTTAACGTATCGTATAACGTATTAGCCGGTTTAACTTCAAGTCGCCAACGCCAAATAACGCGCCTTTTAATTTACCATATAATGTAATTTTTTTTACAACCGATACTGTATAACGTACTCTTTAACGCGCTGTATAATATATCGATCGATTCAACCTCAAGTTACCAGCGTCGTATAACTCGCCGTTAATTTATTGTCTAATACATTAGCCAGTTTGACCTTAAGCCGTTAACGCCATATAATGTACCTTTAATGTGCTGTATAACGTATTGACCAATTAAACTTTAGGTCGCAGGCGTTATGTAACACACCCTTTAATTTCCTGTATAATGTATCTTTTTTATCGTCGGTACCGTATAACATACCTTTTGACGCGTCGTATAATACCTTGCTCCTTTCGTTAATATCTTGTAACGCGCCACGTATAATACGTAACTTTTGTCGAATCCAGTTCGCTAATACTTATAAATTGAAATTTTCTTGTAACACTCATAATTTTCCTTTTTTCCCTTATATATTGGCGTTTTTACCTTATTATTTACCCTTTTTCGTAATAATTTAACTATTACCTCTTACGTCCTATTCACGATTTGCTGCCGGTATTTCGTAACATTTTTTCCTAGTTTTAGTTTCTATAACTAACGTGTATAATAAACCTAGGTTATGTTACATTATCGCCGGCGCCTTTAGTAGAAATTATCAACCGACTTATCAAGTATGCTACCTTATTATAAACGAATACCTTACTGTCAATTGATTTTTATAGCCTCCTCTCATTATAGGCAACTTATTCGTTTTTTTTTAATAACGAAAATAAAAGCGAGCTCCTTCTTTGACAGGTTATGGATGCATATATAATGTGTATTAACCGTCTTTTCAATTTCGGTATTTCTTTTTTTTTTCATTCGAGTTTATCGCGTGTAAGTTTATCATATGTAACGAAAGTTTTACAGTAAAGTAAATTTATATATTAATTTTATAAAAAACCCGATCCCAATTTAACCCCTGTTCATAAAATATTTAAGAAATTAGTTTATTTATAGCGTAGTTTGGTTTACGCGCCCTTTTACGTTAATTAGTTATTATCATCGAAAATAAATGTTATATGTTGTCTCTTACCTGTGAATGGTAGGGAGATATTCCGGGTCATTAACCCGTTTTTATACCCGTCTTTTTTAAGTTAATTAATTAGTTCACCCGGCTCCACGATGTTATTAAGGTATAAGTAGTCCTTACCATATCGGCCGTATAAGCTGTTACTTCTCTTATTATACGACTCTATCTCCTTTTTCTTCCGGATCCGTCCTTTTTTAAAACTCTTTCATTACCTTTTACAATATGAACTGTTTACTAAAATAAAACCCCTTCGGCTAACCGTACATTAACTCATATCGTTTTTACTCCGACCCCTTTTAATACCCGCTATATTCCCTTTCGTAATTTTTGTCTTCATAGTCAAATTCATATTGCTACGTAAGTAATATATTTTATAGCTAATATAGGTTATGGTTTACAAAGCGTATTAAATAATATTTAGGGCCTAACTATATAAGCCCCGATTTTACCAATATTTTATATGCTAACCTTAGTTAAAAAAAATTAATTAGGTTAATCGTGAACGGGAAGAGGATCGTACTCGGGCCAACTGCGTTGCCCAGGCCTAAACTAATATTTTGTAATCTTTTGCAACCCGCTTAAAATGTCGTTTTCCTTTACCTGCCCCTCGTCGTTTTTCGTTAGTCGGTATCATCGGCCTCCCTTAACGTTCGTCCCTTTTAGAGTTATCTGTTATCTTCGGCATCGCCCCGCGCCCGTTCCGCTTTCATCTAACCTTCTTCATCGGGATCTATTAATGTTCGCCACGCCTCTTACCGTTTTCCTTTACCGGTATTTCTTAGTATTTGAAGCTTATTATAATAAGGCCTGTAATGTTAATGACGCTGTTACTCGTTAACCCTTAATAAGGATAATAATAACAAGTAAATGAAGTTTTAATAAGTTGTAATAAAAATCGTTTTATGGTTGGATGTTTATTCGAGAAATTCAGGTAATATGTATTTTGCCTTACTTGTTACGTTATATTATAATTAATAATAAAATTTCTCTGGTTTTTAAAAATATCATGTTATTTTAAAAGTATTGGCGATTCGGTTTACGTAGGTTGTTTAGTATAAGCTCGATATTGACGTTGAAATACCGGGTAATATTAAAGCAAAACATCTCCTTAATTCACCTTAAATTTATTGAAAGCCGTAATATACTGACTGTTTTTTAGTAAATTTTATTCCGGATTATTATAGCATTTTTATTCAACTTATGAAATAAACCCAGCCTGGTCCGATTTTACTTCGCGGATTTTTGAAATTTTAAATTCCTCGTATATACCCTTTTGCATATTGTTAGCGACCAAAATTGATCCCAGTGGAGTATTGGATACAACGTACTAGGAAAAGAAGTCTGAAGCCGTGCATTAAACTAAGTTTACGTAAAATATAAGGTATTGGTCAAAAATATCTAAAACGATATTAAACGGGTTCGAACCGTTAACGACCCGGTATTAATTATAAAGCTAATTAAACTTCTTACCGAAACGATTGGTTTTAGTATTACGTCAGCTTAGTTAAATTTATTCTCCTACCTTATATCGCTTAGTAAAACGTTGCCGACGGTTCGCCCCCGTTTTTATTTACTATTGAATATATATTATTATCGTTTAGATCAGTTTCTCACCCTTATATAAGTATACCCAAAACGTAACAGCTCGCTCTATAGAACTAGTTAACAACTTTGTATCCCCTCTTACTTTCGAAATAGGTAACATTTTATGCCTATTTATCAAACGGTTTACGTTAAACATGGTAACCATCGATTTCCGGTTATTTAACGTAAATTAATACGCGGGTAAATATAAAACTTAACAGTATTACGAAAGGGCAACAACGATAGATAAATACTTTAGAAAAAATTAATTTATATATTTAAAATCTGTTTGTAGGCTTTAGATGTTGCAACATTGTCGATTCGAATCGTGGTCGAAGTAACAGTAGTATTATAGTAGCCAGATGGTGGATGTATTGATCTAAGTTTAGCAGACTGCTAGCCGGTCTGCATTGTAATTTGTATGGCTAATTGCTTGGCCCGTGCCATAGAGTGAAGTGCAACGTATTGCACTCGACTTACATTTAATATGGTAAGTTCTCATAAAGCAATACACTTAACTTACAGTACAGTTAACTTTACTGTGAGTAAAGTTGACCTAATACATTGCATACAATACTATTCCAACACTGGCGGCTTTTTGTTTTGTGCCTGCACGTCAGCATGGCTTGCCATCAATTGGTAGCAACCTCTCAAATTCCTCTTCAATCCACAAACCAATGACAAGCCATACCCTTATCAATTCCGATCAATCTATACTGAAAACAACTTTAATTACAGCCTTTTGTAGCCCTTTCGTTCCACCCTTCCGAGGTCTTCGTTCCTTAAATCACGTGTACAGATCTTTTGTCATATACCTACGTAAAATCAAGTACGATATCAATTATGTACCTTTTGCCAGTAATTTAAACCACTACCATTACTACCATTGCCCTAGCAGTCTTCTAATTTACTGGGGCGACCCTATTTCTCTACATCACGTGCTGAGTGATCCACGTATCCCTCGATTCGTATAATAAGCGTATTGCTATCCATAAACCATTTTAGGGCGCTATTAGACGTAGCTTTAGTTATGGTATCGGCAGGATTATATTTACCGTTGATCCACCTAAATTTATCAATTTCCCTAGCTTCTTATACCTCCCTTAAAGCTGTTACGTTAAATATTAATCGTTTTTCATTAGTTGCACCTAGTTTTACTTGGTATTCGTAAAAGCTCCGAGAGTTAGTATACGTTACTATAGATATCGATGGCAAACCTAATTGTTTAGTGACAATCTTTAATGTGCCGTTTATCACTATACCAATATTAAAGCCCATTATTATACCATAAATTTCCGAAGCTAATACACTTTGGGTTTCGTGTTTGGACTTAGCAGACATCTAGTATTTAAGGTTCCCGATAATTGTAAATTTCCCTTCCAAACTATCCATATTAACGAATATTGCTAGAAGGCTGATTTATCATGTAAGGTTAATATTATTAGTAAATTACTTATCCGTGAAAATTATTAATTTTTCCTTTGTCAAATCTACGGAGAATATATTAATTCCTCTTTTTTCGTAATCCATTTGTTATTCAATCCGTTTATTTAAATTATTAAAGTTTTCGTTTTATGGGTCTTATTCCTATGCCGTAATAGAAAGGTCGTACGATGCCTCCGGTTAACACAACGTAGCAATATAGGCCGTACGGGCCCTTTACTTTAGATATAATTATATCTTTGTCTTGTTGGCCTTATCGATAATCAGTAGGCTTATGGCTTACCCCTTTTATCATAGGCTAATATAGATGTTTTTAGCCTTAAAACTATGAATACAGATTGACGATTTATTAAAGTTAAGTTATATACCTCTAGCTCACGTCTTATCGGCTTATACTTTTAGAGGCTTAACTTTTCGATAACACGTTATTCCGCTATTATAAACCCAACATCCCCGAGAAAAAAGGTATCGTTAATTTATATACCTACGATTCCGAAATATTTATTCTTTGTAATTAAGAGGCATAAGTCAAATATTAAAATCTTTATTCCGAGCCTATTTTAAAAGTACACCTGGTATATTAAAAACCAGTGTACTCTAGCTTTGGCTAATCCGTATAAAGGTTTAATATAGTATATCATCGTATTACCTGGAAACTTATCCCTTAATTTTTATAGTAACTTTATTAATACAATCCGCTAAAAATCTTTGGTAAATTACGTATACGTTTATATAATATACTGTACATTAATTGTAAACTAACCCTTTATGCTAGTAGTCAAACTGGTAGTAATAACAACGATCAAAAGTTAATTAATCTTTTGAATTATAAGCGATTAAGTAAGAATTCAGTCTTTATCTTTATTACCATATCCCTAAATGATTAGCCATAACTTTTCGTACAGCCGGTTCGTAGTTCTACCTTTAATATCGTAAACTATTCTCAACTTAAAGATAGTAACATTTTATTCTTTCAATTACATTAACGGTATAAAATGCATAACCCCTTATAATGAAAGACCTTTAACTTATAGTTAGTCACTTTTCTTAAAGGGTTTTCCTGGTGTATTAACAATGCCTTCGGTACATAACTTAAAAGTAAGTTCTCCATCCGACTTTTCCTTTTAAAATACCTACGCCTTTATTTATACCTTACCAAAATTGTAATTCCTATCGATCTCATCTTTAGTATATATCATCCTTTTATATAGTCGTTTATGTTGCCGACGTTTTATAAACTTATTAATAGTTGGCTCGAAAGAGTTGTATTGGCTAATTTACTCGTTTCGGAGGTTATTGACGTTGGGATCTTTATTAGACTTAAAAGATCTAATAGGTCTTCGGTATAGCTTAACTTGTATTACTCGAAAAGTTACGAGGCTATTAACAATTGTAATTACCACGTTTAAGTTAATAATACTTAAGATCTTTTACGACCCATCCTATTTACCTGGCTCGCGTCACGTGTAGACTTTACTTTAAAGGAAAAGTAAAAGTAAGTTTATTATAAACGGTCAGTTTTTGATATTAAGGGTATTATTAACCTGACGGCGTACCAATTTTTTCTTTAGTTCCTTTAAGGCTTTACTAAATGTCATACCACGTTTCTTGGTATTTAACGAGGGTAACGACTTAGCTATTATACTTAGGTAATCTCCAAATATTAATAAAGTTTTTATAGATCCATTAAAGTTAATAATATCGTTAAACCCTTTTACTGTTATTTAAAGCCGTGTTTCCTAGCTTGTAAAGCTTCCGATTTCCAGTATAGGGATATTATAAGCCTTTTGTAAAAGGTTATATACCATTTCTACCTTACTAATACCTTAATAGTCTTTAAAGGAGACCTATTTACACTAAATCCTTATTAAATTTGTATTAACTTGAAATTTTATCGTATTGAAATTGGTACCGAAATTGTAAACTAATACGTTTGGTAGGCTAAAGTATATGTTAATTTACAAAGTACGTAATACCTTTTATGTTTCCTTAGTCGTAATGGTTTTAAGGAACTCAACACCGTAGAAAGCTGTGGCCGAGTCTATAACGTATAATATTAGCTTGCTGATTAGGTAAAATACATTTACGAAGACTTTCTAGTTAAAGTCTTAATCTTTATTTAATGTAAACTGAAACTTTAAAAATGCTTAGAGGTGTATTTGGCAGTACTGGCAAAGGCGCCAAACTACCTCCAATACTATCAAATCCACATCTTCGTAGCCAGCTGCTCTTAAAACCTTATAAAACTTATTAATTACTAGGTGGTTAGACCTACTATATAGTTAACGAAATTTTACCTCCATTAGGTTTAATACCATTACATTTAGCCCTTAAAGATAGAACCAGAAATACCCCTATTTAAGGTTTAGTGAAAACCTTTTGGCGGCTTTAATTTATATTAATTCAACAGTCCAAGCGTCAACGTTAATACCAAGGTTTTTTATATCTTCTAGGCAAAATAAAAAATGGGTAGGACATTTTAAGATGTAAAAAATAATAAGGTTAACAATAATCTTTACTGTCGTTGATCCCAGTAAAAATAATTTTTTTCCAAGGATAAAGCCAACCTTAGATTTGCCAACGTCCGCGTAGTCAAGTTTCGTAATAATATTAGTATCCCTTTGTAATGCGATGAATTACGAATAACCTTTAGTTAAGGACCGTACTATCCCCGTATCCGGCATAATCCTCTAAAAGACTTGTTCCGCATAACGGTTTCGAATAGTGAAAAGGTATATAGGTCCTGATTTTTTATCGTTATAATGGAGATAAGGGTTTTTACTTATATAGAGGTATAAAAATATGTGGTCGGTTAGTTATTATATGGATTTCGATCTAGTACTGGTACTAGTATCCTCATATCAGCCGATAGCTTTTAACTTATTTTACTCTTTATTATCCTTAATTCCTTCAAACTATATAACTTAATGTAATCCTAGTTCAAGGTAAAAACAAATTAAATATAATATATCATTCGTTTTGATTTACATTCGGCGGTAGTATAACGTGTTAACCAACAATCTTATTTGCCATAAATCCAATATCTCTTAACGCCTGGTGTAAAATTATTTTGCCTGCTTAAAAACCACTAAAAAGAAAAATACCCTTTTTAATAATTCAAGGTTCGGACATTCCGTTAGCTATACTATCTGGGCCGTCTATACCGTCAATTAATGTAGTATGAATTGGAAGGGTTTTCTTCGTTACTAAATTCCGAAAATTAAGGGTATATACCAGTTGAACCAGAAACCCAATCAGTTACGGTTGCCAACGAAAAACGAAATTAGCTAAAAAAAACCCTTTGCAGGTAGTATTAGGGTATTATAAAACGTATTCGAACATTTTATAACCCATAACTACTTGCCGCGCCTACCAGAATAAAGTACTTTCGCCATCTTCCACATTCTCTATTACGTATTAGCAAATTACTAGCCTATCAAACCTCAAATTTAAAAATTTACATCTTATTTTCCGATTTTTTTCTTATAATACAACATGGAAAACTACTTAATAATGTTTTAGTCCGTATAATACTGGGTGAAATTGACGTAGTATTTAAAGTAGCCTTTTATACCATCGTATATTTCGCGAAAAGAGGTACAATTCGTTAGGTATCGAGGGTAGTAGTTTTTCATTTAACCGGTAAGAATACTGGAAAATAAAGAATAAAATCCTAATAACTCAAATTTTATTTGGCGACAGATGTTAAAGAATAGGCGTAACTTAATGTTGAGGAGGTTATATGGTTTACTATTATACTTCTCTTTTCCTTCCTAGATTTTAACGAACTTTGTAATTGCTATATAGTCTGTATCCTCCATAGGAATACGTCGAGGGGAAAGTGCAATGTATTGGTCGTATAAACCCTTTATATCTTTTGGATAAGGGAAGGATTAAGGTTGTAATTAATGAAAGTAGGCAAGATAATTACCTTTGGCCGAATTTAAAGGAAAAAAGCTAGTAGTTGTGCTCATAATAGGCTCGCCAGTAAAGCTAGTCCTTTCTTAATTTAGCTACTGAAACTAAATGTGCTAATGAACTTGGAGGAAATGGGCTTTGAGGTTTCTATTGCGGGAGATTTAAAAATAATTATCTTAATATTAAGGGGCTTGGTGAGATTCCTACTTAATTAACTAATGAATTGAAGGGCTTGTAAAATGTAAATTTATTAATTCCTTATGTCTATCTATTTTAAACTAAATAAGTCCTTACAAACGTGTATGTAGTAGTTAGAGGTTACTGTTACTTGTAATCTCTTTACCTTTAACTAAAGTTTATTAGAAGTCTTTACCCAAGGCATATTCGTAAAGTAGGAGGGCTAGATTGCCATCCTTCCCTTTTTTTCGTGATAAATTCGACGCCTCGAATAAACAAATTAACCTTTAGCTTTATCTTTACTTACTTATCCGCCTTCTTTTACATTTTTAGGCTCCAGTCGCGGAACCAGTCTTAAAAGATATCGAAGGCTATAGGTCTATGGTCGACTTTATTAAAGTCTACATCGAAAATAAAACGTCCGATTACGTTGGTTAGGTACTTTGGGTTAAATACTTTAGTAACATCGATATACCAGAGTTTTTCGTCGTGGTGCTTCGCAAAAGTAATACCGAAAGCCTTGACTTGCTTTTTTCGGTCGAGGTCAGTAATAGATTTAAAGTAAACACTTATGGTAAACATCTTGGCGTTTCTTTTGGTGTAAGACTTGGTAGTAGACTTGTTGATCTAGGGGTGTGTAGACTTATCGTTTTAACGTAAAGTCGCACAATGTGGCTTTCTTAGCGCGACTTGGTGTTTTCGTGTATTTTTTCTCCAAGTAACGAACTTGACGATTAACGTGATATAAGGAGTAAAAAAAGTAAAATAAGGCAAAGGTTAATGCAAAAGGTAAAGGTGAAGGTCGTTGTTAGTAGTAAGGGTTATTTAGCGTAATGACTTAGTAGTTTTTTTTACGATTTGCAGTAATAGTACTTGTAATAGAAGTTAATTTAACCGTTTACCAGCTTGATGGCTTAATGATCTTTAATAATTTTAGGCGGTCAATTTCAATGACTTCAAGAAGAATTAATAAAGTTTTTTTTGGTGTTTTTGAATAGCGATACCGTCGCTTACTTATAGACTACCACAGACAACTACACAGCTAATAAGTTTTTCCTACTTACTGCCGCAAACAACTGCACAGCGTATGAGGGCCCTTTGTAAAAACTTTTCCTTTACCTTACCTAAAAAGGACAAAAAGTAACCAGAAAGTAACTTTCTTATTCTACTTACCTACTTTGTACTTAACCTGATACGCACTAATTAGTATTGGTAGGCCTTAAACGTTGCAATGTTATCGATTCGAATCGTAGTAGAAGTAACAGTAGTATTGTAGTAGTCAGATGGTGGATGTATTGTTTTAGATTTGTCAGACCGCTAGCTGGTTTGCGTTGTAATTTATATGGCCAATTGCTTGGATCGTACCCTAGAGTGAAGTGCAGCGTACTGCACTCGACTTTCACCCAATGTGGTAAGTCTCCACAAAGTAATACACTCAACTTGCAGTATAGTCAACTTTATTGTAAGTAAAGTTGACCTACTGCACTACATACAATACTATTCCAACAATATCATTATTTATTTATAGGTAGTACATGGAAGATAAACGTCAATCAACTTTTACCAAAGAATATAAATCGTTTAAAATACATATACTTCGTGCGAATCACGGTTATTAATAATAAAAGCTGGAAATCCATGGAATTTCTACTAAATATCCTGGAAGCGTTTTGTATAAGTATCGGAAGTTATGAATTATATAGCCTCGAGTTATATAAACTTGAAAAAACGATTCGTAATTATTGATAAATATTAAGGGCCGCCTTTAATAGCTGGTAAATAAAGTAAATTGTAATAGAATTATTTAAAATATCCGTCATTACATAATGAATGTATTACTAAAATGTTGCCGGCGTTTTCGCCAGCCTAAAGGGGGTAATTAACTACTTAAAAACCCCAAATCGTATTCGAAACGCCGTTAATTCCTCCTATCCGGGTATAACTCGAATACGGTAAAAAGCTATACAAATATCTAATTTCGTAAGCTACGTTGACTTCGATAATATACGTAGAATCTCTTTAATTAAAGCTAGGAGAAAACAATTTCATTTGGTGATTTGATTTAGTATTCGGTAATCGATATAAAACCGTTATCCCCACCTCCGGTTTAAAAGTATATAAAACCAGTATTATAGCCGATAAGGAATTTACTCGAACTTAGCCTTTATTTATTGATTCTGTAACCTGTCGTGGAAATTTAAAAGGTTAATTTCGCGGTATCGAATATAATAACCCTTAAAGTCGTTTTAGTAAAAGAATATATTTTCCTTTATATAAAGGTAAGGTTGTAACCTCAATTTTATCGAATAGGTTATGGAATTTCATTAATTTTGGTAGAACACGTAACTAATTCTCTTTCTCTTTAATAATAATCGTTTACGTCGTTTGTAAGATTCGCGTTATTTCGTAAAGGTTTATAGTAAAAACTAACTGAAATTAATCTCCTGTACATTATGTCTTTTGGTATAAATGTTTTGAAAAACCGATTGAAACCAATTTGAGTACGCTCCATATATCCCCCGACTTAAAGCGTATTCTTACCTCGTCGATAACTAAACCTTTTCAATTATAAATGACTAAATAAGTACTGCTAAAATTTAAAGTTCTTTGTTAATATACTATCCCAAGTATTCCAAAAAATCATATCCCGCGTTATTCCGGGAATGATATATTCTAATGTCTAGTCAGCTGTTTATTAATATATGTACGAAACCTGGTTTTTTAGGTAATACGCGTATTTTATCGTACGCCTAATATCGTGTTAAGATTATAGAAATATAATGGTCGAATTTAAATCATCTTTAACCGTTATATTAAAACCTTGTTTATAGCATAATAACAATTACAGTTAAAATCAATTAAATTCTTTAGAAAGTTGGTATTATTAAAAAGCATAGGTATAAAGAACAAATCCTTATTTATACTTGGTTTAATTAAATTAAACGTCTTTTTTCTCTATTTTGTAATTACGCTGTAAAGGTTATATAACCCCTAAACGAAATTATATTCCGGAATTAGGTTTTGCTCGTCGCCATTAATAAGAAACCTTTATTTTCCTTTTAGACTTAGACCGCATATACCAGCGTAACAGGTAATACTGGGCGGAGTTTGTGACTATGTTGGTAATGATCCAATGAGCTACAATGTATATAATGCTTTGTAACGAGCCTAGCTTAACGTTCTTTTACCGTCGTCCATATCGCCTTTTATTTTTAGTCCTAAACACGTACCGAATGGGTATGTTAAAATAACTGGTCGTGGTATTAAAATAACTAACCGAGATTACTACAACTCTTTAACAAAGATACTTAAATGACGTAAACCTCTATTATAACTATATCTTTATTCGGCCATTAAGCCTATATGGGTTTTGTTAATTAACGACCAAAATATCGTTTTAAGTGTAAAAAGTTTAAATTGACGGCGAGTTTGCGGTGCTTTTTTGAAGCTGTAATATAATACACTCAGCTAAAGCCTGTTGTAATGGATTCGTCACGGATACGTGGCGATATACAGAAGCGTAAGTAATTATACTTTATGGCTGAAGGCTAATTTAGACCGTCCGATTACGCTAAAAGTATCTCGAACCTAATAGCAAATAGTATTTATAGGTTTTTGTCGTTTATAATTAATCCCTTTAATTCGACCAATATTTATCCGCGCAAAAAGGATTGTAAAAAATAGCTTAAGTATAATCGAAAAACTTACATATATTATACATACTCTTATATCCGCTGGATTTATAGTAAGTTATAACCGCTTATTTTACCGCTGTTGAACAACCCTATACGTAAAAAAAATATACCGATCTTTTTCAATTCATATTTTATTCTCTTTTAATATAATTTCGATAGTTTAGCGCGTTACCGCCTACGTTTAAACAAAACCGTCGAATTACGGTCAATTATGTCGTTTTTGCTTACCTCAAACCGTTAAAAAACTAGCACGAATCGCGGTTAATTTAGCTTCGAATTACTAAATTTTAACTTCGACTTAAACAAAGAAGAACGTAAAGTAAAGAGTTCAAGTTAATTAACCTAGTTTTTATAAATATTTAATAATCGACATAATATAAATTGCTGTATTTTCTAAACAAGAAATATCAGTTTAAGTCGGTTGCGAAGAAGTAAAAAGTATGTTTATAAAGGTCAAAGACTGGGTATTCACCGACGATCTATCTTTTCCTATAACTCTAAAATGTAACGTAAAATTATTAACGTTTATCATTTATTCGTCGATTATGGGTGATATATCTTTGTCAAAATAAAAAAAGACTTCAATAGTATATTATAATCTGATTTACGATAGTAAGCTAAATTAATGTTAAATGGAGTTTACTATTAAGGTGTAACAGAAGATTAAAGGAGGCTACCGTAACTCACTGTGCAGAACCTATGAGCATGGCCAGTACTCAGCCCATTACGTGCTATCACACGTGCCATGCACAGACCGCACCCGGTACGGGCCCGGACCGTACCCAGACCAGCTATTTTCTATCCCTTTACATGCACAGTCACGTAACCTATCGACTCAATGTCCAATAGCCTGAGTCCATAAAAGATAAGGCGATTCTTTCCGATGAGGACCATTATCTTTACAGCGAAGAATGAGAGTAAGGAGCCAAACGCGATTAACAAGGCTATTAATAAAATTCTAAAAGTTATCAAAATGTTTATCTACTTTTTTCGAGGGCCTACTAACTTATTAACTTTAATACTAGGAGCTGTTAAAGCAGTTGTAATAGGTTATTTAGCAACTTCTCTAACGGGAGTATCGGTAAACTAATTCTATTATTTAACGCAGTAGACAAAAAAAAGTACAAAGGTGAGTTAAATTAGTAAAATTGAAGAAATAGGTATTTTTCATTACTTATTGGAAAATAACGTAATAATGGGAGCAACTGGTAATGTGATATGAGGAGGGGTAAAAGCTTATTAATACCTTGTTTTGGGTAACAAAGTAATAGATAATAATTAATTAGCTAGTGAAGTTTTTAATTGCCTAGTAGTTATAAAAATAATCGAGTTAATTAACAACTAAAAATGGATAGGGGAAAAAAAGCTTTCAGTTTATTTAATAAAGAAAGAAGATAAATGTTGTTTTAATTGCTACAGGGTAACCATTTGCAGCTGGCGACAGTATTTTTAAAAACAATAAAGTCTGGTTACAACGTAAGCTTCTGGTGCCAAATTAATGTGTAGTTTACAGTTATCACTTGTTCGATCGTGATGGTGGTGATGGTGTTTCTCAGTATTAAAAGATGAAGAAGGAAGAAACTAGATCTATGGCTGACTGCAGAGTTTTCAGTAAGGTATGTACAATAGAGCAGGTGGGGTGACACTCTACCTTGGTCCAAAAACAATAGGGTTTGGTTAAGCAGGGGAAAAAAGGATAACGAAGACTTTGAATTAAAGCATCAGGTACAAAGCATTATGAAAACCTTCGGTAAACTCTTAAAAGAAAATGATGAGGTCGAAATTAACGACTTTCCAACTTAAGAAGTTATATAATTTGTACCTCAAATCGATCTCAACCTTAAAGAACTGAATAGTACGATTTTAGGTCAAGAATTATATACGAAGTAAAAGGGAAAGACTATAAGGCGGTCATATAAAAAGTTTCGATTAATCGGTAAAAAATACGATAATAAAGGTAAAAATTAAATCCTTATATAATCATGAAGAATTCAAAAGACGAATTAGCGTTTAGTATTTGTTTTAGTAACAAGTTTACTAGTAAAAATTTAAAAATAAGTTTATATTTAATATGTGAAGTATAAAGTAGATGTATATGTTATCAGCAACCGATTCATAGTGGATCATTTTATTAAAGTTGCCATAGGAGTTTCGTATCACTTACTTATCAACAACGGTAATACGATTTATTAAACTATTACACAAACTGATTAAAGTGGGCGTTTTTTAGTTTCTAACTTAAAAATGGTATTTTGAAGCAGGATTGGGTATGAAGTTTTAAACATACAACCCGTATTTACTGGTAACGTAAAAAAAGGACTCAGGTATAATATGTATATAAACCAATGATATTGTTGTCGTTAAAATAGCTGGCTTCGTAGTATCTAAATAATAAGCGATTGGGGATTTAAAGTTTTTATCAATAAGCTGATCACAACTTTAGGGAAATACAATCAATTCAATTTTAACAAATCGTCAATCCATATACTTAGTATTAATACTGACCTTAACTTTCTTTAAAACAGTTAAGATGCTAATTTAGCCATAATGAATAAGACTAACGTAGTTAAAGCTTAATGGTACCTGAAATAACGTGCTCATGACAACTATATTTCCACCTTATGATAACCTGAAACCTCCTACAACCTATCTCATTACGCCAAAAAAAAAAAAAAAAAAAAAAAAACTTTGATCGGCTAAATGAAAAGCTTGAATAACAGATGAAGAACTTAAAATAAGAAATCGATATAATCTAGATTAACCTATTAAGGGCTAAATTGAAAATATTCACTAATGGTTTTTTTTTACGAATAATACCGACTTATATTTACAAATCAATATCTTGATAATCCTAGTTAATAAAGTAGGGCGAGAGGATTAATTTAAAGTTATTGGTAACTTACTTTATAATACATCCGTTCAATATAAGGAAATCACACGAAGTGTATTAGTTTCAAAGGTTTACGACATAATAGCTAACTTTAATATAGGCATAACCCTATGATAAACCCTTAATATAATTATCAAGCAACTAAGGAATCCCTTTATCCCGGTATTAATGAATACCGACTCGAAAGGTTTATTTAAATGTCTTTAAAAACTCGGAACAACTAGTAAAAACCGCTTAATAATCGAAATGATAGCCCTCCGCGAAGCTTACAAAGAGAGGTAAATCGAGGAGTTCCGATAAATCGATAGGAAGGATAATCCTGCTAATGCTATGATGAAAGAATCGCTAAATAAGGCTCTTAAAAAGTTTGTAGATAGTAATAGGCTGATTGTACGAATTGAGGGTTATATTGACAGGCTACCTTATAAGGTCAATATACATACTAGCAGACATATACATATTAACCAACTGGAAAATTGTCAGGGAACTAGGGATAACGATGTTTTTCAATTGACACGGCTGATTTAAAGGTTTATACAAATCTATAAGAGAATACATATTTATAAGAAATGATAAAGTTGGAACTCGAATCCATAGGGTAATTTAAGGTAATTAGGGCTAATTTAGGTGTGAAATTTAATTGGAATTAACAGGAGTTCGGCTAGTCAACGAGGACGTAATTCGTCGGTGACCGGAAAAGTTTGGTAGACTACACTGACCTATGCATACATAAATAAAAAGCCGCTAGTGTTAGAATAGTAGTAATTAAAGTACAGTACATCAAATTTAATCACAGTAAAATTGACTATACTAACTACAAGTAAAGTTTATTGTTTTATATAAGTCTACTGTATTATCTGCAAGTCATATACAGTATGCATCTACTTCACACTAAGGCACAGGCCAAGCAATTGACCATACAAATTACTGCACAGACCAGCTAGCGATTTACCAAACCTAGAACAATACATCTACCACTTGACTATGCAATACTACTGTTAATTCGGCCAATCAAATCGATAACATTGCAATATCTAAAGTCATACCAACAGTAAGTAACACATTCGAAACCCGAATCGTAGTCTATACTTTGTATGCCTTAACATACAAATAGCAAAGTTATATTTTTACTAATAACTTATTTACAAACAACAATGATTATAACTCGCATATAGAGTTTATACTTATTATCGGTAATAAAATATGAAATCAAAACGATTTTCCACTTCATGATAATATCATTCATTAAAATTTTACTATATATAAACGGATTATACAAAAAATTTTGAACTTAAAAAACTATAAAATTATGAAAATCTTTAACACTTGCATTACTATGACGATAACGGTCTGTATAATCATTTCGAAACTTAACTTGAAATCCCTCCCTTTAATCATATTTACCAACATCTTTTCCATTTACTAATACCTCTTCAAACTCAACACCATTATTAAAAGCACTTTTTAATAGATATTTTACTATTAATCAAATTATACAAATGTTGTTGAATGAAAGATCTAAATAAATCGACTTAAAGTCGAAAAAAGCAGATAAAATAACTAAAAATACTCAGAATAATCTATAAAATCGCTTCTATCTATAAGCAATATTTTCGTTAACGTTTTTAAAAAGGTTTTATGATCTAGCCACTAATAAACAATGTTTTTATTAGTAGGCCTTAGACGTTGCAACGTTGTCAATTCGATTGATCTTCAAAGTAATAGTAGTATTGCGTAGTCAGATGGTGTATATATTGTTTTAGGTTTGGCAGACCGCTAGCCGGTCTGCACTGTAATTTGTATGGCCAATTACTTGGTCCGTGCTCTAAAGTGAAGTATAGTGTACTGCACTCAATTTACACCCAATGCGGTAAGTCCGCATAAAGCAATACACTTGTAATACAGTCAACTTTACTTATAGTAAAGTTGACCTACTGCACTGTATACAATACTATTCCAATACTGGCGGCTTTTTAGTTCGTGCGCGTATGCTAGTGTGGCTGACCAATCTTTTCCAGTTAGCGCTAAACAGCGGCTTCATACCCCCTGTTAATCCCAATTGCATGCAAATTGACCCCATTCAGCCTTAATTGCACCGTTGCCCTCGAGGTCTAAGTTTATCAACTCCCACAAAAGGTTTTTTGGCTATAGCCCTTCGCAAGCCTTCATTTCAGCTGTATTACTTAAACAGATCACCATCATCAATCCCCTGGCAGTCTTCCAGTTTACCAGCACATCCCTATCTGTCGCCAGGTGGCTTAGGATTTCCGGGCGGCCTATTTACGTAGCTCTTGATACGTACAGTTAGCTTATTGCTATCCGCATACTTTTCCAAGGCTTTGTTTAACGCTGCCTTCGTCATGGAATTTATGAGGTTATCTTTATTATCTATCTATCGGAACTCCTTAATCTTCTTCCTTTTGTAGGCTTTACGGAATACCATCATGTCGATTATCAGACGCTTTTCATTAGTGGTCCCGGGTTTTAAAAGGCATTCGAAAAAGCTTCTTGAATTGGTACAAATCACCACCAAGATATAAAAAAAATCCGTAACTGCCTGGTAATAAGGTTAAGGGTCTCTAATAGTAACATACCTACATTAAAGCCCGCCATTATACCATAAACCTTAGATACCAGTACGTTTCGTGTAATCTTTTTACACTTAAGAAAAGATTACTAAATTAGATTACCAATAATGTTAAACTTATTTTCCCGTTTATCTCCGTTAACAAAAGTTATTAAAAAGCCAATCTTTAAAGATAAGTTGGTGTTATTTAAAAAAGACTCGTCTGTAAAGATTATTTACTTAGCCTTTGAAAGGTCTATTGACATTATATTAATTACGCTGTTTAGGTTTCCCTTTAACTACTTCAACCTCCTATTCAGTCGGTTAAAATCTTTATTCATTAGTATTTGTACTTAAATCGTAATGGAAAAATCATAAACGGCTTTTGGTTAACATAAGATAACAATATAATTACCCCGTATACGTTATTCCAAATACCGTTAAGCCCTAGCCTCGTTAATTTTATCGATTATTATGAGAATAGTGTCTTAGCCCTTTTAACTAAAGTTCAAACTGATATTACCACTAAGTATACGGATTAACAATTCATTAAAGTTAAATTTATTGTTTTCAGTTAAAATCGTTATCGGTTTACAATTTCAAAACTTAAAGTTTTCGATCGTTTATTGTTTTAGTACTACAAAGCCAACCGTTCCGACGAAAAGGGTATCTTCAGTTTATCTACCCATTTTACCGAAGTCTTTTTTTTTACTTTACTAACAAATACAGATCATATATTAAAACTTTTTATCGTTAGCTGGGATTCAAAATGCAACTAGTAAGTTAAAAATTAGTGGATATCAACTTTAACTAATTGATATAGTAGTTTAATAAACCGTATTACCGTTTTTAATGGGTAGATAATACGTAGGTTTTACGGTATCTTTAGCAGTATAATTCTTTATAGTTCCGTTATTAACTTCATATAGGCTTATATAATGTTACATCTATTAAGTGTAAACTTGCCTTTATTTTTGGTTAACAAATTTTCTATTAGGGTAATTACCAAATATCAACTAATTTTCTAAATCGTTAACGATTACGTAAGGATCCAGTCTCTAACTATTGTAAATCTCGCGAAACGTGATGGCGTTCGTTAGAAAAGTTAAATAGTAGTCTTTGGCGTAACCTATAAGGATTTCGGAAAATAGTAAGTGAAAACTAAAGGATAGTACCTCTATTTACTTATAGATATTTAGGAAAAGCATTATCTTGATGTTAAGGAGGTTGTAAGGCTTCCTGTTATACTTTTCTGTATCGTTTCAAATCTTAGTAAGGTCCGTTATAAGTTTATAGTTAATGTTGACCATCTTCACAGGTTTTAAAGAAAGGTCGCAATAATTATCCCAACTTTTAATGGTATTTTCTAATAGTTCAAGCTTTAAAGCTTCCGAAATACGGTGTTAGGGGTAATTTATAGTCGCCTAATCCGAAGGGTAAAATCCTGTAGAAAGACCGGTGGTAGATTCGCGCGAGTAGGCGAATTTAAAAGGAAAATATTTTTAAGGGTCGTAAAGGGTTTAACGACCTAATTGCAAAGGAGCGATAAGTACTTGAAGTTTTTGTGAGGCTTAACAATCTCACTTAATTAACTGGTAAAGAGTGTTAATATTAATACCTATAATCGCGTTGGCGGCCATTTCTTTATGTGTCTTACCGCCGCCAAGAGCGTATTCCGTGCTGTCACGTAAGGGTACTAAATTGCCGAGCAGGTTAATAAGTTTCTTATCACTAGTTCATAAAAAGGCTTGACTTAGCTAAAGATGAGTTAGCGGTTCCCTAAAGCGCGTGTGTAGGCGTTAAAATCCTTTAACGCCTTTTCCTTTTCCTCAAAAATCTTATAAATAAGCATTTTAAGGGTAGTTTTCCTATTTGGCCAGTTTAAAAAAAGTTTTCATTGATTTTACTGGTATCTTATTAGAAATGTAGATACTACGGCCCGTAACTTCCTTTTTCAACCTAGCCTTAACTGAGTGTTGGATTATCTTCTGCATATTAAGAGTCCAGTAGTTAAAGGACTCGCGAAAGTTCTGGAAAGCGCAGGCGTCGCGGTCGTAGTCGTCGTCAAGATCTGTCACGATAATGTACTAACCGACGTAGTTGGTCAAATGGGTCTTAGTTGAGGTCTCTTCCATATCCGTAATTCAAAATTGTTGGTCGTAATGATTGACGAAGATTATTATGAGGGCTTTAACTTTCTTTATGTATTCCTAACTTGGAGTTATCTTACTTGGTTTAACTGAAAGACGTGTGGAGCGAAGGACTTGGTAATCTTGGGCGTAGGAACTTGTTGTTTTTGGCAAAAAGTTGCATGGGAACTTAGCGATTTGGTGTAAAGTTACGCAACGTGGTTTTTTTGGCGCGACTTGGTGTCTTTAACGTAAAGTAGCGAACTTGATGATTAAGATGTTGTGGGGAGTGAAAAAGAGTGAAATAGGGCGAAAAGTTTTAAATAGGGGCAAAGGTTTGTTGTGGAGAGTAAGGTCGAAGATTGTTATAAGTGGTAGAGGTTGTTTTCCGTAAAGACTTAGTCGTTTTTCTTGTAGTAGTCGCACTCATATTAGTGCTAACTTAGCCGTTTGCTAATTTGCCGAACTTTGAAACTTCTAACAGTCGATCTTAATGTTTTCAAGAAGGATTGGTAAAGATTTCTTGGTGTTTTCGATAACGATACCGTCGTTACCCCTAAGTTTCCGTAAAAACAGACGCAGCCTAAAAGTCTTCTTTACTTACTGCCGTGAAAACCGATGTAGCAGTAAAGACCCTTCGCAAGAATATTTCCTTTACCCCAGGAGTTGTATAACTTAGAGCGTAATCGGAAAGTAACTTTTTCTTTTACTTAGCTTATATATGCTTAACCTAATAGGCAGGTATGCACTGATTAGTGTTGGTAGGCCTTAAATGTTGCAATGTTATCGATTCGATTGGTCTTTGAAGTAACAGTAGTATTGTGTGGTCAGATAGTGTATATATTGTTCTAGGTTTGACAAACCACTAGCCGGTCTGCACTGTAATTTGTAGACTAATTTCTTGTTCCGTGCCCTAGAGTGAAGTGCAGTGTATTGCACCCGACTTACACCCAATGCGGTAAATCCGTACAAAGGAATACACTTGCAGTATAGTCAACTTTATTTATAGTAAAGTTGATCTACTGCACTGCATGCAATACTATTCCAACAGTTTCTTTTTATTTATCTACGAATTTTACTTTGTTTTTCGTGCTTTAGATCAATCATTAACTACTTTAGCTAAATATTTCACTTTTTACATAGTGTTGGAATAGCAGTCAAATGCAGTACAATCAAGTTAACTGTACTTACAGTTAGTTGATTGTACTTACTGCAAATCGACTGCAGTTTGTACGATTGACTGCAAGTCTATTGCAGTAGGTACCCAATTCAATGTGGGGAACAGGACAAAGCATTTGGTAATACAAATTAGCATGCAGACCGGCTAGCGGTCTGCCGAACTTAGAACTTACTTCGTATCAACCAATTTCTAAGCAGAACCAGTTGCTTCGACCACAGTGATTCGAGTCGACTATGTTGCAACGATAAAGACCTACTAACACCAATCAGTGTTTATTAGGTTGAACACAGATAAACTAGGTAAAAGAAAAAAGTACTTTCCAATTACGTTCTATATTAAACAGCGGCTTAGGATAGAAGAAAGAATCTTATAAAAGGCCTTTTTTCACTGTAACAATTGTTTGTGGCAGAAAGCATGGAAGACTTATAAGCTATATAGTTGTTCGCGATAGTATATAAGTAGCGAAGGTATTAATATTTAAAATACCAAAAAATCTTTAAATATCCCTTTTAAAGGAAAGTGTTAAGATTAACCGCCAAAAAAATAAAGATTACTAAGTCGGTAAAATGAAAACGGCTCAATCACTATAATTACGATTATTACTAATTCAAATTCAAAATCGCAAAAACGAATAAATCCTATGACTTTTAACAAATACCAAATTTGAAGGAAAACTTATGACCCACCCCGCTATACTACTCTTTCCCCCCCTTTACCCTTTAATCTTCGTTAAGATAACTTTAAAACGCGTTAAAATTGATATCGTCAGCAACCCTACAAGGAAGGAAACACTTACGGCTCTAGACATCGTTTTCGAAAAGTACTACAATGAAGACTTTTGGTTTACAAACGTTAATAAAGACTCTTTAATCTAATACCTTACTAAAGTAATCGGCTACTGTATTTTCGATTCAAAACATACCAAAACCATCCGAAACCTAAAAGAGTATAATAATTTTAAGAATACTATAAAAATTGAATCTGAATATGTACAAAATGTCAATAAACACGTTAAAATTAAGCTAAGTAATTAAACATGGAGACCAAAACCTCAACCTCCTTATATAGAAAAAAAAAGGCAAATTAGCAAACATACTTTACAAATATAATAACTATAGAAAACACTTAATAAATTTTTGACAATAAGGGTACATGTTGGAATAGTATTATATGCAGTTCAGTAGGTTAACTTTACTTACAGTAAAGTTGACTATACTGCAAGTTGAGTGTATTGCTTTGTGCGAACTTACCGTATTAGGTGTAAGTCGGGTGCAGTACGCTGCACTTCATTCTAGGTCACGGGCTAAGCAATTGGTAATATAAATTACAGTGTAGACCGGCTAGCGGTCTGCCAAACCTAGAATAATACATCCACAATTTGACCACGCAATACTATTATTACTTCAACCAATCTAATCTACAATGTTGTAACGTCTAAGGCCTACCAACAGTACAGATAAAGTGATTATTGGCGATAATATTCTTTAACACCCTTACACATGTTCGCAAAGTTACACCTAAATACAGATAAATCCCTTAAAATCTTTTGCCTAATATTAATAGTTTTGTATTGCTAGCCATAAAAAATCAATTAAATCGCGTAAAATAATCCATTAAATCCACCAATTAGTTAAATGAAAAACTTTACATACACCTAAACATTAAAAAGAGTATTACTAAGACCACAGAAATCCTTAAGCCTATTTTTTATAAGCACCTTAATATATCATGATTAACAACCAAATTAAAGAAGGAAAGGTTTTACCCTTGAGACTATTATAAATAAAAATACAGGATTTTGCTTGTCAAATTCAACTAAAAGTCAATATCTGACCTATCTCATTCCCTAATACTTTTTACAACAAGGGTTGAGGGATTCAAAGGGTCTCTACGACCAATTTATTACGCTTCCCCCTTAAATTATCCCTATAGTAAATATGGATTACACGGAAAAATTACTACGTTTGTTAAGATTTGGTGAGAAAATAAAGAATATGATGAAGTTATATAACCTCCTCAACGTTAAGTTGCACCCATTTTTTAATATTTGCTGTCAAATAAAGATTAAACTATTAGGATTTTACTTGTTAGTTCTTAATATCTTTAGAGGTTAAGTCGAGGATTATTATCTTTGATACTTCACGAATTATTTTTCTTTTCGAAAGATTTACGACGTGTTTGAATGTTATTTCGAATACAATATCAACTTCGTTCAATACCATACAAATTGAAATATTAATGAGTGGTTTTATCTATTGGATTATAAGAAAGAGTCGGAAAGTAAAATGAACCTTTTTTATTCATGACTTAACAAGCAAATACTTTTTCAATAAGTAATAGAGAATGTAAAAGTTGGTGAATATATATTACGTTACCAAATCCACCAAATTATTCCAAGTTATAAAAAGTTTGAATACGCCTTACAATATCCTAACGCCACCTGTAACGATTCTTTTTAACTTATTACGCTCCTTGTTAAGTATTGTAATACTTCGTGTTTTAAACTCGACTAGTATATACTCTCAAACTACAAAATTCAGCGAATATGAAGAAAAAAAACCTTTCACACGTACTATATCAACCGTAAATGGGAAAGACCCTGTTAATACGGTGAAAAGAAGTCCCAGAACTAGGGACGTAACTAAGCTACATATGGAAAATAGTATTTCTATGTTTGAACATCGTTAAATTAGCCACATAAATTTATTTTAAACGTTAATAAATATTTTATGTACGGTAAACGAACTTACAAGTTAACATGTAATATCATTGCCAAACTTAAGTAAAAGTTATTAATATACAATATATAATTCCCTTTCACATTTAATTAAGATTATATCTTCCGCATCGAATACTTTAAAGAGAAAGAGATCATAGATAAATGAAAAAAAGACTAAACCTATTAATTAACACAAAAATACTAGTACTAGATTAAAAGTAACATAACAACTCGCTGACTACGCCTTTCTATACCGCTCAATAGGTAAAACCCCTTATCGCCATTACGATGATAAAGATGCTAGCCCTATGTATCCGTTTACCATTCATAACCATTACGCGAAACAGGTCTTTTAAAGTATTATGTCAGACACTAGGGAAACATAGTATTTAACAAAAGGCTATTTATAATACTTCGCATTAATAAAGGATACTTATACTATTATATAACTTAATTATATGGATACTACTAAAGCTAAAATGAGTTTTAGTCTTAGAAAGAAGCTCTTTTTACTAGGATCGACGACTGTTATTACCATCATTAGCTTTATCGTTTTGCACATTTTGAAATTCATTACCCCTCTTTTCTCTTGCCTTAAAGACATAAAAACCTTTAGCATCAACGTAAACGTTTAAATCAATAAACTGATTTAGGTTGAAGATGGCAACAAGTTTTTAACTAACTTTAAATAAGAGCGCTGTGCATATTATTATATATTACTATAGTTATCATACGTAAGGATCACCTTGTAGGGCATATGATAGTATAAGATACAACTGCAAGGTGTACTCCTGCAGAGTGCATCATACGTGGCATGCTCTAGAAGGGATGTTAGTAGAGTGCATGGTAGAGTGTCACGCTTTGGGTGAGAGCTTATAAGCTTTCACCTGAGGCGTGCACTCTCTAGATGCCTCTTCTCCCTTCGATCTAACTATCTATCTGTCTATCTATCTTCAATATATACTATTCAATCTTATACTTATCTTTATGTTAACTTATGCAGTACAGATAAACCTTACTGACAGCACTTTTAGTTTTATCTCTAAAGGTTAAAGGTAGTGGTATTTAAACAGACGAAGTTTGAACTTTATTCATTATATTTCCGGTTTAACTACCAGTTGACTAATAAACTTTATAAGGTTTCAAAGGTTGCTAATCACGAATATTTGACATTGTTAAAGCTGGAGATAATTAAACGGCTTTGCTTTTATTACCAAAAACACTTCTAAGTTCCTTTCAGGTTTCAATTTACATTAAAGGAAGATTGAAACTTTAATTTCATTGTCTTTGTAAATGTATTTTACCTGAACGGTAAAGCTAGTACTTGACGTTATTAATTTCGAGACGGCTTTTTACGACGTTAAGGTCTTTAAGACTATTACAACAAAGGAAATATAGAAGGAATTACGTACTTTGTAGATTAATACGTATATATGGCTATTAAACGTACTAATATACGATGCTGAAACCAACTTTATTACGATGAAATTTCAAATTATGCCAAGTTAATAGGTATTGAATGTAAATAAATTCCCTTAAAACCCTATTAGGGTATTAATAAGGGCGAAAATTCTTACATTCTTCTACGAAAATCTTACAATATCATGACCCTCAATATTGAAATCTTTACAAGTTATAAAGAATGCATTAAATTGCGGTAAATGATTTAAATAAAATTATTCACTCTAGCATACTTTTACTAATTTTTCTAGTATTTGGTACCAAATCAAGTATAACGACTAAGTTAATATAATATCTAAATACATAAAATTGTGTTATAATATATAGAAAAACCCTGAAGAAATTGAAAAAGGAATCGGTAAGCCACTAGGTTAACGATGCTTTTAATACTAAGAATAGGCCATCGATAATAAATGTGTTATCTTTATCCCTTTGAAGTAAAGTTTTCATGTAGCGAAAACCAGTCAAACAAGGTAAACTTAATAAGATATTGAATATCCTTAACACAAAAGTAATATAACAGTCCTATTACTTTTCAGATTATATGGGTTAGACCATAAAGAAAACTCTTCAAATTTGATGAAAACATTTACGTCAACAACCCCAAGCCGAACAAAATACCTCATATGATCCTCTTGAGACGATTATTAACAAGGAAATGAAACGTAAAAGTTGTTGAAAACCACCGAAGAAAAAAATATATACTCAAGAGTGGGATGTTGATAATGATTATAAGTCTGGGAGGGCATACACAATGGCATGCATGTCTTAAAAAATGAAAACTATCGAAAATCTTACTTTTAAGTTACGTGTTAAAAGTATTATTAATATACCTAGTAAACCTTTCAAGAAAAATGATCGAGTAGAGATTAACAGCCTTTTTATACGAGGAGTTATTTAACTTATACCATTAACGTAATTGAAAGGTTAAAATGTTACTATTTTTAAGTCGAAGATAATTTACAAGGTTAAACGTGAAACCACAAACCAGTTATATGAAAAGTTACGGTTTATTACTTAAGGATACAATGTTAAAGTTAAGGATTAAATCCTTATTTAATCGCTTAAAATCCAAATAATTAGCTAACATTTAATCATCTTAATTATTAATAATATAATTAATACAGTTAAAATTATATTTATACTTTAAATGCGTAATATAACTTAGGTGTATACGTAATTTTCCATCTATTTTTAGCGGATTATACCAAGAAAACTATCGAAAAAAAAACTTTTCTTACCAATACAGTAATATGTTATATCAAGTTCCTATACGTATTTACCGAGGTAAATATATATTATTTTTTAACCTACACAATTCACTGTATAAATAAAGTAAGTATAAAAACCTTAAAGTTTAACACATGCCTATTAATCACGTAAAGTAAAGGCTTTAGTAGTATTAAAATAGAAATTAATGATATCCTGTTTTTTTCGAAAACATTAAGTTTATGGCAGCGAAAAAACGTGTTATCGAAAAGTTGAGCCTCTAAAAGTATAGATTAATCGAAACGTAAGTTAAAGGTATATAACATGATTTTAATACATGGTTGATCCATATTTATAGTATTAAGACTAAAAGTAGTACGTATATTAATCTATATTAGAAAGGGTAAACCACGAGCTTAATAACTATCGACAAGGCCGATGAGGTAAAATTACATCGATATCGAAAGTAAAGGATTCGTACGGCTTACATTACAACGTTATTCCAACTAGAGGAATTGTATAACCTATTTATCGTGGTAAAAACCTAGGAACCATATGATGAGAATTTTGACTAGTTAAATAAAAACATTTAGCAGCAAGTAAACAACTTGGAAAGAGGTATTAATATAGTTTCGGTGAACCTAACGACGCTTAAGTTAGGATCTTCATGAACGGCTTATTTATTAATAATACTAACCTTATATAGTAAATCAAGTGTTTTATAATATTCGTTAACAAATAAGTTCGATAGGTATTTAACAATTGACAGAAACCTTATGTACTTATTATTCGTTAAATATAAATGTATGACACAAAAATTACTGACATTAAAAGTAAAAGACATAAAAGAAAGCTTTCATATTGGTATAATAATAAACGGTACGTTGAAGGTTATTACCAAAGAACTAAGATTGCCTCTAATAACTATAGTAATATATATATACTTCTGGTGCCTTTATGAATACCTATTGAAACTATATACAACTAATGAAAAACGTTTAATGATAAAAGAACTAGCTTTAAAGAAGGCATACGAAACCCAGGAAATCGATAAGTTCCGGTAAATTAATGGCAAGGATAATACCGCTGATGTTATAACAAATGTTATGCCCAATAACACCCTAGAACGGTTTGTAGACAGCAATACATTAACCTTATAAATCGAGGGTTATGTGGACCGCCCGACATGTAATATGAAAAAAGCAAAGATATCATAGTAAATTTGAAGAATATTGAAGTAATACTCATGATAATAATAGTGGCCATGGAAGTAGGTAAAACTACTGGTAGAAGTTACGTAAGTAGTAGAATATGTAATACGCACAAGGTTTTGGAGAAAGACCTATACACAAGAGTAATAGAATGAAAGACTCAGAACAATAGGGAAAAAGTGCCGTAATAGGTATCAGTTTCAATACAAATTAATTAGTAATGATAGGGGTTTGGAATGAAAATTGAGGTGGGATTTTAGAGATTGCCAATAATTAGTGCCAGGCCAAGTTAGTATGTAGGAACAAAACAAAAAGCCGCCAATATTAAAACAGTAGTCGAATATAGTACAGTTAAGTCAACTATACTTACAGCTAGTTGATTGTACTTAATGCAAATTAACTGCAGTTTGTGAGATTAACTGAAATTCTAGCACAGTAGGTACCTATTTGAATATAGGGCATGGGCCAAAACATTTAGCCATACAAATTAGCATGCAGACTGGCTAGCGGTCTACCAAACTTAGAACTTACCATGTATCAACCAATTTCAATACAGAACCAGTTACTCTGATTACAGTGGTTCGAATCGACTATATTGTAACCATAAAAGCCTACCAACACATAGATTATTTATCGCTTACTTTGCAGATTTCACTCCTTAAATTTATCATTTATCATTTATATTACGATTCTTTTCAATACAATTTTGTTATACAGCTATCTATACATAAACCGATCTATACTGGCAAAATAATAAAAACAGTGCAGTTACTCGTTACCAAAAGAGGAGGGGAAAGAAAAAGGGGTAGCTTCGTCTTCATTGTTGTCGTTATTATTGTCGTCGCCATCATCGTTGTTTGCGCTTTCTTTATCGGCTTCGCTATCGGAATAGCTGCCGTAAAAAGGGCTAAGCCCTCCCCGCGCCTTGGACTATATGCCTTTAGTTAAGGGATGATACGCAAAGTTGTCCTTCTTATGACGCTAGGCGAAAAATTCGTTAAACTTACCTGCGTAATACAAGTACAACCCCGCGTGCTAGGTCATAATAACTGTAGCAGTGTTGGATCTTACTGGTGGTGGTGTTATTTGCAGTGTAATGAAAAATTAAGAAGCTAAGTCTAGAACTCTAAGTAGTAGAGTTTAAAGCAAGTATGTATAATAATAACTAATAAGGTAGGTGGGGTTTGGTACCCCACCTAGGTCCAACAAATGCCAGTGGATAAAGAAAGTATAATGTTCCTATTATAGGCAGGTGTAAGAATTTCATCACTTATAAGAAGAGGTACTCGCGAGAAGCAGTTCTCATGAGAAGTAGTTCTCACGAGAAATAGTCTTCGTGAAAAAGCTACAAGTATTTACGAGGATTATTCTAAATTCTTTTCAAATTCCGGAATTATTTCCCCGTAATACTTTAAATCCTTAAGATTTACCTACTAGTGGTCTTTTACTGTAAATTCCCTTTAGAGTATAATATATTCAACTTGTCAACCCTTTCGGCGACGGTGGTGAAACCTTTTATATAGTATTATTTTAATTTCTTATTTATTTTTATGACCTTCCTATTTGAAAGGTGTTTAAGGCGGAACAATTCGTATAAAGGTGTCATTTTTCCGTGCGGGTATTAGGTAAAAAATAACAACCGTGGGATAAATCCTTAAATTGAAAGGGAAATTCAAAGTATAAGCGAGTTTTTCTACCTTATTGATAATAGTGAACAGTCTTAAGCGAAGAGGAGAGAGTTTTCCTTAGCGATAGGGAGGCTTGTATACTCGATTAGTTTTCGACTAACCTTTGTTACCAACCTTGAAGTTATGATATTTATGATTTTTATAGTACCGTTTTTTGGTTTCTAATGTTATTATATTTATCGTTAATTATGAATTCATTTTTAAATATTCTCGTATAAAACGTATATCAGATTGTTAACAAAGTATCAGTGGAATGATATAATTTATTAGTAAGCATACTTGGAAGTTAAATAGAACTCTTAAAGACTGGCATTGATTGTTCTACAATAGACCTTGTTGAGATTTTACTATAATTTTGGAATATACTTAATCCATAGCTATTTAGAGTTTTTAGCTATATGGTAGCGCAATGTTAATTCCAAAATTTGATTTTTCTTTTTAGATTAACTATCGGCTTAGGGATAATAGGCTGTTATTATTATCAATTTCGTTTTGAAACCTTTTTACAATCCTTACGAAAATGTAAATAGAAACTTAGTATCTCGGTTCAAAATTATTTCTCTGGGATAAGGTGTTATGACCCAAGAACATCGGTGGGTCAGAAAACAGGCCAGTATGGGGCTAAGCCACTAAGAACCTGATGTCCAACACATCAGGTGGGGATATCTCTTATGTCAGCAACCTTAGGGCTAGGGTTACGCACTAAGAATCATTGAGATCATGTTTCGATCCAACAGATCCAGGATCATTGGGATCATGTTTCGATCCAACATGATCCAGCACTGAAGGCGTATGAAGGATTAAGGATATAAGGACACGGTCAGCACCACATAGATAGTATTTCCTTCATAGTGTTATGACCCAAGAACATCGGAGGGTCAGAAAATAGGCCAGTATGGGGCTAAGCCACTAAGAACCTGATGTCCAACACATCAGGTGGGGATATCTCTTATGTCAGCAACCTTAGGGTTAGGGTTACGCACTAAGGATCATTGAGATCATGTTTCGATCCAACATGATCCAGCACTGAAGGCGTATGAAGGATTAAGGATATAAGGACACGGTCAGCACCACATAGATAGTATTTCCTTCATGGCTCTTCAGTTGTCAATCTAAGTATTCAGTCTCAGTATATTCTGAATAGCCTCACGGCTTTTGATCATTACTTGCACGGTTGCGATATTGTTCACTCAGCACCTCTGCTACCTTCTTGATAACATAAACCCTCTGACACCTTCTATATACTCACGGGTATTTAGTGTGATCATTACATAAGGCTAATCTAAGAGTAATAAATGCTTTGATAAGGAAGAATCCTATTCGACAGCAGTGTATGTTGTATGACCTAGAAGAAGAAGCGTTTTCTTTGATATTTTGTATGTTACCGATATAACTTCGTTAAATTCATCTTTTGCTGATAAGTATTACGATATGCCTAAAGAAGAAACTCGTGGTAAAGTGACGATAAAATCTATGTAAATAATATATATAAGCTCCTTTAGTACTTATATTAATTGCAATTATCTCATTAGCTTTTTTTAATCATTTTTAATTTGCCTATATAGTAGGTAATTTTTACAATATATATTAACTTATTTACGTTTAAACCTAAAGTAAAGTTTATTTCAAGCAGTTATTATTAGTTTGGAGCCAAAGTGATGGCGTTTATTATAAGCGTTAGTTTGAAATTCCTGTATTACTGTATTTGGTCATACTAAACGCTTACAGCCAGATACATTTAGATTGTATGAATGTGGATATTCCTATATACCCCTACACCTAATATACATAGGCCAAGTGGTAGTGCACTATATTTCAAGGTGCACTCCTACAGAGTGCACGATAACGTATTACGCTGAAGGCTGTACTCTTGCAAGGTGCAACGTGCATTATGCGCGGCGCGATCTAGAAGAGGTGATCCAAAGTGCATGGAAAAAGAGCCACTGCCCGGATAAGAGTTGTATAACCTTACATTCGTATCGTATACTTTTTAAAATACCTCTTTCTAACTAAATCATTTATAGTTATTGCAATATCAATCTTACGATTACAATTTATTTATATTTACGTAAATAAGCAGACTTTAATAATATTGATTCATAGCCAATTAAGTCGACTCCAAATAGTTAAGGAAAAGAATGATAAACCGAAGTTAAATACCTATAACGGGATGCTATAGTGGTCCCAACTATTAAAGCTTTATTATTAAGTCTTATAGAAACTATATGAGAGTATGGAATTGAGCGGAAACTCCTTTAAAACCCATAATAAAACAAATTTGTAAAATTTGAAGTGACTTTAAAAAGAGCTACTTTAATACAAATTTAATAATTAGTTATTATTTTATCTACTAAAAGCCTGGTTACGTTAACCGTTAATTTGTTTTAGAATTTTAAACGTATTCGGAAACTTTTTGAAAAATGTATTATTATGTATTGGGCTATATAAGCGAAGACTACCAAGTTTAGAAACATTCTATTGGAACCCACCCGATCTAAATATAGCATCCAAACAGCTTATAAAACTTAAAAGCGACTATAAACATAATATTCACAACGTTTATGAAACCCAAAAGCGGTTACGAACATAACAATCAAACCGCTTACAACCAACAGAAGCGGCTACAATACGATAATTCGAACCGCTTATCAAATATAAACCAAGTATTATATAACAGATTACACCATACATATGCTTATATCCACATTTTTTTCCCCTTTCCCCTTTTATATTTACCATATTCGCTTCGTTACATTCACTATATACCGCGTATTCAAAGTTTAGTACTAATGATATTTAAGTTTTCCTAACCGTTTAATTAATATAACATTATCAAGTATGAACAAAACTAATTTAAAACGTCTCACTAGATTGTGGTTACATTTTATTCATATAGTATTTGAAGTTCATTTATACCAATAAGCGTTAAACACCTTATTCCCTTCGTATTGACGAGTTTATACGTTTTTATTTAAACTTTAAACGTAACCAAATCTCAATTACGACGCGTAACCGATAATTTTCGCCTTATTAATATTACAAGTATATGTAGAAATCACATACCCCGAATATAATTATAGCCCTACCAGTAACGGATTTGGCAAAGACTAATGAAAGTATGGAATACCTCTTTATATACACGTCGTTTCGTAATAGCATTTTGAATTATTTGGATCTTAACTTATATGATAATAAAATCGAGGCATTAATAAAGGATTTGGACCATTTTTCGGCAAATACATATGTTATTAATATGATGTTTAACTACTGTAGCGGCGAAATGAAAGGGTGCGACTTATTCGACGATTTTAGAGGGTATTTTTTAGACTGGACGCCGGATATATGGCGTATAGTTGATAGTAAGATTTCCAAAATATTACGAAACAATTACGGATTAAAGATATCAATACGACTTGTGAAACAATAGCCATATTATAAAGGTTTTGTTAACAATGACCTAACTTATATAAATTCTAAAATAGACGTACGATAAAGTAATAGAAGTGAAAGTTGTACAGGAATATTGGTTAAAAAAGTGTTAGGAACGCCTACCTAAAATAACGGACCGGAAACGAGAAAAGCCTTCGTAAATAAAAAAGAGACGTTTAGTAAATTTAAACTCTTACCTTGAAGTGTAAATGGAGCTGGAGGAATCAACGAAAGAAGAAGTATTACAAGGATTATCTACAACTAAAATAAAATACAAACCCTTTCCGGAACGCAATTTTAAATGAAGACCAAAAAAAAAAAAAAAAAAAAAACACGTTACAAAAACCATTAATAACCATTTTAGCTACGATAAAAGCGGTCCGAATAAAGAAAACGCTCAGTTTTAAGAAATAATAAGCGGTATAAAAATCTAATACGTACCTTAAGAACTATTACCTACTAACTACAACCTTTACCGTAACCTTTTACCGCACCGCTTTCCTACTAATAAAAACGACCTTATAAAATTTACCAACTTCGTTAGACTTTAGGATACGGATACAAATTATAACGGCAAATTATAAGACGTACTCGACAACAAAATACGTATAATACTTAATATATATAAAAAGCTAAATATCGAACTGTTTTAATTTCATGTTACTTTACCCAGTATATTGTTTACGTAAGCTAAAAAGTGGTGTATATACTACCTTATATAGATAAATTTATTTACAAAGTATTATAATCGGTTAAAATTACATTTCGATATAAAACTTAATTATGAGTTGTACGATAGGAACTTGATCGATATAATCTAAAAGTCCGTAAAAAAAAACGAAATAACGTTCATAACAACCTATGAAAGGTAATTATCACTATGTTAACGAAGTTCCGAAATTGTTAGTCGTCTTTTAAACCGGAACATAAAGGTAATAAATTATATATATATAATAATAATAAAAGCTTTTTTAAAAAACCTAAATTTCGACCTTATGTTATTTAAATTCGACAAAAACTTAAAGGCCTTTTGTATAAGTTTTATAGCATTATTTAAAACTACTATACGTCGACAAACTAGTTGAAACAACATTTATAGCCGATAAAACCAAAGGCGAAGGCCAAATTATTGAATTAAACCTCACCGAAACCATTTATTACGTTTTGAATCGAATATTTAAGGTATGCTTAAAAAAAACAAGCGTTTAAGATATAGGTATTTAAAAAGGGAATCCTAGCAATAAAAAGCAAAGACGATTGTACAGTAATAAGCGAAACGTATCGCGGTTACAACAATACTTACGAAAAAGCATATAAAACCTCATAGGCTTGTAAAAGCATTATATCGTATACCATAAAATCGGCTATTAATTTACAAACTACCTAGTTTATAAGTACATTCGAATTAAACATTAGTTTTATACCGATTACGTATTTAAAGACTATATAAAAGCTAATTTTATAACATACATAGCTAAGTGCGAAGGCATAGGTGATAAACTCAACGACTACTCCAACGAATACACCTCCGGAGAAGAAGACTTTGAAAATGATAATGTTTACTTAATAGCTTAAAACGACGAAACCGCTTAGCATATTTTCACAAGCCTTTAAAACGACTCTTTCCTATATATTATAGGCCTGGATTACGTAAAAGGAATGTTTAACGTCCATATAGCGTTATAGTTTGCATTTTTATATGGATACGACGATCGGTTTTAAGGAATTTTACCTAATATTAATACGGCCGAAATTATAACGGCCGGAAACCGATAATTCAACGCGTTTATAATGCAGTTTCCAAAGTTTTAGTTAAACCGAATAGGAAAATACCGAAAAGACTTATTTAATAAATGCAAAAAGTCGTCGTTTTGAACAATCGTTATGAGTACACGATTCGAAACGGTTAAGTTTTATATAATGGACTTTAAAATACTATTATTACTTTTATTAGCTAATATAAATAAGCTCGAGATTAAAATTCTAAATACAACTAATTAGTTTATCCGCGTTTCGGATGGTATATCAGTACCGCTCCGGATTAAGTTCGGCTACTTATAGTTTTTCCCTAAAGTATATACGATTAAAGTTATTTACTTAACGTAGCTAGAATTGCGAATACTACACTGCCTATTAGGATACCTAGCTGCAAAACGCCTTTAACGACTTCTTTATACTGTAGGTCATACAGATATAAGAATAGATATATTTAAAATTATCGAACAATTTTATTATAAGTATAAGTTATATTTATAAGCTTTATGACGGTTTAAGTTCCGCTGTAGAAACGAAGTAAACTTTAACTACAAGGTCGTTATTAATATTATATATTTCAATAGCCAACTGGTATTTCACACCATCGATACAGTAATATTATTTCAGGTCATCAAGCTTATACAAAGCGTTTCCACTATAAATCACTAGGACATTTTGGTTAATTACTAGTTAAACATTTACATAGGGCCTTTGGATTAACTTACCTACGACGCTAGTATAGTCTTTAACTTTACGGAATAACGTATTAAGGTTAGGATCACCGGCAGCGAATATAAATAAATATTAGTAAAAGTAACATAAGGTATTAATAAGTGTATACGGTACTATGAACCGTTTAAAAGGCATATGCGGTATTATCTAAAATACTAAATGGTACTAATTTTGGAAATTTATACTATAAATAACGCTTGATACCGTTAACATCATTTGTGGCACGAGTAAGTTTATCCATATACTCCTTATTTTTGGTTTTTACCTCAATATTTATATTAATTATACACTATGTATAATTATAGTGTGAAAGTCGAATGCTGTAGCGAAATCTATATCAGATTGCGTTCCTTACAGGCTAAGAACGAAGTTTTTAAAGTGTTGGCTATAAAGAATGGTCCATGTAAAACTAGCCTTTTAAACTTACTATTATAATTCGAGGTCTTAATTTAGAAAACCAAGGACGGATAAACTAGCCTTTAGAAGATTAACTAGTTTAAAGGCTATAATATACTTGCTAATTTTCCAAACGATAAGAATTTGTTTCGTTGAACGATGGTACGAAAGTATAAAAAAAGATAGATCAAAGCGGCTTGAAATTATAATTCGATCAGAATCACTGATGGTATACCCCTTAAAACGGTGAATCTACACCGTTCCTAATTTTAAACCACCCCCTGAATCGCATTTTCGACTCGCTTTCACCAAACGAAAACGATTCGTTTATACTAACCCTATTAACACCTCGCCGCCGAGGCCGCCCTTTCAACTCAAAAACTAAAAAACGCCTCGAAACCTTTTTCATGATCTCCTTTAATACTTAAAGGGAAATATAAAACTACGAACTTAACCTTAAACTTTGTTACGACGGTATTATTACCACCCTAAACATCTCATTCGAATGATTTACTTAAATAGAAATATCTACCTTAATTGACTAAGAAGTATTTCTCTTTAAACGATTCGATCCGACTATTTACGGCGCTTATAAGATTTTCTCTACTTGTTTTATGTAAGAAATTAAGGATAAAACCGGTAAACAATACGAGAAGATCTATTAAGCTGTAAAGAGTTATAATGACAACGGTAAATAAAAATACCATAACTCAATCGCCTACCTTATTAGGACCTAATCACTGCTTGGTTTTTATATTTGTAACTAATCTTAATACTATTTACAATCTATATGTTAAATTTCGGAATATTATGTAAGTTTACACCTAATTTAAAAAGCGGCTTAAACGATATATTTATATCCATATACCTGTAAATGTCAAAAAACATTATGTATTTAAAACGATTCTACCTATCATAAAACCGTTTTACGTCTTGGTTAAAATCAGTGTTTATTAATATAATATTTAATAAAAGCATTATAAAAATAGTTCGAAATAACTATCTTTACTTTCAACACGTATTTATTAACGTCAATAACCTGTTTTAACGGCTTTATATAAACCTTTATATGAACGGACGATTTGCTAACGCTATATAACGCGTCGTTTTCCATATTTAAAGAAAAGAAACTTTGAAAGACCGGCCTAAACGCAAAACCTAAAACGTAAATGATAAAGCACTTTATAATAAACTTTAATAGAGTTACCATCACTTTCTGGAACGGCGTTTTGGGTCTTATGTAAAAAGTAGAATTAGATAAAGTCGCACTTATCATTTTAAATAACGTAAAACTAGTTAGCGAATACAAATACCAACGCGTATATAACGTTTAGGTTACTTGAATGACATAATCGAAAACGTCTTTTAATCTTTCAGTCGCTACCTAACATCAAATCACCTTATTGAACAATACGTATAAAGTGTTTAACAAACGCTTTATATGGTAAATACATAATCCGAAACGTGGTTCATAATTTATATCGTTAAATATACCTATTGTAAAGCTTCCTTTTCTTCATTAAAGGCTTCTTTAATGATAATAATAATAATTGTAAATCGTAAATAAGTTTCGTTTTGGTTTTCAACAACGAATTACCGGCCGAAAATGACTTTAAGTTTCGTAAAAATATTATTTATTAAAGATTTAATAAGTGTAAATGAATGATAAATATCCTATCCTCGGAAATATATAGTATAGGTAAAAGTTTCGATTCGAGAATTACCATTACAATAACGGTCCGAATAATCATTTTAACCTTAGTTTACGATTTATTCATTTCGTTATATATATTAATTTCTTTTTCGTTTTATGAATATTTGTTTATATTTGGTATTACCAACGAAAAAAGTTTAATAATCGATATTATAACTTTACATAAGTTATATAAGCGTCGGGAAATCGAAAGAGAAGGGGTAAATCAACAGAAAATCTAATCCAATGGATATAATAATTAAGAATACTCCAAACAAAAAATTAAAAACGCTTATATCGATAAATATATTATTTGTTAAAGTTATTAAAAAGGTTTCACTAGCCTTATAAGGCATCACATTATTTTTATCGATTTCAAGCGATTCGAAACCTATTATGTGCGCCGCTCTTTGATTTGTATCACGGTCCTCGACTTATACCTATATCAACCTTGCCAATTTACCTCTATTAAAATCTAATATTTCGCACAGTTTCTAACATGATATAACTCTTTATTTTACGAGTTTCGGCCCTACTAAATTTCACACTTTTTACTTTTTTGTTAATTTAAATTTATAAATTCGTACCGTTTTTGATATTTTAATACTTTTCATTTCATATACTTTAAGAATTTCTATTATTATATTTGTGATTTACATTAAAATCATTTTGGTAAACAGAAATAATATTACTATATAACGTACTGTATTATGGACGGGTGCGCCGACTCGGTCTCAAGGGTCAACTATTCGACGTTAAAAGAAGAGAGAGAAGGCGACGTTATCGCGTCCTTGTTATCCCCCCCATCGCCCTCCCTTTTTATATTGTCGCCACCACTATTACCGATATTAAAGTCGCCATCGACGCCAGCGAGGAGGTAGTCTCTAACCTTAGTCTTTACAATCTTAGGTAAAGGTACTGAGGGGTCTTTACCCTTTTTATAACAACGCGAGATAATGTTGTCGAATTCGCATATGTAATATATGCGTAAGCCCCTCTTTTAAACGGTAATAATAGTAATTCATTTTTTAATTCTCCGGTCAATGCTTGATACTAATTCGTATTGGTTTATTTTAAATATTTATGAATGTAGTTATTTTTAAGAGCATTTCGAATATTACCTTTTAAGGAAATGAGATTTTTAAAAATCGGTTAAAACTTACTATGAAGCCGGCGAACGCATAGCATAAATTCGGCTTATGGCCTTAAAACTAATAAAATGGGGGTTTATCTGTTACTAATCCGTTCGTAACGGTGATAATAAGCCGAACAACCTCCTTTTTTGTAGTAATCGTTAATAAACTTACCTGTGATCGTGGAAGCGATACACGACATGTAGAGTGTATTTATTAGCGGCCTATGGCTATGGATCCGGATATGTAATTCTAACGCCTTATACGTTAAAAAAAGCTTCGCGACGTACTCTAGCGATACGTAACTCGAAGCGGTGAGGGAGGTCCGCCTCGATCTTTTCGTTTGAAAAAAACATTAAAGGTAAACGAAGGAATGGATTTGGTAAATACGAACTGCAACGCAACTTTGTCAGGTTACTTTTACGGCACTAGAGAGTTCCTATAGGTAAGGGGGTTTTTACCTGCAGGGAAAGGGTAAGATTTATAACCTTAAAAGCTTCTTGCTCCCTCATTTAGGAGCTGGGGGGGAAAGGAGAGGGGGAGGAAAAACAAAAGAGGGTGATAATGTGGGCGGTGGCGGCGGTGGAGATGGAAAAACTGGGGGTAAAGCGATGGGCGGCAAAGTTAAGGGTGAGGCGGTTATAAAAGAAATGGTGTCCGAGGAGGATGGATTGTTAGTTATGGTAGTGGTAGTGATAACGGCGATAGCGGTAACAGCGGCAGCGACGCGGCGACGTTTATATGCTAAACAACACCGAGCGATTTTATTTTTACGCGACATTTATTAAAAAGTACGGTTAATATATGGATAATAGATAAATAACCTACATATAGGAATGGTTCAACTTGGTTAATTAAAAGAAAAGGTTAATTTTCATTTAAATAAGAATTTATATTAGTTTTTGGTACGTGTTTTTAAAAGAAAAAAAAAGATTTTACCTAAACCTATAGCGATATATGTTTTTATATTAACGCAAAACATTTGATGGCGTCAATACCTCTACATAATTACCCTTATAATACCTAAGTAATTATACTTTTATTGGAAATAATAAAAAACGCTATTAATGATTATATTGTTATCAGTTAGCTATACTAACTAGGCCTTTACGATAATTACTACCGCGGCTAAAAATTGATAATTTAAACCTTTATCATTGATGTCGTAACCATATTATTATTACACAAACTACTAATTTCAACCTCTACAATATTTACCGTAATCATACTATTATTACAAGACTATGTATACGGATTCGTTACAACTATACTATCGCTATTGGACTATAGGTAGAGAACATATAAAAAGATTACTTGTGTAAATATTACTATATACACCTATAGCTAGTATACATAAGCTAAATGATAGTGTACCATATTGTAAGCTATTCTCTTGCAAACTGCATTATGCGTGGCGCAATCTATAAAGAATGTTCCAGAGTGTATAACAAAAGGGCCACTGCTTGGATGAGAGGTTTATAACCCCCTATTCGTGGCATGTACTCTCTGAAATGCCTCTTACTAACTGAATCATCTATCTTTATTACAATATCAATCTTACAATTACTATTCATTTACATTCACATGAATAAGCAGAGACTACCGATAATAAAGAACGGTTGACGAAACGGAAAGGATGCCCGGTTTTTAAATCTAAGACAACATCCTTGCTGTTGTCTTTCTTCAACGTGTTTACTATTAATTTTCATATTATATTTACTTAGTAGCCAGCCTATAGGCGTAAATTTAATTTATATAGCATTTAATATTTTACCATATATATAATAATTTTTGGATTATTTGTAAGAGTTGAATAATTATCGAAAATTTGGTCGACAACTAGTCGTTTATCTTTTTTTCGTGTTACTTTATTTTTTGGAATGGAAACTTTCGATATAGTATTTGGCATAAGATCAAGACAGCCTGGAAGATAAACTATATTTAAGTTATATATATATTTGCATAAATTAATATATCAATTGACGTTTTATTGGCGTGATCAGTGGTTGTATTGTTTAGTAAAGTTTAATTTACTATGTCATGAGTAGATTTATAGTGGGTAAGGATAATAAATAGGTACAAATTGCTAACGAGTGTAGTGCGTATGCTTTTATAAGCCTATATAAGGCAAGCTATTTTGTATTTAAAAGGTTCGTAATACAGCTTTGCTTTAGTGGAGTATCGGCTGAGGAATATTATTGATTTAATTGCTATAACTCGAATGTGTTGGCCAGGACTTCAGACATAGCTTTTTTTAAAATTGAAAAGGTACAACTTTAAATACACGGTTTAAATTTCTATTAATTTTTAAAAACAAATGATTTTTGTGGTCCAAATAATACAAGCATAATCACCCGTACCAGTATTTTCAAAGTTCGTTCAATAAACGTTATTATTCCTTTATAAGCTCGATTTTCGTGGTTTTCGTATGATATTAGCGTTTTCCTTCGATTCCAGTGTTAAATTTTCCCTATTTTTGACCTTACAAGAGTAGGTCGACCTTTGGTTTTTGTAATGTATTCGATAATTAAGCAAAATATGGAATTATTGGTCTCATGAATGCCGTCGCGCCTAAATACGTTTCAAAGGCCTTTAAGTTTTTTAGAAACGATATTTTACGAAAACCTTACGTACATTTCTCGTTTATCGACAGACTAAAAACATTAACATAGAATGAGAGAAACTTAATTAACAGGAAGCTAATATATGACTTTTTGAGCGAAATTCATAATCCTTTTACGAGAACAAATCGAATATTCGTTTTAAATAAATTAGGTAGTCTTCGAATGTATCTCAGAATATAATAATATCGTTGATGAAAACTTTATAGAAATGTTGGAATAGCTTAAGCGTGCAATACATGTATTTCTGAGCTTAAAAACACGAATTTTGAAATCTTGTAAGAGCAATTTTAAAGAGTTTTAACTTACGGTGGTTAATCACCGTAAATCAGTTTTTTGATCGAAGATAGATAAGTAGTTAAAAAAGAATTTAGTAGTATTAACCACTATAATCTAACGATTTACACATAGCGATTCAATGATAGGGCTTTATAATGGCAAAGAGTAACTATCAGATACGCTTTAATTATTAAAAGGTTTGAAATTAATTATAACGCGTTTTTTATACGTTATAAACTGTACGTTAAATTAGAAAAACCGGTGGGGCGAATAGTAAAATCGCATCCAAATATGTTATATGGGTTTACTCGTAAAGATTATCAAATTACTGGTTTAAATGTTGTTCGTTCCGCTTTGAAATATGATAGTGATAATAATTAAGTTTGGTATATTACCAACCCTTAACTAATGGTAAGTTTATTATTTGTTTTTCCGAAACCTTTACTAGACTGGTATCCTTTTATATGTAAGGGTATTACTCGTAAATTTTCTAAAGTTTTAATATTTTCATTTTGTTAATCGTATTAATATAGGTGCTCTATATCTTTTGGACCATTGGTATATATTCTGTTGTTTTTATACTGAATATGGTAGGCATTACCTGTAACAATTAGTTTTTTTAATTTGAGATTTATATTAGTAGTTTTCAAAGGTATATAAGAAGATTTCTTAATTGGATGAATTGCGGCGTCCATTCACAAAGTGTTTATCTTCGTGTTAATAGGTACTTGACTTAATTTTGCATGGCTTGGTAAATAGGTTGACATTTATATGCTGGGATAATTTAACTCGAATTTGGCTCCTAATGCTGGTATTGGAGAATTATCATTTATTACCCCAGAAAATTCAAAGTTTGCCTAATGTCCTTTTTAAGTTGCCTTTGTTGGTTGCTTCATCAATAAGGAAATGATGGCGGTATTATTAACTTAAGTGCAAGTTAATAATATAATGTTTTAATTCATATAAAATAACTCAATTTTTATATTTAGTTATAGTTTTTCATTTGAATTTCTTGAAAGTTTTCAAAGCTTTTTCGATCGGATTATATAATTATATAACATACATTGTAATTTCGTTAATAATTACGTTTGAAGGAACTGGATACTGTTAAGTAAATATAAACGAGCGATCTTTGGATAAGTTGATATATTCGACTGGCATCTGGATAGTTTGTTGAGGTTATACTGTTGTAGGAAAATGATTTTTTCCCTTATAAACCATACTCTTAGCGGCTGTTTTATGTACAGTCAATGTGACATTGAATTTACTATTATAAAATATTAAACTCACGAAATTTTATCTAATTATTAGTAAGAAAAGCGTTAATATCGAAGTTGTCTATAACTTAGAGGTTTTCCGTTTTACGTAATAGTTATAGTAAGTCGTGAATTTTATAACTAAAATATTAAAAGGTTTATCTAGATTTCGTTTTTAGCTAAATTAGGGGTTTTATAACGTTTGTAATTATGTTGCGTTTTTATACTAGTACTTTGAACTAAATAAAGTCTGAAAAGTAATTTTCAATAAAACGTAACTCCACAAAATTCTTGCCTGTACCTGTATCAAGGTATAGGGTAATGTTTTCGCTTTTGTTCATAATGTTTTCGCAGCTATATACAGAAATCGGTAAGTATTTGTATCCACCTATTGTTAAAGAATATTCATTATTAATATTACCAGTTACAATAACTTCTATCTATTTGAAATTATTAATAACTTCGTTTAAAGTAAGTTTATTAGCTTAGAGAAAATATCTACGTATCATGCGAGTGCTAACAATTCTGCAAGTTAATTAGCTTTTTAAGTAAGTAAAAAGCTGATTGTACAAGTCAAAAGATTCGTAGTAATAGCCGTAAATTTCCTTACTTAGCCTAGGTATGTTAATCACGTTATCCAAGATAACATTTTCTGAGTACGTGAAGGAAAAACGCCAGAAGGCTTTTAAGGACTATGAGGTATGTTTATTTTTAATATTTAAATGGATATTGTAAACGCGACAGTCCCAATTACGGCGGCGTTTACGATTGTTCTGGTGGCGTTTACGACTGCCTCGATAGCGTTTATAGCTACCTTGTCGTTTGTAATCTTTATCTCATGACCGTTTATCTCGTTTTTATTAACGGGAACGCTAACGAGAACGATTTTCACGGCGTTGATAATTTTCCTTACGATTTTGGTCATGATTGTATAAACGAACATACCCTCGACCTTAAGCTTTGTAGTGGTTATTAAAGTAACGTGTTTTTTTGTAATTTGTACGAGTATTCTCGTAGTTATTGCGAAATTGAGAACGTTTTTTATATCGCCCTTTAAAGTACGCCAATAATAAGGAAATTTACGCTTTGTTACCGTAAGTAGCGTAGTATTGTTTTCCTTAATATTAGTCATATAGCTATGTATTTATTGTTTTCAACAAAAAGGTGGTAAATATTACTAGGTATCCACATTTAATAAGGATTAAATATTAACCATAATTTTTCGTTAATCTTTATTATATTTATCTCATATATAAATAGCTTTAGCGTATTATATTTTAGTTTGAATATCGGTTTTTAACTTATACCCCTCGTTTGGTAGATTATGGAAGAGAAATGTATATTTCCAATATTTGATAGTAATTCGTCCAACGTTTACAGAGAATCCTGTTACGAGGGTATTTATAATCTCCATGAGGTTGTAAAAATAAAGTTTACGATATTGAAATATTTTTTTTTAAAATTTCACTGGTAAACAGCCAATCTTCAAAGTAAGGTAAAAATATCTTATACAATTGACTTTCGACGTTAAAGTTAGTGTTTATAGATAAATCCAGCCGTTGCCAAAAAGACTCAAAGTTTATAAAGATAACGTTTTTACCTATTATTATAATGTTGAGATCCAGAGAATAGGGATATTTTGGGTTAAAAACCCCTACCTTTTCTCTTTAAACGCTTTCCTCACACCGAGTATTGTAAGAAAGGCTATAAAGCCTCTCGTTTATTAGTTTTTTTCGCTTTTTCGTAGCTCGTAATTGGGTTTTCGGGGGCGGTCGCGATCTCAAGGAGGTTCAGTCTCATGCATTCGAGATTTAGAATCGCGACGATTGGGCTAACGACGTTCGAATTTGCGATAGTCGGCAGCTTGCTCGCAGTTTTAACGGTTATTTTTACGAGGACGATCATTATACTTACGAGGATAACGGTCTTCCTTACGAGCTTGGGAGCCTGGACGTGGAGACTGTGGATATAAAGAGTAAGGCAAATCTTTTCGTATAGTAGCTAACGTAAATGTAACTTTTTTAGCTACTCCTACTTTTATATCATTTTCCATTTGATTTCTTACCTCGCAAATATGACTATTTAAAACATCGAGGCGTTTATTTATAGATTTAAAACGTTAGTTAAATTTCCGATTAATAGCTTCGCAGAGGTAAGTTACAATGAGCTCACTGTTATTACTGCTACCGCTGCCTAAAGAGGTATTGTTCCCAGACATCGCATATATTAGCGCGTGAAAGCAAATTGAGGCTGGTCATGAAAAAGGAAGTGGAATCCGAGATAGCTGTTACGTTGGATTAGTAAGTAAGGTTTTCTTGCCTCGAGTTTGTCGTAATAACGTATAAGGAAGTGACTGGTTTGCTAACAACGCTTATGGTTGTCTGCCTGTTATAGAAACCAATGGAAAAACAGATAAGACAATGTAAGATGGGTAAACCGAAGAAAAAAGAGAAAAGTCCGATGGCTTATATGATTGGTAATGTTTTTTTGTGTAATTTTGAGTTTTATAAACTATAGTGACAACAAAGCCTGATAGCAATTAAATCCTGGTGGCAATTAAGCCTAGTTTTACTTAATTAGTTGTATTTATAGCTACTATTTATTAGATCTTGCTGGTGGTAGTGTGATTTGCAGTGTAATGAAAGATGAAGAAGCTGAGTCTAGAACTCCAAGAAGCAGAGTTTACAGCAAGTATGTACAATAATGAAAAATAAGGTAGGTGGGGTTTGGTATCACACCTAGGTTTAACAAGCATTTTCTGCGGGCTGCTTATTAATAACTGGCGAAAGATAAATCGAAATACCGGATTATGTATTAAGAAATTAAAATAAGTCTAAACCACGAGTTTTGTATTTAAAAAGTAAAATAACTTACTATAGATATAGAAAATGGGTAGAAAAATGTTTGCGTACGGTTTTAATACTACTAATACGAGTTCGTACCCATTATCACCCCACTTATAACGGTAATAACATACAAACACGCCACTGCTTTAACAATACTCGTTAAATGGCTTATCAACGACAACGGAAACAATGCACGGCACACAAAACGTAGCTATGAGTGGGATATAAGCACTTACCATAATATGTTGCTCTAATGCTTTTCGTACTAAGATGATTTCGTGGTGTAATTGAACGAAACACGCATCAAACTAATGGGCCCGCTTTATTATTACACCTTGTCAAAATAAAAGTTAAAATATGTCATAATTCGAAGCCAATTATTACGTACCCCATTATAACTCGCTAATACGATGAAATCGGCGCTTAAGAAACGCCACAGATGAAAATGAAGTCTTTACTTACAGTAAAACGGTAAAATCTATAACCTCAGGCTATGACTATTACTCGAGCTACTACTATTACTCATGATATTACTATAACAACAGCTTAGCAAAGGGAAAGAAAAAAGCGGAAAGTGGGTATAAGAGCAGCTAAAAAAAGGAAGCTGGGTAAGAAGTTATTAGTGAAAACTCGTACAAAGACAGCGGCAACTTTTGCAACATATACGTATTACCGCGACAAATAGCACCATTTACCATGCAATTTACGTAATATATTATGTAAAATAATTTAAAACTACCCATAAAAAACGAAAACGCAGTATAAATCATTCATCAACTATATAAATACCGTATAATTAATTAAAACCTTATTTGATAAATAATAGCACGTCGTTTGGTAAAGAAGGATTTTTTTTATTTAAACCGACGATAATATACTACTTTATACTAACTTTATAACACTTAACATTGATAATCATGCCTCTTCAAGGTTCTCTAACCTTTTAAAACGATTTAGAAGCTGAATTACTATCACTACCAAATAAACGATTAAAATCTTAAACAAACTACACTATCATTACTCAATTATAGATAAAACGCTTTTCGAGTCCAACCTATATTATATTATTATTCCTTGATATTCAATACGAAGCTTTACGAACAATAATAAAGACTACAAGTGTGAATATTACTAAATATCACTATAATTAACACATGTGGGAGAGCATACTAACAAAGTGTATGATAAAGTATCACGGCCCATGTGAAAGCTTATAAGCTCTCATCTAATGCGTGTGTTCTCTAAATGCTTCTTCCGGCGCTTGCATTTTTCTACTACTATCTTTGAATACTATACTATCTTCTTCATATGTTAAAATAAAGACCTAACCAACATTAATAGTTAATATTATTGGGTTTATTATTGGTTTTGTAGTCGAAATCAGAGGAATTTAAGGATTCTTTGTCGATACCAGGTAATTTAACGAGGTTTTCAACAGGAAAAGACGCAAAAGCTATATTGGTATCATTTTTAAATGTAGTAAAAACAGCTTGACTTTAGATGAGAAATTATTTCGAAAACGTAGGCTTATTAACTATAATTTTAAATTGCTGGATCATATTTGTAAACGTGGTGAGTATGTTGGTATCATGTTGTTTCATGCGTAAAGTGTGCTTATAAATAGTTTAGTTTCGCCAAATTCGTTTCGTTTATCGTGTTTCAGTAAATTGTTTGTATTAAACGGTTAATTTATTGTATTATATTATTAGAGCGCTTTGGAGTTAGTTTTGTACTTACACGATAAGAAACTTCTTTCAAGTTTAATAGCTTAGGTTCTAATGATCAGATGATATAACCTTAAGCTATAGACATTTAAAAACAATTAGACATAGTTGAAGATAAAGTATCGAGGATTATATATAAAGAAATTAGGCTGAAACTGTTATTTAAGGTAGTCAGATATTGTTTATAATTCTTAATAAAGAAAGATAGAAGAATTTTTTTCTAGGAGCGGTTATAAAGCTAGCAATAAGGAGTGGCTTATTCACGTAGTTGATTCTGTGACATGTGTATGCTTAAAGCTGCTCAGAAGCGATGTAAGAGTATGGTAATCGCTAGAGTTAGATCTGTAGCAACCACTAGCTCAGGCACCAGCCTATAATAAATTGGCTGTATTGCAATTGACTACTGTTCCAACAATTACATTGAAAGTAATAGAGTGGTTTTTAGTTTGTCAAATCGTTAGCCGATCTGTCCATTAGTTTATATAGGTTGCAGCTTGGTCCGTGCTTCACACTGAATTGGGTATTATATTTGTAACTATTGCACTTAACTTAACTATACCACAGTTAACTGCTGTCCTTAAATAATTAATATTATAACAAAAACTACACTAAATAAAACGATAAAAAGTTGATAAATTGTTCCCAATTATGTGTTCAATTAAAAAACTACGTCGATAAGCTACTACATACGGCATTTAATACCAAACAAACCTTAAAAATAAATAAGTTAATTAATAAATTTGAAGATTTTTGAAACCAACAACAATGAACAATAAGCAACAAATTTTTTATATAAGATTCAATATTATAAATACGTGGATTGTAAACTAAATACTTTAAGTTATAAATAGGAACATCATATAATTATAGTCAAAAGTGTTTATAATAGGAAAACGTAATTATTATCGTTGCTTATAAATCATATTTTTACACGCACTAGTACGAAATAAAAAGTTGCCAATATTAACACTATTATCAATCATAGCACGTACATATAAATAATGTAAACTACCTATTGAATATGGGGTATAAGCTAAGTATTGGTTTATAATAACTTAAATACAAACTAGTTATCAATCTATTAAATTTAAAAATTGCATCCACTCTTCAATTAATATAATATCACCTGATATTTCAATTACAATTTGAATGAACAAACGTTATAACAACTGAATAATAACTAATACAAACGTATATATTTTATGTAAATTATGATGAAAATACTGAAGAAAAGTTGTTAATGTAGTTGAGGTTAATATTATTAGCAAAGATTGTTTTTAAGTTATAAGTGTTAGAATAGTAGTATTTGCAGTGCTGTAGGTCAACTTTATTTACAGTAAAGTTGACTATAGTGACTGCAAGTTGAGTGTATTGTTTTGTGTGGGCCTACTGTATTAACTGCAAAGCAAGTACAGTATATGCTCACTTTACACCAAGGTATAAGCCAAGCAATTAGCCATACAAATTACTGTGCAAACCAGCTAGCAGTCTTCCAAACCTAAAACAATACATCCATCACCTAATCACACAATACTACTGTTACTTCGACCAATCGAATCGACAACGTTGCAATGTCTAAAGCCCTACTAATAATAAGTATATTAGTATTTAATTTGCTAGCAAACTTGGTATTTTTATTATGAAGATAGTTAGTAACGTTGGTAATTATAAAGTTCAACTTTTTCAAAACGTAAAAGATAAATAATTCAAAGATTAATTTTAATGTTGGTTTAAATATATATACATTGAATAATGTGTGTTTTTTGTCATTATTATTTTCAAGTAAAAAAAGAGGTTGTAGTAATAGGATTAAAGGTGGTATTTTCGAAAGAAAAAAAACGAGAATTGGCCAATGTTAGGGAAACAGTTGGTTCCATACCAAAAACTTAACTAAAGTGGAGGACCTGGTTCGTGCACTGTTGCCAAGAAAAGAGTACGTATGTAGGAGAGAGTTGAAGCAGACTGGGGCTGCAGGCGCAACGCGCAACGCGTCAGTGCCTGGCCCGCCTGAAGCTGTCTCTACAGTGTCTCTCCCACCCCCCACCCCCCATCACCAACCTTGCAACCTTGCAACGTAGCTGCTACAGCGTCAACGCGTCAACATCTACTTTCTATACATCTCCAGTACAGCCTGCCAGCATCGCCTCTTTTCCGTCCGCAGCCTCAACAAGTCCCATCACCTGCACACCCATCCATCCCTTGCGCTCGTCCTCTGGTCGCCTGTCTTGTCGTCCGCACTTCTCAACCCTTACCAGCCCATCGTCACCTTCCTACCAAGCTCGCATCGTCCTACCCACCATGCCCGGGCTTGTCACCGCAACCGGAGTCCTGGGCTTCTTGTCCGATGACGAGCCCGAGCTCAAGGTTTTTGCCCTCCAGACCCTCAACGATGACATCGATACTGTCTGGACAGAGGTCGCTGGTGCCCTGAGTCAAATGTGCGTTGCTTGCCCACTTATCCAATCCATCAGCCTCACCTCATACACTCGCAAAGCACCCTCGCTGACTTGCCATCAACAAACAGTGAGGCCCTCTACGAAGATGAATCCTTCCCTGAGCGCCAGCTGGCCGCCCTCGTTCTGGCAAAGGTCTACTACCACCTCCAGGCCTACAATGAGAGCATGACTTTTGCCCTGGCCGCCGGTGACCTCTTCAAGCTTGACGCCCCCGCCGAGTTTGAGGAGACCATCATCTCCAAGTGCGTTGACCAGTACATCGCCATCTCCTCCTCCTCCCACACTCCCTCCCACCGCTCAAAGAACGACGACCTCCCCACCCTCGAGACTACCTTTGGCGCCGCCCTGCCTGAAGGCTCGTCCCTTGTCTCGCCCACCACTCCCTTCTCGCAGTCTGCCCTGCCCTCCAAGTCTCTCCTCTCGCGCGACTCCATCGATAACACTATTCTGGACCCTACCTTTCAGCAAGCCGGCAAGCAGGCCAGGTCGAGCTCTATCATCTCCCTGCCCGACAAGACCTCTGAGCTTGCCCTCCAACGCGTTATTGAACGTCTGTTTGAAGCTTGCCTGAAGAAGGAACGCTACCGGCAGGTCGTCGGAATCGCTGTCGAGGCCAAGAACCTGGCTGTGCTGAGACGCGTCATCAAGCGCGCCAGCGATGACGAGAAGAACGCCAAAGGCAAGTCACACGAGTCTGCTCAGGACCCTGCAGAGGAGTTGATGGAATACGCCTTGAGCATCTGCATGGACATCGTCCAGGAGCGGAGCTTGCGCACCGAAATGTTGGGCTTGATTCTCGAGTTGTTGAACGACATACCGAACCCCGATTACTTCAATATTGCCAAGTGCGCTGTCTACCTCGACTCGGACGAGGAGGTGTCCAAGGTGCTGCGCCAGCTGGTTGACAGGGACGAGCCCCTCTCTACTGCCAACGCCTACCAAATCGCCTTCGATCTCTATGACAACGGCACCCAGGAATTCTTGGGCAAGGTCATCAAAGCTCTCCCGTCCGGCGAGCCTCCCAACAAGCCGGAGCTGGAGAAGGAGGGCGATGAAGCTGCCGAAAGCGAGCCCCTCCTCAAGGACCAGGACCAGGCACCCCACGAGCACATCCCTGAGAGCTTGGCCAAGGCGTACAAGAACATCCGCTCCATTTTGGACGGAAGCAAGACCATCATACTCAATCTCGAGTTTCTGTACAGGAACAACCACACCGACCTCAACATCCTGAATAAGGTCCGCGACAGCCTCGAGGCGCGAAACTCCATCTTCCACACCGCCGTGACGTTCTGCAACGCATTCATGAACGCCGGCACCACTCATGACAAGTTCTTCCGTGACAACCTCGAGTGGCTGGGCAAAGCCGTCAACTGGTCCAAGTTCACTGCCACAGCCGCCCTTGGAGTTATTCACCGTGGAAACCTAACGCAGTCTCGGAAACTGCTTGAGCCATACCTGCCACGACCAACTGGCATCAACGGCGGTTCCATTTATAGCCAAGGTGGTGCCCTGTACGCATACGGTCTCATCCACGCCAATCACGGTGCGGATGCCCTGGAATATCTGCGTAGTCAGTTCACGGCCGCCGAGCAGGAGGTTATTCAGCACGGCGGTGCTCTCGGACTCGGCATTGCAGGAATGGCCACCGGGTCCGAGCCCATCTTCGAGAATCTCAAGGATGTGCTGTTCGCCGACTCGGCCCTGAACGGCGAGGCTGTTGGTTTGGCCATGGGTCTGATCATGCTGGGTACTGGCAACGCAAACGCCCTGCAGGTCATGTACACCTACGCACACGACACGACGCATGAGAAGATAGTCCGTGGCTGCGCGATTGGAATGGCCTTGATCATGTTCGGGCGCCAAGAGGGTGCCGATGTGATGATCGAGGGACTGCTCCACGACCCTGACCCGACGCTGCGATACGGAGGCATTCTCACCATTGCCATGGCATACTGTGGTACGGGAAGCAACAAGGCCATTCGCAAGTTGCTGCACACCGCTGTCAGCGATGTCAACGATGATGTGCGCCGTATCGCTGTCATGTCTCTGGGTTTTATTTTGTTCCGGAAGCCTGGTAGCGTTCCTCGCATGGTCGAGCTGCTCTCCGAGTCGTACAACCCTCACGTTCGGTACGGTTCTGCCATGGCGTTGGGCATTTCTTGCGCTGGCACTGGGCTGGACGAGGCTATCGACCTTCTTGAGCCCATGATGAAAGACCCTACCGACTTTGTTCGCCAAGGTGCTCTCATCTCCCTCGCCATGATCATGGTCCAGCAAAACGAGGTGATGAACCCCAAGGTGGCAGCCATTCGCAAGACGTTGAAGAAGGTGGTTGGTGACCGTCACGAGGATGCAATGACCAAGTTCGGTGCGTCTCTTGCCCTGGGCATCATCGATGCTGGCGGCCGCAACTGCACGATTGGCCTGCAGACCCAGACAGGCAACCTGAACATGCCCGCTATTGTGGGTATGGCTGTGTTTACCCAGTACTGGTACTGGTTCCCCTTCACCCACTTCCTGTCGCTGTCTTTCGTCCCCACGTCCATCATTGGTCTTGACCACGAGCTTGACATTCCCAGCGTGTCATTCTGGAGCGCCACCAAGCCTAGCCTCTTCGACTATCCTCCGGAGCAGGAGGTCAAGGCTGAGGAGGGGCCCACTCTGGTCACTACCGCAGTCCTGTCCACCACCGCACAGGCCAAGCGGCGAGCTCAGAAGAAGGAGAAGGCTGCACGGCGCGAGAGCATGGACATTGACACTCCCACTGCTACCAAGATCGCCGCTCCCTCGGGAGACAAGATGGACATCGACGAAGACAAGGCGGCGAAGCCTGCCGACGATGCCAAAGAGAAGAAGGAGAATGACGGCGAGAAGGCGACCTCCGCCACACCCGAGCCTAAGAAGAAGACCGACAAGGAAAAGGTGGGCTACACGCTGGAGAATATGTCGCGAGTCCTGCCTGGTCAGTTGAAGTTCATCAGCTTCTCGGCAGGACGTTACAAGCCGGTGAAGAAGGTAAGTCGGGACTATGAAAACCGATCGCAAGCCATGCAACGCTAACACGATTCCCTTCAGCCTACTGGTGGGCCTCTCCTACTCGAAGACACCCAGCCTGACCAAGCCAAGGAGCTCGTCGATGAGAAACTCAAGAAGATCACCACCGAGAAGGCCCCTGTTGCTGGCCAAGCTCCCGGTGGCGCTGGCGGCGGTGGCAGGCTCGGTCGCCAGTCCGCAGTGGCGGATGTTGGCGGCGGCGCTCTCGCCGAAGCTCTACGTGCAGCCATGCGGGACGGCGGCGGTGGCGGTAACGCGGCGCTCAACGACATGCTACGAGCTTCAGCTCAGGGCCGCAACACTTCCGATTTCTTGCCCTTGTTCGGCAGGGGCGCTGGCGAAGGCGAAGGCGCAGCTGCCGCTGCCGGCGTGCTGACGGCTGTTGATGAAGACGACGAGGGTGCTGAGGAGGCCGTGGTGCCTGGTGAGTTTGAATATTACACCGACAATGAGGACGAGGAGGAGTTGTAAGACAGACAAATCCATGTACATCATTCGGAGGATATGGCAGGATGGCATGGACATTCAAGATAGAGCTCGAAGACCTGCATCGGTGGATCTGCTGTCTACTGTGGCATCTGGGCACCCACCGCCTTTGGTACGTCATCTCTATCCAGTCGATGTGACTGCGTTGAAAATTTCTTACCTGGAGGTGGCCATGTTTTCTGGGCCTCGTTTTGCCCAGTCTTCATTCTTGCCGTTTGAAATTCTCCTCTTTCATCTTCCCATCTTTGAGCAATTCATCTAACGGACTTTGGAACTGTTGTGATATGCGACAAAAGCCTTTCTTCCCTTGGCACTCCTCCCTTAGCTCCACAAGGCAAACCACTGAAGAGGCTGTACATATGGTGTTGAGCTGGGGATGCACTGTATACCCAAGATATATCGGACCTTTCATTTCGGACAGAGTGTTTCTGAATAAAAAGGTCCATAGATATAGATAAAGTAGGTCAACTGTACAGTACTGCACCAGTCCCAAACTGCAAGGCTGAGTGCCAAGGCTGAGTGCGAAGGCCGGGGTAGGGCACAGGGGACTTTGGTAAGCAGTTCAGCCTTTGGCTGCTAGCCTCTAAAATGTGTGGCCTCTCCAATGTGTGTTCTGGAACGGTAGGATTCGCAACTCTATTCTCAAAACAAATGCTTCTTTCGTCAAGGGCTGGTGCATGGGCCGCATGCGGAAGGGCTGGCTGAGCTCCGGCCTGCTCCCAGTGAGTTGCAGAAAGACATGCCCATCACCACCATCCTCGCCACCGGCTTTGTTCATCCATGCTGCTTTGCACATTGTTTTCAAACGGCGTCTGGGTGAGGCTTCCGGAAATGGATCCTGGGCTTGTGCACGTCGCATTTCCGCACGAGAATGAATCCCTTTGTCTTCCCACTCAGCCGCCTGTTAGTGTTTGTTTTGCTGGCTTTTTCCTTCTTAACCTCTCAGTTCCGCAACCTGCTCTCTGGCTTTGCAGCAGACCTTACTCTCGAATCTTGAGCTCTGCGGTTTGCCTTGCAAGTCCGTCTTCGACATGAACTTCACCGCCTTCTTCGGCGGCCGTGTTACTGGGGACGACGACCATGATACAGCCGGTGCCGGTGCCGAAGCTGGTGCCGAAGCTGGTGCCGAAGCTGGTGCCGAAGCCGTGCCGGCCGGGCTCGCCCCGGCCAAAACTGATGCAGCAAAGTGGGCGAGATCGTTGGCTCGGCAGGATATCAGAATCAGGCCTGCCGATGAGCGGTTCAAGCGGGTCTTTACTTACTTTGTCAACAAATTGCAGAGCTTTTCACCCGAAGCAGTCGTCAATGAGGCCTTTTCGCACCACGAGGCCCGCAAATTCCTCACCGGCTTCGTCGACAAGACCCGCTTGCCAGAGATATACCGGGCGCAGCAGCGCGAAAGGCGCGTCTACCGCGCTCTTGTGGCCGATGGGGGGCCCTTCTCTGCGGCCGCGTTGCCGGCCGGCCTTCAAAACCCAGCGCCTCTTCCGTTGAAGCTGGCGCTGTTGTACTTTGGCCTCCCCGTCGAGCCCATGACCTTCACCGACCCTCTGCAGCTGGACGGCACCTCCCTCTTTTCCAATCTGGCCTTTGCCTCGACTCTGCAGGACGACGACGATGACGACGACGCCACCGCCATCAACGATCAAGACTTGTCCTTCGTTCCCGAGGAGTTGCGCCCCTTGCGCTACCTCAACTACTACGACAGACGGGGCTTCGGCAAGGACAACACTCACAGTCAGTTGCACCGCTCCTTTCCGCTTGCCACACCCAACCCACTGACATTGCCATGTTGCCATGCCCAGTGAACCCAGAGAAGACTTACGAGCTTTACTACGGAATCCCCATGGTGCTGCCAACCCACGAGCTGATGAGTCGCATGGCTCTTCGCGGTGCTGGTGTCGACCATGTCTCGGACGACGAGGACGAGCCGATGGACCATGGCCATGGTAGCCATGAGCACGAGACCGAGGCCGAGACCGAGACCGATGCGCAGATCGCCGGCCTGTGCCGTGTCAGCCCCCACATCGAGCTCTGTGCAGCCCAAGGGGCCGCCGGTGCCGGTCAACAGCACGTCTATCTCTGGGGTCTCGCCGGTCGCACCACCTTCTCCTACTTCGAGGCAACCTCCTTTTTCTCCGCCATCGACCGCCTGCTCGGGCTGAGCAAGCGCGCAGATGACGCGACTTCGGTTGGAATCACCATCTCGCTGCTGTCTCATCCAAAGGGTGAGCCTGGCCCATGCACTGTCGTCGCAAGCGACCAGTGCTTCTTGGGTCGGTCGGCCCAGGACGAGCTCAATTTCTACAAGACGTGGCTGGAGACCGTCCAGTTCTTCGATGACCAGATCGGTGCCGGACAGGCTCTGGACATGTGCGTGGCCAAAGTCTCGCAAGACATGCACTTCGCAGCGTCGCACGAGACCCTGGCCTATCAGCCGTCTCCGAAAGACGACAAAGTCGTCTGCTTCTCCCTGGCAGGCGATGAGCACGGCGCGCTGTCATATCTTGCCATGACCGACGCCGTCAACACAGAGACCCCGGTCGCTCACTACCAAATGTGGTTCAGGTCTCTGTGGCGGACGCTGTCGCGGCCCTCGGACGAGCAGTTGAAGAGCTACGTGGTTGGATCGAAGCAAGTCATGGCTCCCCAGTCTTGCCTCGTGAGTATCGATACAAGCAGCGGTGCCGGAACAGACGCGCGGAAACATTGGTTCCATTGCGATGTGGGCCCCTCGCCAGAGGCCTGGAAGTCGTTCACTGATGCGTACCACTCCAACGGCCGCAGGCAGTTTACGCTCGAAGCCGTTCCCACGACAGATCCGCGAGCATCCTCCATCAACGTGCCAGCCCCTGTCCACTCGCATAGCAACTGTTCCGGCTCCGTGGATGCATCTGATGCCAGTCTAGACCGCCAGCTCCACTGGGGATGCCACAGCCGCCAGAGCGAGGACGCAATCGCTTTCATGGAGACTGCATCGAATGTCGAGCCCCGGCCAGTTCGGCTCAACCGGCTGGGTCGACCAGCCAATGGAGTGCAGCTGGACGATTTTGCGAAAGGCAAGGCATTCCGCGAATGGTCCTATGCCCACCCTCTGTCCATCCACATGCAAGGCCAACAGCCTACCATCCCCATCAATGCACCACCGCTGGAGACGATCCTCAAGACGCCCGGACCCAACGGACGCCCTTCCGACGCGCTGCCCGTCATGAGCACAGCCGTGCTCACGCCCTCGGAGCAACGGCACTTGCAGGAGACCGTGTTCGAGATGCGAAGCCTGGCTCTCAACCGCGCTCAGCCGTGCCCATTCAGGTCCTGCAGACATCACTTTGCCGTCGACGACGAAGGCCGAAAGAGTTTCCGCAAACATATCCAAGCCCTGCACATCGACAAGAACTGCCCGCTGTGCAACGACCGCAGCTTCGGCTACTTGGACGCCAAGGGGAAGCAGCTGCACTTTTACCAAGAGCACTCCACGTACTTCTGTAGCAAGGACGATCTCCACCACAACACCGTCTTCCACGTGGACCCCATGGGCTTCGTCCACGGTAGGGAGCAGACGTGGAACTTCTGCGCCCGCTGTGGGCGCGACCACAACTTGCTGAACGTCAAGGGAGATCGTGCCCAGCACGACAACAAATGCTATCCCGGAGTGGATGAGCATACAGTCTGGAACAGGTATTGCGTTGATTGCGGGAACGTGGACGATGCCACGCACGCGTGTAACCCCATACCGGTCAAGGATACTTATGGTCTCGACACGACGCCGGTGCATTGCGAAAAGTGCTCGTTGCCAACACACCTGCTCGCCCGCCGGTATGCCGAGGTGCACCTGGCGCGCTGCAAGGGCGCCCACAACGAGCCAGTGCACTTCTGCTCTTGGTGTGGCCTCGACCTCTCGGTTCATCCTCGCACCAAGGCATTCAAGCACCTGGACGAATGCAGCCTCAAGCCGGCGGCCGGTGAAGGGCCCGTCGACACTGCTACGGGTGTGGTGCGCGACAGCCCTCTGGACAACCAACGGCTGCGAGCCGGCGTCAAGGCGCAGGGCCGTGGCTTGATCAACCAGCGCGACATCGTCCCAGTCCCGGAGGTGTGCCTGTTTACAGACTGCAACGTGAAGGTGTCCGACCTCAACGCGCACGCTCTCTTGACGCACTATGCCTCTACACACTTGACCGCGACAACCAACCTGAGCAAGTGTCCTATCTGCGACCTGGACTTCGTGCAGCGCGAGTGGGCTGAGGAGCACCACAAGGTGGGCCACTTCAAAGACCACGTCGAGGAGCGCGAGACGCGCATCAAGCTAGACTTGTTAATCGCGAGCAAGCCCAACAAACTCGATCCCGCCGTGCTAGCGCTGATCAACTCGCGCGATGCCGATGAGTTCGCAACAGCGTACGGTCCGTCTCATGACGCCGACTTGACCAACATCCACCATACCACAAGACGATTGCATCGTGACGTTGTAGCAACGTTGCACCAGTTGCGCACGATTCGTAAGTTCCAGCGAGTCTCGAGAGTCACCCGAAGCGTAGTGCCTACTATGTCTGCTATGACTCGCCCCCGCCCACATTTGAACGGGAATAACTGACTGTGATCCAGACACTGATATAAAGGCGGTCTTGGCTAATGTTGCCGCCAAAAGGCCTACGGACAATCCCGCGACGGAAACCCCACCCAAGAAAAAAAGGAGGACCCTGGCGGAACGAACACCCGAATCTCTCTGAGCAGACCGCCCTCACCTGACCATGCTCCAGGGTAAAAGATCACGTACCAGAGGAAGGCTGAGGCGCCTGCCTCCCAGTAGGTCAGCCCCGCTAGGCACCCTCTCAGCAGCTAAAATGGTCACGCTGAGCGGAATGGGGACAGAAACTGCGCAAGTTCTCGACGAGGAGCTCCGTGAGGACCTACATGACGGGCTCGACGAGCCGTTCCCGGAGGACTTGGATGTCGGACTCGACTGAGCGTAGGAGCTGCCTACGGCATTGGGTCGTCGACCCAGTGTTTTCCGGAATGCCTGGGCATTCTCAACGTACGCTGGCACTCGGGAGTTGTTTTCTTTTGTGACAGGCGCGCAGCTGGGACGTGGCAGCCATGTATGAGCTTGTGGATGGTGGAGTTGGACTTTGGACCCATTTTTCCAATTCATATTGTCTTTCATGTCGTATTGCTTGCTTCCATCAGGTCATCACTGATCTCACAGATTTTTTTTGGTGATAGTCATTGCTATTGCACAATCGTGATTTTGGTTTACATGTCAGCCATCTTTGACTCTCCGCTGCCATCTAGACCACGATTACATTACACCACAATCTAGCAGTTAAGAATAGGGACAATTCGAAACACATGAAATTTCCCTTCTGTATTTCTGTAGTTCGTGCGTAGGTTATTCAGGTTAGTGTCTGTCAGTGATAGGAAACTGGCCACATGGGTTATGGCCAGGCCCCAGTCACGCCCTCTTTTTTTTTTTTTTTTTCTCCCTTCAACTATCACCGGGCAGTGCCCACTATATACCTAGTATAGTGCGACCCTTGCTAATGTAAACTTACATATGCCGGCGGAAAGGCTTGCAACCTGAGTATCCTCAACTTATAACAACTACCACCCTGTTCAAAATTCCCCGCTTATAAGTTATACCCTTTAACCTGTTAAACAAATTACCCGATTTCTTTGTATATAAATACAATAAATTGAAGACGTATCCTCTACACCTGTGGCCAATTTCCGAACCCTTATTATATGTAATGGTTAAATACTGATAGAGCTTTATATCAATTATACAGGTTCCTACTTTATAGTATAAACCCACCCGCATAACAAAATATGGATCGCATTTAGATAAGTTTTATCCATATTATTAAAAAAAGAAAACCCACCACTAAATATATAAAATATTAATTTGCAACCTATTATGCCTATCATTGAACGAAATATAATTTCTGTCTATAAAACACATTGTAAAGTATAAACTTCAATGGGAAACCGGAACTTAAATTAACCTATCAATTGAAGCCTTAAGGTTACTTATAGTTTAGAAACTTGTAATATTATATGAGCGTGAAAACTGTAGCCTTAGATATGCTGTACTGTACGGTTGTCGCAATCCTTATTCGATACCTACTTATATCGAAAATCGGATATCCTTAAGAGGAAAAAAGGCTTATAAAATATATATCTCTTGATCGAAAGCCCACGGCGATGGGGAAGATATATTTTACAATTTAGTCACCTTTTTGCTACGAACCACAAACCTAAAAAGTGTAAAAAAAAACGTAAAATGAGGTGCACTATTAAGCGGGTGGTGTGTCGAGAAAAGTTTTCTATAGACAGTTACGTATCTAAAGTATAGTCGAATGCGAAAGCTCTGCTGAGTGGGCGGGGCGCCGGTAGGAGGTAACGGTTGAAAAATAAATATATAAATAGAGCCGTCAAATGCGAGTGCCTATAATAAAGGTCTTTTTGTTAAGACTTTAAAGCGCAAAAGAAACTAGACTTTAGTTGCATTGTAATGTAAGTTTGGAAGGCCACGTTAGTATTAGTAATAAGGGATGGAATCATTGTTTGTAAATGCTGTTTCTTAGATGTATTTTTGCGCGGATAATGCGCCAGGATAAGGACGATTTTCATAGCTAAAAAGGGGTTGTCGGAAAAGATTCAAGTGGTTGTAGAGTCGATTAGTGGTATTATAGTGAAATAAGATGTATATGAAGTGATGGTGTTGAGAGCGGCTGAACTTGAATTTTTTTCTCGAAAGTGGGCATTGTTAGGAATTATAGTGTAGGCCCCTAACCTATTTTAACAAGGTGATCCATGCACCTATTCCAAGAAAGTTAATGTAAGGTCGAAGATATAGATTGATCTTTTGAAGTTTTTGATTTTCCGACACAGAAAACAGCGCGTTATATCAATTTATGATGTTGTTAATTTGTATATGAACGATTATAAAGTACTTTAATTACGTTATAGAAATTCGGGGGCAAGGGTCGAAGGTGGATTTTGTTATTTCGAGACGTTTCTTTATAATGCCTTTGGTATATATTAAACAAATATATATTAGCCTTTACGAGGTTGTTTAACAATTTATGGATATACAATAGCATTTTGAGAGGGTGGTGATTTCGGTGTTTTACAAGCAGGTGTATATAAATAAGTCGTTTAAGACGTTTCACAAATTGTATGTAAATTTGCGTAAAATTTCGAAATTTAAGACGTAAGTCATGTGAGGTGCGAAAAAAGGTAGTAAACTTTAAGATGAAGCGATGACTTATTTGTTATAAGGTGTGAGATTGAGTTATGATATTATTTTTACCCGCTTTATTATACCTATGTACCATAAGTTGACTTTTTTATAAAGCTTTCTAATTTCGGTTTTTATTTTGTTAATGAAATTCATGGGGAATATCTTGTAAATACTGTAAATCATCGAGTCTAAGATTTTAATCGAAAAATGTTGGAATAGCAGTCTAACGAAGTAAAGTCAAGTCAACTATACTTATAGTTAGTTGATTGTACTTACTGCAAATTAACTGCAGTTTGTAGGATTGACTGCAAGTGTAGTGCAGTAGGTGCCCACTTTAAAGTGGGGCATAGGCTAAAACATTTGGCTATACAAATTAGCATGCAAACCGGCTAGCGGTCTGCCAAACTTAGAACTTACAATGTACCGAACCAATTTCAATGCAGCACCAGTTACTTCGACTACAGTGATTCAAATCGACTACGTTGCAACGATGAAAGCCTACCAACAAAAAACGCTTTATTAAATTAAAGTAGATACTTTTCTTTGGGTCAACTTTTTAAAAGACTTATCTAGGATAGTAATGTCGTTTTTATCACGGAGAATTTTACCTAGTTTTCGGTTCATCGCTTCCATTTAAGTGATAAGGGAATACAAAATGAAGGACCTAGAGCGTCTTTTATTTCTTAATCTAAATAAACGGTTACGTTGGTATTACTTTATTATATTAGAGTATTTATTCAGTTGTAGTAACGAAGGATGTATGGAGGTTTTTGGAGAAGGTTTAAGGGTTATCGGAGGGGCGTTCTAGTCGTCGTGAGTATGGGGTGGTTATTGTTACTTGGTAGGTGGAATTTTAGTGGTTTCCTCGTTTACTTTTTCCCTTTTCTATTTTGGTATTATTGTTTTACGAAAGAAGTTCGTATCGCTCGGTAATTCCATAAGTAAGTCATATCTCTTAATAACGTTAATTTTCTAAGGGCCAGTTTATCCTTCCTTTATTTTACAAACAAAAACCTCGGACTATAATAATAGCTTTAAAACGCCTGTTTTTTTACGAACCATTTTTTATCGATAAAGTTTTTAAAATATTACTTGTGGATATTAGAGAACGAAAGGTTGTTATAACCTTAGTTATAACGTTTTTTTTTCTGAATCGTAGTTTGAAATAATATTGAATTAGTATAGATTTTGCGGTAATTAGTATATATAAAGAACCTAGGTATAAATTTATTTGTACCAAACGTATTATTTACCCCATTTACGGCTATTCATTCAATGGATTCCTTGGAGTATGTCCACTTTAGATTTATTGAAAATATTGTATAAGTTTTTTTTTGAGATGGTTTGTGGTATCGTTTACTCTTTCTAATAACATAAGGCGCCTTAAACAATATTTATTTGTATTTGTTACCGATGATCCCGGTTTTGGTTCTTTATTCGTTCTAGTCGATATTGTAGGCAATTTAATCTTTAGGTCTAAAATACACATTCGTTCAATAATCGATTTAAGAATCTAATTAATTTGTTGTTAAAACGTTTCGTGTGAATTTAGCTGTTTGGAAAAACTTCATAACATCAATTGTATGAATAAAGAGCTATCCATCAAGAAAAATAATATCTATAATGACCATTTTATTAAAGTTAATATCGTTTTATAAATGAAATTTAAATAGTTAAAAGATTTACGAATGTAGTTAATATCTATGGTAGACCGTTTTTATAAATTTTAAGGCATCCTTTGATATATTAATATGTGCCGTTGCATGGAGCAACTTCAAAAGTTGTTTTGTAGCTGGATATCCCAAATACTGGTATAATATATGTATTTTTGATTGTATTAGATAGGCAATTTTGATTATTTGTGGTTTGGAAAAAAATTGAAGATGCCTAAACTTTAATTTAAGCGAAATAAAAACACTATCCGAGGTGCGAACGATTAGAGTTTGTTATATTGATGACGTCGATATCAAATTTATTTGTGATAGTTAGTGACAACAGAATTATTTTTTAAATTTTATAATATAGAATTTGATTGGCCTGAATCTCATATTTATTATTACCGTCACAAATGACAATGTTTGCATTTCTCCTATAAGAATTCGCGATACTTCTTTATTCGGTCGAGTTGGAATTTGAGAAATTTTGGTACAAAAGTGTCGAATTATCGTTTTCCTACGGTCAAGATTTCCGTTGTATCAGTATTTAGTATAATGCCTTAAAATCGGCTTTTATATTTATTAAATATTGTGAATTAGGATACAATATTGGCGTTTAGTACGTAATTATTCCTATTTAGGCCAGTGTTGTATACGAATGAAGTATTTCAAAGTTTTTTTAATATACGTTTATCTGTTTTCTTATTCTAGATCTTTACGTAGATTTCGTTTTTTTCCGAGTCGTTTTTTCCGGATATATACTTATATAGAAAATTGATAGATTTCCTTTTAATATTTCCTTACTCGGTTAGATAATCCGTAATGTTTCTTTCTGTCTGGTATTTGAGTAGGTCATTTGTTTATGATCGGCTTTTAATACAGATTTATTTATGGACTAGAAAATTCATCGACTAATAACCGACCCTATTATATACGAGGTATCGTTTTTAGGGATTCGTGGGCTTTTGTTGTGTAATTTTACGAGGGTACAGTAGACCCGATTTATGTAGGGAGTTTTATTCCTAGTTGTAAAAACACCTACATTGATATTTACTTTGTTTACGGTTTACAGATATCCTTTTTTTGGCTTTTGTCGTTTTGATGTCCGTATTTAGAGTTCGAGTTGGAGTTTATACTTTTCGGATAGATTTTGAATCATTGATTTAGGACGTAATAGATCTTTTTAGTAATATTCGCCTTCGTGTTTCGCGAGTCTTTCTTTTTGTTTTTTCGTGTTACTAATATTGATTGAAGACTCGTTTGTTGTTATATCAAGATCTTTAGCGATATTATAAGCCTCGTATAAGAAATCCTAAATTATTTTTCGGTTTCAATATTATTAGGTAATAATCCGGATTGAAAACGTAAGCATTTATAATTATTTAAATTAATAGATCATTGTTTTTACACTCAGGAACGAACGTTACCTGATACTTCTTGAATTTTTCTAATAGGATAATGCGAACTTTTTATGATAATTTATCTGCGTTGATACGATGGATCATGACATATTTCTATGTGGTTCCTATTTATTCTTTATTATATAGCTCGTAGTTAATCTTCGTATAGAAATACGTTTTTAAATGGTTTTAGTATTTTTCGCACTTATTCATTCGTATAATGTAGTATATATATTAATTTTCAATTTGTTTACTTAAAATACCAGGTAAAATGATATATAAATATAAGGGTTCGATATTTAACCGTGAAAGTACTTAATATCATAATTATTTCACTATAAATAATATTGTATCATTCGGTATTATAATTTTTGTTTTTCTCCTATAATTTGGAGAAATTTATGAGTTTTATAGAGTTGTTTTCAATAGTAGGGAATCGACGAGGCGAAAGGTTGTGATATGGGTAATGACTTTCGAGTATCAATTTATATAGTTTATATGGCTCTTTGTTGTCTTTTATGTTTTCCTCGGAAGCGCCGTCTCCCTTTTTATTGAATTTTTGTACAGCCGAAAGGTTTTTTTTTTTTTTTTTTTGCTGGGAAGTAGACGTTCTCAAGGCTCCAATACCCTCCTTTATAGGATGGTCTAACCTACTTTTTCTTTCGAAGATGTTTGCTATAGTGGGTGAGCTTCGAACCCTAATGGAGGATGATTTTGGCAGCTTTTCCTCATTTTTCGTAAATTCATTTTAAGCTTTATGAGCCCTTCGCAGAATACAGCTAGTTTCGCCGAACGTTTTACGATTTAATTACGTAGGGAGTTTTTGCTTTGTAGTTTGTCCCGTATATTTTTGATAAGCTGGTTTTTTCTTTTCGCTTACTAGTATGTTTTTATAAATTTTAATTTTATCATTATTTTTGTCTTTGCAACTTGATATCTTATGGAAGCAGGCTGTGGTGACCAACGTCTTTTCGATGCGACCGCATTTTCTACGGGATATATTAATGTTTTTGTTTTGTAGATATGTCCGTAGTTGGAGATTCAGTTGTATATATTACGCTATATTTATTACTTCTAGTTCGAAAATTCTTGTCAGAAATTATCATATAAATCGAGCTTTTGAAATCATTCCTCTTAATAGTAAAAGATGAAGTTTTGCAATGTACGTGTTTTCAAGTCATGAGTCTAGGTTTTTTACAAGCGTCTCGATTATATTATTTTATAAGTTTCTATTGTTAAATTATAAAACTTTTTTATGAAGTGTTGTATGTTTAAATACAAGGTTTATATTTTTTTTGACTTCAATTAGGCTCATCGTTGATGATTATATAGTTACAGGAATAAGGTTTTTATGTGTAAGGTGTTATTTTAAATGTGGTGTAATAATGTAATTTGTATTTGTTTGAAATAATTTGATTAAAGGGGTCTGGAAATAAAGTAGTGAAAATTCCGGTGTGTAATGTGGAAATGAACGATAAATATAATTTGACAAAGAGTTCAAAATTAGATGCTTAGTATTGTTAGGTGTTGTATTAGATAATAACTTAGAAAATTTTTAATATTGTAAGTGTTAATTTAAACAAATGGTTTGTGATTACGCGAAAAAGTTCGATCTCAAAGTGGGAGAAGTTTAATGTAAGAGTAAATATGTGGGGTAGAAGCGTGTTGTGTATTGTATGGGAGCGTCGGGTGTTATTTTGGGCGTTTAAGTATTGGTGTGGGCGTTCTAGAAACTATTGTAGTTGTTTCGGAAATAAACGTAAACGGTTTCGATATGCGTATGGTATAGTGATTATTCGAATTGGTTTTAAGGAAATAGTTAAAGATTCGATAGCTTATGTGACTAATACGTAATATAAGTTTTTTTTCAAAAAAAAAAAAAAAGTAATCGAATATCATTGAAAGAGTTAACCGAGTTGATAATAGTGTATCGGTGCTTTTAGTAGTTAAAGGTATTAATCAAATCGATGATATCATATTGAAGTTGTTCTTTTTAAAGTTACTAAGAGTTTTATAGTTTTTTTCGCTTCCGAGTAATTTTTGGTAGTTGTAGTATAAAATTAGGGAATAGTTGGGCCTATTATAGTATACCGTTATAAGTATTGAACTAAAGTTCATTTTTTCCCCCATGTTATTTGTAGTCGACGGAATTGATAATTAATTAGTATAGGTAAGGTTTGTACAATAACATATGAAAAAGAAAAGAAATATTGTTGAAAAATTATAGTAATAATATACATAAGAGGGAGAAGAAGTATTTAGAGAGTCTATGCCTTAAATGAGAGGTTAGATATTCTCACCTAAGCCGTGACCCCTACCATGCACTCCACTAACGTGCTCCCTTATGTTTGCTAACTATAATAGTATCTATTTTGAATGGTAGTATACACAACCTCAAACTTTACCGTGCTAATCAATCAATTCGCCAGCTTCAATTCCCTGTTAATCTTCCAATTTTCTAAGGTACCTTTGCTTTCATATTTACTCGTTGTTACGTAACCTAACCTTGACAGGCGGACTCTCAACGTAAACATCGATAAGTATAATTAACTTATTACTATTCACAGACTTTTTAAAAGCTTCATTCGATACTGACTTTGTTATAGCGTCCGCCGAATCAACTTTACTGTTAATCCACCCAAATTCTTCGATTTACCTTCTTTTGTAAGCTTTACGAAATTTTATTACGTTAATTATCAGGCATTTTTCGCTTATTATACCTAATTTTGAAATGAATTCGAACGAGATTTTCGAATCGGTACAAATTATAACCAAGATAGGTATTTTTAAACAGTCTGGTAACAATATTAAGGGTTTCCTATATTATTATACCCACTTTAAACCAAGATATAATATCTTAAACCTTTGAGACTAATACGATTCGTATAATATTTATACTTTGAACCGAAATCTAATAAATCAAAATCTTTATAACTACGAATTAATATTCTCATAATTTATATTCATTTATAATCTTCATAATGAATCTGATATATGACGATATATTCATATTAACAACAAAGAACGCTTTACAAAGCTTATTAACTTGGACTTCTAAATAATAATTGGGATTATATTAATCAAATAATCCAAATCATTCATTCATTTGTCTAGAATTCAATTTGATTCATCTTTATCTTGATTAATTACATCTTAAACTTGTAACGTACCTAGCAGATGGTATAATGCCATCGTTTAACTTAAAGTAATAATATAACTATTACAAAAGCGTTATTAAAAGTACTTTTAATCCTTTTATATATTAATTTTATTAATAGTAATCATGTCAACGCTTGGAAATTTTGAGCGAAAGAAAAATATTAATATCGTTAATATTATATTTACGAATTAATAATCTGTTAAAATCGAGGTATTTTCACTTCATTCAAGTCTTGACTTATCTAGAATTCTAAACCTTCTAGTCCTCAATCGCACTATGTTCCGGTATTATGTAGACAGTAATTTCAACAAAAATATTATTATTAATTCATGTACATATTCAACCGAAATTTTCATTTTATTTAATTAATAAACACGAGTCGTAAGTTAAAAGTTGCCTATCCAACCTCGATTTAAAGTGCGATTATCAAGTTAGAAACTAATGGATATTTAAAATACCTGATTCATTCAATAGTTTAACTTATAGTATAACTATTTCGTATAAATAATTATCACACAGTATTTTTGTTAGTTTTAATAATTTCTTTTTTATGAATCAATTTCTGATTACATATACGTTTTAGTAATATTACAGCTATTAAGCATAAACTTTACATTAGTCCTAGCTAGCGAACTTACTACCCATACAACTACAAAACGATATCAAATTTTCTAAATCGTTGGTAATTATGTTAAAATTTAATATTTACTTTCATTACTATATTCTTAAACGAATTATCGTAACATTTAATATGATATTCCCGTGGCTTTTCTTTCGACTTTTTAAATGATCTTTGATTTAAATATTGTTACATTTGGATCTTGGGGGTTGAAGTCGCGTTTGAATACAAATTTTACGACTTTTCAAATAAAAAGTTCATTAATTCCAACCTTGTTACTCACTTTAAAAGACCTGCCTGAAATTTTGATCATTCCTTATACGAGAAGCTTAATCACTATATCTTAATTATCTTTTTTTCCCCACTACCCCAAATAGTATTATTAATCAGACCCGGTATATATTACCTATTTTTAGTATTCATTCTTTCTAATGGTCGACCATACTGTCAATATTCCATCGACTTATCGATTATGAGAAGGCAAAGAGTATGTTAGCTAATTCGTTTGACTTAAAGATCTTTATAATTATTGTTACCATGAGTTTCCTTAATATAAAGTTTAACCTGAATTATGCAAAACGTCGTACGACTGTTAATAATTTCAATAACTACTTTAAAGTTGACGATACTTGAGGTATTAAATAGGCTATTTGTTGGTAGGCCTTAGACGTTGCAACGTTGTCGATTCGATTGGTCTTCGAGTTAATAGTAGTATTGTGTGGTCAGATGGTAGATGTATTGTTCTAGGTTTGGCAGACCGCTAGCCGGTCTGCACTGTAATTTGTATAGCGAATTGCTTAGCCTGTACCCTAGAGTGAAGTGCCGCGTACTGCACTCAACTTACACCCAATGCGGTAAGTTTCTACAAAGTAATAAACTTACAGTATAGTCAATTTTTCTGTAAGTAAAGTTGATTTACTACATTGTATGAAATACTATTCTAATACTGACGGCTTTTTAGTTTATACGCGTACGCTAGTGTGGCTGACCAATTTTTTCCGGTTGCTACTAAATTACCTTTTCGTTAACTAGCTAGACCCCTGTTAATTCCAGTTGACTTATATACTGAATTGCATCCAATTACATGAAAATTGACCCCATTTAACCTCAGTTGCTCCGTTACCCCGAGGTCCGAATTTATTAACTCCTATAAAAAGTTCTTGCGCCATAGATCTTTACAAGCTTCCACTTTAACCATGCCATTTAAACAAGCTATCATTAATTCCCTGACAATATTTCAGTTTGCTGGTATATCCCTATTCTTTGTTACGTGATCCGGGATGTTTAGGCGGTTTATTAACATAGCCTTTGATTCGTATAGTTAGCTTATTGCTGTTTACAAACCTTTGGCTTTATTTGGTAATGCTTTTGTTATAAAGTCGGCGGAGTTGTCTTTTCCATCGATTTATCGGAATTCCTTAATCTCCATCCCTTCGTAGGCTTTGCGAAGCGCTATTACGTCGATTATCAGACGTTTTTTACTGGTGGTCCCGAGTTTTAAAAGGAATTTAAAGATGCTTTTTGAGTCGGTATAAATTATTACCGGGATAGAAGAAATCCGTAACTACCTGGTAATAAGGTTACGGGTCTTTTACAGTATTATGTTCACATTAAAGCCCGCAATTATACTATAGATCTCCAATGTTAGCATGCTTCGTAAAAGTTTTTTACACTTGACGGAAAACTAGTGAATCAGATTACCAATAATATTAAACTAATTTTCCTGCTTATCTTCGTTAACAAAAGTTATTAAAAGCTGATGTTAAAAGATAAGTCGGTATTAGTTGTAAAAGATCTGTTATTGAAGATTATTAATTTGGCTTTTAACAGGTTGATTGATACTATATTAATTCCGCAGTCTAGGTTTCGCCTCTGCCATTCCAACCTCTTATTCAGTCGGTCAAAGTCTTTATCCTTTGGTGTTTATGATAGTATCGTAATGGATAAATCGTAAAAGGCTTTCGGTTGGCATAGGGTAGCAATATAGCTACCCCGTGAACGCTATTCTAGGTACCGTTAAGCCCTAGCTTCGTTAGTTTTGTCGATTATGGCAAAAATAACGCCCTGGACTTTTTGGCGAAAGCTTAGGCTTGTATTACCACTAAACATATAAATGAACCATCCATTAAAGTTAAGTTAATTATTTTACTTCAGTATCGTTACTAGTTTGTAATTTCAAAACTTAAAGTCTATAATTGCCTACTATTTCAATTCCATTAAGCTAACCATTTAGACGAAAGAGGTATCGTTAATTTATATATTTACTATACCGAAATTATTATTTTACGTTATTAGTCAATACAGATTATATATTGAAGAATTTATTGTTAACCGGGATTGAAAATGCGACTGGTAAGTAAGGAACTAATGGAAATCTACTTTAACTAATCTATATAATTGTTTAAGACACCATATTATCGTTTTTAAAAAACAAATAACATGTAGCTTTCACGGCAATTCTAATAGTATAACCCTTTACAAATCCATTATTAATTATGTATAGACTTACGTAATATTACAGCTATTAAATATAAAATTGCCTTTATTCATAGCTAGTAAAATTGCCATTAGGGCAACTACCAAACGCTAATTAATCTTCTAAATCATTGATGACTATGTAAAGATCTAATTCTTACCTTTATCGCTGTATCATTAAACTATTAGTCGCGACTTTTCATACATTCTCCCCGTAGTCTTGCCTTTAATTTCGTGGATAATCTTCGAATTAAAAATCGTAACATTTGGGTTTTAAAGGTTAAAATCGGTTTTCGGTATAAATTTTACAACTTTTCAAATCAATAAGTCGTTGATTTCGACTTTATCGATTTTTTTCAAAGGTTTACCGAAAGGGTTAATTATTCTTTGTACCTTAAGCTTTACTTTTAAGTTTTCGTCATCCCTTTTTCCCCCTATTCATCTTAGTAGTATTATAAATACAGTCCGGTATGTATTCCTTTTCTTTAACGATTTCCTTTTTCATTGGGGGTTGTCCGCGCCAGCGGCGTTTTATTGGTTTATTAATAACGGGTGGAAAAGGGTAGTATTAGTTCGATCGCTTTGATTTAGTTGCTTCATTATTAGTAAACCTAATATAAGGCTTAACCTGGATATTTAGAAAAATATAAAACCGTTAGCAATTTTAATAACTACTTTAGTGTTTGCGATACTTAATATCTTATATAGATATTCCCATTTGTCTAGCTCCCGCTATATAAAGACTTTACTTTATAGCGGAAAAGCAAATACATCGATCGTTAAAAGACTGATTTTGGTATCAAAGGCATTACTAATTTAGCGGCATATTAATTCCCTTCATAATTCCCTTAAGGTTTAACTATATGTCGTAGTACATTTTTAAGTATTTGCTAAGGGCGGATATTTACTCGTTAGGCGTAGGTACGTTTTAAAAATAAAAAGCGTTAGAATTAAGCCGTTAAGGCCTACAGGGTTATTAAGGCCTTTTACTGTTATTTATTAGCGTGTCTCCGGATCCGTAAAGCCTTTAATCTTTAACGTAAGGATATTATACGTTCGGCGAAGTAAGGCGTGTGCCCTTTTAACCTTTTTAATACTTTAGTAGGTTTTTACAGGTATCTGTTTATACTAGATACCCATTAACTTGACATATTTTGAAAACTTTATCGTTGTAAAGTTGATATTAACATAGTAAACTACAACGTTAAGTGGACTTTGGTACGTGTTAATTTATAATATCCTTAACGTTTTTTACGTATCCTTTTCCGAAAGGGACTTAGGAACTTGAGTCCATAAAAATAGGTTTCGGAGTTAACAATATAAAAAATAGGCTTGTTATTCAAATAAAACTCATCAACAAAGATTTCGCAGTTGAAGTCTTTATCGGTTTTTAATGTAAATTTAAATCCTTAGGGGGTTTAGGTATTCGTTTGGCAGTGGTAACATAGCCTTTTAGTAGCTTCGAAGGCAAAGTATTCTACATCGTTATACTTTATGGACTTTAGGACTTTGCATAACCTATTAACAATTAGGTAGTTGAACTGTCGTTGTAATAGACGTATTTCCGGCTTTATTAAGTAAGAAATCATGAATTTCGGGCCTTAAAAATAAAATTATAAGTACCATTATTTAAGGGAGAGTAACAACTTTTAACCGTTTTTAACTAATTCGTCTACATTAACTTCAACGTTAACACCAAAAGTCTTTATATTTTTTGAGCAAAGTAAAAGGGGGGTAGGGGACTTCAGAATATGAAATTTAATCGCTTTTATAACAATTTAAATTACCGTTATCTTTAATAACGATAGTTGTTAACCTAGATTAAAGCTAACTTTAGCATTTTATATATCGTAACGATCAATCTTAGTGGATATGGTGTTTTCCCTCCGTAATGTCACGTATTAATAATATCCTTCTGTTAAGTATCTGATTGCCCTTATGTCTGGCATAATACCTTGAAACGTATAGTTCGCGTAACGATCGCAAAGGTTAAAGATATATAAGGGATTAGAGGCTTGATTAGAGTAAGAATAAAGGTTTTTACCATTTAAACGGTATAGGATGGCGTAGTTGGATAATTACTAGGAAGTATTAGGAGTCGTATTGTCTTTGTACCACTTAATCTGCTTAGGGGCGTTGGTATTGTTAATTAACTCATCGTCTTCAAATTTTACTATTTAATTTACATAATCCTATTTAAAAGAAATAGGGTATAAAATGTGATATAATGCCCTTTTATCATTATATTAAAAAATAGGGTGTCAAGTTAACCAGTAAACAAATTTACCATAGATCCAATACTTTTTGCCACTATTACGACGATAGTACTAGCGGTTAGCAGTCCCATTTAAATTTTGACCTTAATCAATACCAATGTTGGTGTTACCTTTAGCATAAAGATGACGTCAATAGGCCTAAGCTTAAGCGTTATAGGCGCCTGTATTTACGGTCGAAGTAATTAATCACCGTAAGGTCTTCCTTATTTACGTTAAGGAAATTGCCGGCTTGGAATATATACTGAAAGAATTTGGTATGCGTGCTATTACGGTGGTAAACGAGGAACGTAATTAACTAAAAAAGCATTCACAGGTAACATTTGGGCGTTATAAAGCGTATTTGAGCTCGTTAACACCTGTGACTACTACCTGTACCTGTTCACAAAGTGTAGCTTCGTTAACGTAGGCCTTACCTATTGTTTTCTGATAAATTATTAACTTATTAAATATTTAATTAACAACATCCATTGGTAATTTATTCTCTTTTTTCTTTGGCATTATCATAATCCACCCTATAATAGCTTAACTTATATGGTATTATACGAAGTGGACGTCGTATTCGAAATGACCTTTCGTGTTATCGTAAATTTCGCGAAATGTGGTAACGCCCGTTAGAAAGATTATGTAGTAGTTTTTGATGTAACCTATAAAGATTCCGGAAAACAGTAAGTAAAAACCAAAGGGTGGGATCTCTATCTATTTGCAAATATTTAGGAAGGGTATTATCTTGGTATCGAAAAGGTTATAAGGCTTCCCGTTATACTTTTTTATATTACCCCAGATCTTGGCGAAGTCCTTTATAAGTTTATAGTTAATGTTATCTATTTTGACGTGTTTTGGAGAAAATTCGCTATAGTTATCTTAGCCTAAATGGTATTTTCCAATGGTTTTAGATTTACGAGATTTGAGGCACGATGTTAAAGATAATTACCAATAGCCTGGCCTAAAGGATAAAGACTTATGATAGGACCTATGGTCGGCTTTCGTACGTAGATAAGTTTACAAGGAAAGGTTTTTTGCGATATTTAGAGATTGTAGTATTAAGGGTCGATAGGTATTTGAGGGTTTAGAAAAGCTTGACAATATTATTTAATTAACTGGTGTAAAGAGTTAATATTAATACATTTGGCCACGTTGGTGGCCCTTGTTTTACGCGTTTTACCGCTGTTAAAGGCGAACTCCGCGCTATTGCGTGGTGGTAATAGGCTATCAAATAGGTTAAAATACTTATTACCCGCGCATAAGGAGGCTTAACTTAGCTAAAAGTAAAGGGGAGGTTCTTTAAATCACATATAAGGGAGTTAAGGTTTCTTAAAGCCTTTTCCTTTAAGCCGTAGATCTTAAGGATATTCTGTAATCTAAACTAAGTTAAACAAAGTTTTTACCAACTTAGTAAAACTCTTCTTTAATATGTAAATCCCTAAATGTTTAAGTTTTTCCTTTAACTTAGACTTAATAATTTTTTGTATTTTCTTTTACATATCAATAGTCTAGTCGTTAAATAATTCACGATACTTGCGGAAAGCACGGCTGCCGCGGTTACGTTCTTCGCCGCCGTCTTAATTAACGATATAGTGGCTGACGAAGTTGGTAAGGTGTCTTTCGGTTAAGTTTTCATTAACATATTTTCCTCGAAATTTACTGTTATAATATTTAGCGAAGATAAATCCGAGTGCTTTAAGTGTTTTTTTCCTTTTTGGGTCGGTAATAACTTTAAATTGGGCGTTAGAGGTAGATATCTTAAGTTTTTAGCTTATGTAGAACGTGTAGGGCGTGTAAAGTGAGGGACTTGGTGTTTTGGCGTAAAGTCGCGTGGGAACTTGGCGGCTTGTCGATCTTAGGCGTAAGGTCACGCGACGTGGCTTTCTTTTCGTAACTTGATGCTTTTGCTCAGAGCAGTGAACTTGACGATTGAGGTGATGTAGGGAGTGAAAATAGTAAAATAAGGGTAAATATTGGATGTAAAGGGTGAGGACGAAGGTTGTTTTTGGTAGTGGAGGGCGAAGGTGGTTTGTTGTTGTAGGCCGTGAGACTTGGTTGTTTTTCTTGTAGTAGTAGCACCCGCAGTATTACTAACTTAGCCGTTTGCCAATTTGCCGAACTTTGTGACTTCTAACAGTCAATCTCAACGTCTTTAAGAAGGATCAATGAAGATTTCTTGGTGTTTTCAAGTAGCAATACCGTCGCCTACTTCCAGATTGCTGTTGTGGACTGGCGCAACCCAAAAGTCTTCTTTATTTTCCTGCCATTGGGAACTGGCGTAGTACTAATAGAAGCTCTTCACAAAAATCTTTTCTTTACCCTAGCCGCCATTTAACTTAAAGCGTAACCGGAAAGTAGCTTCTTCTTCTACTTAGTTTATCTGTGCTTAACTTAATAGGCAGGCAAGCACTGATTAGTGTTGGTAGACCTTAGACATTTCAACGTTGTTGATTTGATTGGTCTTCGAAATAAAAGTAGTATTGCATAGTCAGATAGTATATGTATTGTTCTAGGTTTGGCAGACCGCTAGCCGGTCTGCACTATGATTTGTATGGCCAATTGCTTGGCCCGTGCCCTAGATTGAAGTTCAGCGTACTGCACTCAACTTACATCAAATGCGGTAAGTCTCCACAAAGCAATACACTTGCAGTACAGTCAACTTTACTTTAAGTAAAGTTGACCTACTGAACTGCATGCAATACTATTCCAACACTATTCTATTTATCTAGATTTCGTTCCGCGAAATATTCACTTTAAAACAACAAAGTTAATATATTGATTATCATAAAGCTATTCTTGATATTAAAATCATCATCAACTTATTGCCTGACAAATTCCTTTCATAATTCCTTCAAAGCCTTTCCGTAGAACACAACCCTTTTCTAAATACTTGCTAGGTGGATATTCACTCGTTAAACAAAGATATATTTCAAAAACCAAAAATGTTAAAACCAAGCTATCAGGGCCTACAGTATTATTCAAACCCTTCACCGCTATCTAAAAACCTGCTTCCTAATACGTAAAACTCTCAATCTCCAACTTAAAAATACTGTACTCCCTGAGGCCTAATGCGTATATCCTTTCAAACTTTACAATACCCCAAAAAACTTTAACAGGAACCTACTTACACTAAATCCACATTATCTTAATATCCGCTTAAAACTCTACCACCTTATAATAAGTACCAATATCATAAACAACGACATTTAATATACTTAGGTACGTATTAATTTACAATATCCTTTATGTTTGTCAGATATCTTTCGTCAACAAAGACTTGAAAATTCAATCCCGCAAAAAAAAACTTTGGAAAACAAAACTCGAATCCACAACGTAAAAAATAAACGTGTTATTCAAAGAAAACATGTCAACAAAAATCTTGAAATTAAAATCTTTATCGTCTTTCAACATCAACTTAAATCTTCGAAAGGTTGACGAATGTGTTTGGAAATAATAACAAAGCTTTTCAATGACCTTCAAAACAAAGTATTCCATATTTTCATACCCTGTGGACTTAAGGACTTTATACAGCGTATTGAAGACTAAGGGATTAAAATGATGGTATAATTAACGTATCTCCAACTCCGTTAAATTTAACACTGTCACCTCAAAGATTTCAAAGTGAAACCAAAGATACACATACATGGAGGCGATAAGGAGCCTCCGGCCGTTTTTAACCAATTCGTCAATATTAACATCGACTTTGATACTGAGAATATTCATGTTTTCTAAGAAAAATGAAAATGAAGTAAAATACTTAAGGATATGAAACGTAATCGGCTCAAAAATTATTTCCATAATTTTCAAACGTAGTAATGATAAGTATTCACCTGAGCCAAAACTAACTTTAACCTTACAAATATCTGAATCATTAATTTGCGTAATAGTAATGCTTTCACGTTATGATGTCAAATATTAAACATAGACTATTCTTAAATACCTTACTGCCCCAATATATAGTACAATACCCCAAAACGTAAGGTATACATATCTATAGAGAACGTTGAAGAAATATAAATAATTAGGTACTAAATTATTAAAACAGATATAAGGGTATTTTCTATTTAAATGTTATAGGAAAACATGGTAGGCTAACTACTAGGTAGTTTTGGGAAAATATTTCAATACCACATAATTTATTTTATTTTATTTTCATTTTAATAAACTTCCTTCAACTTGTAATCTATCGTATAATTTTCGTAATTTCGTCTGGAAGTAATAGTTCATTAGATATAATATATTACGTGTTATTTATAATGCTCGACCAGAAAATAGCGATTTTACCAACACCCGGATTTTCCACAAATCTGATAACTTTTACCACTATAACGACAATAATTCTCATGGTTAGGAATTCCTCTTAAATATTACCTTCGTTATCACTTATATAACATTCAATCCGAAAACTTTAAATCAAATCTTGAACGTTAGGGCTTTTCGTACTTGTAATCAATATAATATGTTATCGCAAAGTCTTTATTGTTCTATTCGTGAAAGTTGTTAGTTGAGTGGTATACATCAATTGAGTTTGGCGTATGGATAATTATAATTGTAAACGAGGAAAATTACTAACTTAAAATCTTGTATAGGTAGAATTGAGGCGTTATGAAGCGTATTTGAACTATATAACGCTCGTAATATCTATCCTTACTTTCTTTGGAAATGTGTATTCGCTAATATATACTTTTCTCATTGCTTATTTGTATAAAATTAATTCATCGAACATTTGAATAAAGACATATATTAGTTTTTTCTCCTATTTAGTCTCAACCATTATTTTCGTCAACCTCATTATAAACCATTCCACTAAATACAACGTAATGTTAATTTCGTATTAAAAGCATTTTTTTACAACCTTTTAAACTTTACTCAAACTTCTCACCTTAATTGAGAAAATGAAGTAAAAAATACCTAGAATGATTAAGAACAACTTTTGTAAAAAATGGGTGAAAACATAAAGAAGAAACCTCCATCCATTTACATATATTAAGAAATAGCATCATTTTAGTATTAAGTAGATAATAAGGTTAACCATCATACTTTTTTATGGTATTCTAAATTTTAAAGAAGTTCGTAAAAGGATTGTAATTAATATCAAACATTTTAACTAGTTTGTAGGAAATGTTGCAATAGTTGTCACAGTTTTTAATAATGTTTCTAATTCAAAGTCGCAGTAATGAAAGTAATTACCAATCTCTTAGCTTGAAAGGTAGGTTTTTATGGTAAATCCAGTGATAAACTTCCGCGTATAGACATACTTACGATGAAAATATTCACTTTAATAAACTTAACTATTTTATAGAACACTTTAAATTACTTAAGGTACTTAATAACCTTTATTCATTAACCGCTAGATAACGCCGACGTAGATTCCTTATACTGTATTGACGACCGCTACTTCGCGTACACTACCACTACCGAATGTGTATTCCACGATATCGAAAGCATAAACTAGGAATAGAATGCCTAACAAATCACAGGTTCTTCAAGCTGAGAAATGAAATCTTAACTCAACTAAAGATCAGATACCAATCCTCTAAAACATATATGGTAGTTATCTTCAACAAAGGTTCTGATTTACCCTCTATTTCTTAATATTAAGGGTCTGAAACATATTTATTCATATAAATCAAGTCAAAAAGACTATATGACAAATAAACTTTCCTATTTTTGGATAAAAATCCTATGATCTCAAAAGTACATCTTCAACCTATCTTTAACTGTTTTGAGAGTTTTGTTACATATCTCGATAATCCAGTCCTTAATGTATTCGAAAAAGTTTTGAAAGGCTTAGATCTCTCTATTGAATCTATCAGGATCTAAGTCGAGTATAAATTGTCCGACGAAATTAATTAGGTTCTTTTCCATTAAGTTGGCATTACTATCTTTAGACTAAAGATCTTCATTATAACAATTGACGAAAAAAAAAATACAAATTACTCGACGGCTTTCATTCTTGTGCTTTCAATGCCATCTTAAAATTTTATTTAACAAGCTGACGTCAATTTAGGTAAAGTGAAAGCTTGTCGATTTAGGTAATGAGACTTGATTTAAACGTGTATAATCGCGTAATGTAGCTTGCTTGGCGCGACTTAACGATTCTTGGTATTTTCACTCGAAATAACAACCTTAACGTGTTTACTAATGTGTTAGACTAACGATCTCAATATATTGGGAAGAAAAAAAGAATAGTAATGCTGATAAGCCTTTCCAATGATAGGCCTTTAGACGTTACAATATTGTCGATTCGAATCGGTCGAGGTAACAGTAGTACTGCGTGGTTAATTGGTGGGTGTATTGTTCTAGGGTTTGCAGAACACTAGCCGGTCTGCATACTAATTTGTATGGCCAATTGCTTGGCCCGTGTTCTAGTCTCAATTGAGAACATATTGTACTTGACTTTGCAGTTAATACAGTAAACCAATAAAACAATAAACCTAACTTTCAGTTGGTAAAGTTAACCTACTTGATAGTGAAGTTGACTGACTGTGCTGTAATTACTATTGTTTCAATACTGACGGCTTTTTTTCTTTGTGTGCGCACGCCAATGTAGTCGACCAATTATTTTCGGTAGCCTTTAAAGTGCCTCCTCATCAACTGGCCAAACTCTTGTTCATTCCGTAGCTAAATTGACTCTAAAACTTCACCGTTACGAGTTAAGACTTAATTAGCTTCCACACACAGATTTTTCGCCTTGGACTAATGCTGATCTTTAATCTAACTATACCAGTCAATTAACAAATTCAGTCATGCTAGTTCATCAAGTCGTTGGCTTTCATTCCCTAGCAGTTTTCCAGTTTGCTAGTGTACCTTTATTTCCCTTTATATTTGCCAGCACTTTACTTAATCTTTCTAGGTGGCCTCTTAATGTAGTATTCAATGTATATAGTCAACTGATTGCTATCTTTAAATTTCTTCAGGGCCTTGTTTGGCGTCGATTTTGTTATACCATTATTCGGATTGTCTTACCCGTTTATTGATTTGAACTCCTCGATCTACATATCTTCATAGGATTTATGAAGTGAAATTACGTCGATTATATGGCGGTTTTCTCTGGTTATTCCGAGTTTTGAAATGTATTAACATATGTTTTTGGAGTCGGTATAGATTAATACCAGGATAGGTTGATTTTGTGGTTGCTTAGTAACAATGTTAGGGGTATTTTACGTCGTTATATCTATATCGAATCCTGATATTATTCTGTAGACCGTCAAGATGAACACGCTTCGTGTAATGTTTTTGCACTTGACGAACGTCTAATGGATCAGATTTCCGGTGATTTTGAATTATTTTTTTTATGGTATGTCTTTATTTACAATCTTTATAAGAAATCCGATTTGTAATGATAGGTCGATGTCATTTTTAAAAACAACATTCGTAAAGATTATTGATTTGGCCTTTGACAAGTTAATTGGCATTATATTAATCTCGTGGTGTCAATTCTTCATTTTGTATTCCAACATGTTATTTAATCGATCGTAGTTTTTCTTTATTGGGGTTTGAGCTTGTGTCGTAATTAATAGATTATATAAAGCATATAATTGGCATATGATCGCGATGTAATTGCCACGGGAGCATTGCTCCATATACCTTTGAGCTTTGGCTATGTTAGTCTTATTAATTGTGGCCAAGTTAATGTTTTGACCCTTTGAATAGAATTTTAAGTAGATATTAGTGCTTTTCACATTATGCATGCAGATTAAAGATCTATTGAAGTCTAGGTGTTTATTATTCATTAATATTGTAACCAGTTTATAGTTTCAGAACTTTAAGTTTTCCATCGCCCACAGTTTCGATGCAATAGAGCAAATAGTTCTGACGAAAAATGTATCATTATTTTGCATAACTATTAAATTTAAATTTTCGTTTCACTTAATTCGTAAATACGGTTCATAGGTTGTGGATTTTATACCTACTTTCGATTTGAAATACGATTGCTATATTAGAAACCAATGGACATCTTTTTTTGTTAGTCCATATCATAGTTTAACGTATTGTATAATTATCTGTGGAGGGTCTTTGTCGTGGAGTTTTTATAGTAATTCTCATCAGACGATTCTTTGTAGATTATTCAATGATTGCATATAAGCTTAGGTAATATTACAGTTATTAAGGGTGATTTTCGTATTAGTTTTGGTTAGTCAACTTGTAGCTAAGAAGACCATTAAGCGTTAACTAATATTTTGAATCGTTAACTATTGTAGAAGGATTCAATCTTTGCCTACATTACCGTATAATTAAACGATTAGGCATGACTTTTTGTACGGCCTTCCCGTGGTCCTACAATTTACCTCGTATGAAATTCTTGATTTGAAAATCGTGATTTTAGAATTTGAGAGTCTAATTTACGTTTGAGTATAAATTATAAGAATCATAGAGTAAGGAGTTTATCAATCTTAACCTTCTCGCTCTTTTTAAAAGACTTACCTCAAGTTTTGATGATTCATTTTACACGGAGTTTGACAGTCAAGTTTTCATTATCATTCTTTTTCTTATTTATCGAAATAGTATTGTAGATTCGTCCCGGTGTGTATTCCTTATTTTGAGTGTTTCTATTCTCTGGTAGTTGGTCGCATAGTTGATGTTTTATTTGTTTATCAATTATAACAGAGGGGGGGATTATGTTAGATGATTATATTAGCTTAAGGATCTTTATTATCATCGTTATCGGTACCATTAATTAAGATAATGCAAGGTTTGACCTATGTTGTACAAAAAGTTGCAAGGTCATTATAAATTTTAATAACCATTTTAGGATTAGCGATAATTAAGATCTTAAATAGGCTATCCTATTTTCCTGGCTCTCGCTATAAAAGAACTTCGCTTTGCAACGTTAAAGACATCAAGTCGATATTTGTAAGGAAGTTTCTCATTTCAAGAGTATTATTAACTTGACGTCGTGCCGGTTTCTTTCGTAGTTTCTTTAGGGCCTTTCCATACAATACAACCATTTTCGAAGTATCTACTAACAATTCGGATTCAATCGTTAAACAAGGATGTATTCCATAGACCAATAGTGTCGGCATTAGGATATTAGGGCCTATAGTATTGTTCAAACCCTTTAACGTTATTTAAAAGCATGCATTTTGGTTTATAAAGTTTTCAATTTCTAACGTGAAGATTTTATGCGTTTCATGAAGTAGTGTGTATGTCATTTAGATTTTCCTAATGCTTTTACAAGCCTTATCAGATACTTTTTTATACTGAATACTCTTTATCTTGGCATTTGTATAAAATTTCCCGTTGTAAAGTTAGTACCGGCATCGTAAATAACAACATGAAGTACACCTAAGTACTTATTGATCTAAAGTATTCTTAAAGTTTTTTGACGTATCTTTTATCGATAGGGACTTATGAAATTTGGCTTTGTGAATAGAGGTTATGGAATTTACGATGTGGAAAGCAGGTTTGTTGTTCAAATAAAACACGTTAACGAAAATTTCGTGATTTAAATCTTTTTTTTTTCATTATTAATTGAAGTCTTTCTAGGGTTTTTGCATGCGTTTAAGAACGGTTGCAAAGCTTTTTAATAGCTTTCAAAACATATTATTTTATGTTTTCTTGCTATATAAACTAGAGTACGTTATATAGCTTGTTGACGACTGGGTAATTTAAGCGCTGCCGTGATTTACATATTATTAATTGCGCAAAACTTAATAAATTTACCTTGAGGCCTTGAAGATAGAACCAAATGTGATTTCATTTAGTTGCAAAAGGGAATCTCCAGCCGGTTTAACTAGTTTGTTAGTATTGATATTGATGTTAACGCCGAGAATATTCATATCCTTCAAGTGAAGAAAGACCAGGATAGGGGATTTAAGGATGTAAAAAGTAATTGACACAATAACAATTTTAGTAGTCATCGATCATAATAACGATAGTTGTTTGCTAGAAACGAATTTAAATTTGGGGTTTTTAGTATTCAAAAGATCAATATATGTGATAGCAGTGATTTCACTTCGTAATACCAGATATTTAGAATAGCATCTTACTAAATACTTTTCTACCTCTATGTGTGGCACAATAACTTGAATTGTGTAGTCCATATAAAAATTAAAAATGTTAAAGGTGTGGAAAGAGTTAGGTTCTTGGCCTTTATGGTAAATATAAGGGTCTTCGTTACTTAAGTGGTATAAAAAGGCGTGGTCAACTACATACTAAGCTGCTTTAGGAGCAGAATCTTCATACCATATGATTTGTTTTGACATATCCTTATCGATGGCATAAATATATCCACCTTCTCAGTATTTGATATAATTTAAATAATTTTGCATCAATGTAGTATAATAGGTGTAACATATCACCTGTTATTTGTGGCGATTAATTGTAGGTGATAGAGTTGAGAAATCACCGGATTCGCTATAAATATAGTAAATTTTTCCATTATTCCAATAATAGTTTTCTTGGTTAAAAAATTCGTTTAAGTTTTGCTTTCGTTGCTAACGCTACTATAGCTATAGCTTTCAATCCGAAAAACTTGGATCAAATCTTGAGCGTTAGGGCTTCTCGTACGATCTTTTTCATTTCAATAGCGAAAGTTATCTGCTTAAGAATATATAATAACCGAGTTTATTGTATAGGTTATTACAATCGTAAGCGAGGACCGTAATTGGTTACTTTTTTATCAAGTGATACTCAAACGTTATAGAGCGTATTTGAACACGTTAACTATAGCGATAGTTACTTATACTTGCTTGAAAAATGTAGCTTCGACAATGTAGGCTTTTTATATTGCTTATTAGCATAAAATTAACTTGTTAAGAATCTGGTTAAGAATATTCAATGGTGTTTTATCTACTTTCTTCTTAGCTATTACCTTCGTTGTCCTTGTTGTAGCCAAACCCGTATAATATTGCGCAAGGCGTACTTCGTATTTGAAATATCTTTTCATGGCATCGTAGATTTCCCCAATGTATTTTTCACTTTCGTTGAAAAAGTTCGGTAGTATTTTTGCTGTAATTTATGAGGATTCTAGGAACCAATAAATAAAAGCTTAAAGTAGAAATCTCTTTCTAATTGTAAATATTGAATAAAGGTATTATTTTCGTGTTAAATTTATTGTAAGGCATTCCTTCATACTTTTTTACGTTATTAAATATTTTCATGAAATTCGTCAAAAGCTTAAAGTCAATATTAACTATCTTAATGAGTTTAGAAGAATGGTCGCGATAGTCTTTCTAATTATTAATTATATTTTCTGCCGGTTACTCAAGCCTTGGTGCCTTAGAATCGCGATAGTGAGGGTAATTGAAAGTTTTATAGCGCTAGGGGTAAAGTTTTGTATCAAGACTTTTAGTGGATTTATATATGTAGGTGTTTCTACTATGGAAAGCTTTTTTTTTCCAAAACTTAACGATTTTGGGGAACACCTTAACTATTTTAAAAGAATGTTTAAAGGGAAAGGGGAACTTAACGATTATAAAAGAGGCTTCAAGGGATTTAACTCTCATATTAATTGACTGATAGATAGCGCCGACGTTTATTCCTTTTACCACGTTATCAACCGTTGTTTTACATATTTTACCACCGCCCAACGCGTATTTTGAGCTATCGCGTAGAGTTATTGGACTGCCGAACAAATTAATAGGTTCTCTATATTCATGAGAACAATTAGTACTAATAGAGAAATTGAAAGCTTAACTAAACTAGGGATTTAAAGGTGATGTCCCATTAGAACATGCGTAAGGGCATTGAAAGTCGTTAACGACTTTTCCTTTTCCTTATAGGTATTAAGGATCAGAATCTTATTGGTAGTTTCTAGTTGTGTTAATTCGAAAAAAGGTTTATATTAGTTCAATTTAAATATGGTTAGGTACGTATACTCTTTGTATCCAACGTATTATCGATTATTACGTTATAGAACTTGCCGTTCCGGGTAACAAACACCCCCGTTTTGACGTTGATTTACTAGTCCAACAAATTACCAACCTACCCCCAAATCAATAAATCCGTAATTACTAGTCGCTCGTCGTTAACGTTATTAACAATAACGGTGAAACCAGGTTCAAATATTACGTCGAAGGTATTTTATCAACCTAAAGTAAAACTTACATGGGTCACCTTCGGATTAGGAACGTCTTAGAACGACTGGTATTGGTTAAATAAATGGGTTAAATGCGCTTAACTTCAAAGCCGTTTTAGAATTTCTTTAATACCACAACACTCGACATTTTTGAATCCGGTTACGACTTGACCGAAAATAATAATACACTATTTCTCCCGTTCTTAAGGTAAATTTATTTCGATTTGTTACTGCTTGCTAAGCCGTTTCAATACGGCTATTTCACTAATATTAAATATAACGTACGTACTTTCATTTTACCTACGATTATTACTTTTGCAAGACTACTTTCAAATTCCTTCGTATTCATTCATTCTATCGTTAATATTCAAATCCAAACCCTTTCCTACTATCAAATTTCCCTTAATACTTTTTCATTTACCTTACTTGTTATCGATAATTTTTACGACTTTAGTAATCCTTTTGATCGCATTTAATCAGGCTTCTTCACCGCCCATAAGCTGTTACATCCACGTTTCATACCAAAATACCTCCCTTTTCTCATTTCTACGCTTTTTGTTAAAAATTTCAATAAAGAAAAAATCACCCAAACAAATAAACGTTGATGAAACGGAACTACTGTTATATATATTAACTTTAATTTATATAAGACGACGAACTTTCATCAAAATTTTTACGGCAACTATCCAAATTCATACGCTTTTTAACTACTTATAAATAATAAGGTAACAGTTTCGAAATGAAATAGTTTATTCCGTTCTGAAACGTTAAACGCATGAAAAACTTCGCCTAATTTCTAAATAGCCTTGTTTAAATCCGGATTTCAATTCAAAAAGGTACAAATATGACTCCAATTTCGACTAGTTACCTAAAAAATACCAAGTTAATATTATATACTTGTATTTATATACTTGTTAAGACATTATGAATTACTATTATAAACTTTTCAATTTCCCCTCAATATTTTAATGAACCTTTAGAAAATCGTAAACCATACGATAAACATACTTAAAATATATTTACTTACTTATATCGTTTGGATACGTTTGAATAAACCTCACACAGAGAAATGACATACTTATTAACGAGTATTGAACAATTTCGGAGCGAAGGAACTTTTATTACGAGTAACTTTATCAATAGCCGTAACCCAATTTTCGGTTTTTTTTTTTTTTTTTTTTAGAGATACAAATTCGGAAAAAAAAACATAGGAAACCAAATATAATCAGGTAAAAAAGGCCAAATGAAGGGCTAAATATAATACTGATGTCACGGGCTGGTGCCTGAGCTAATAGTTATCAGGGATCTAGCTGTGGTGGTTGCTATACTTTTATGGTGATTTGAAGCCGCTCGAAAGTATGCCCTTACCTATCTTGGAAGCATACCCTCACCTGTCACGTAACCAGGTCACCCCTTTTCTGTAGCTCTATAGAATCTCCTTAATAGGAGTTTTTTCTCTTTTCCTTATCGAGAATTATAAATAGTATCAGACCATCTCTAGCAATAGCTTCAGTCTAATCCATTGACATATAATCCTCGATTTTTCTCTGTTGGTATTATAGATACTTACAAACAACCGTAGCTTAAGGTTACATTCTAATCTTTCGAATCTAAACGCATAAAACCTGGAGTAATTTCTCATTGTACGCGTAAAGAAACGATTATAGATCGCTTTAGCGACCTCATATAATTATTTTACTAACTAATATAAACGTTTTACCGAAACCCTACGTCCAAAACTTGTTAAGTGGAACCAAACCATTTATGAATGCGCTTTACATTTGAAATAAAGTAATATTAATGTATTAAATACGTTGACTAATATAATTAGGTATTTTAAAGCTATCGATATACTGACATCTTAGAAATAATCCACCATTCGACGAGGTCTCGCCATGCTACCCACAAATAACAAAATTACCGCGTCGCTTTTTACTAGGGACCGCATCGACTTACCTAACGATAATAAAGATTCGAATTCCTCCAACTCCAACTACGATATCGACGATTAATTCGATACTGTTGGGCATTAATAGCATTAACTCAAGCTTCTTAACTAGGCTATTAAGTGTTCCGACATAGAAACACGCTTTTCGATATAAAAATTGATGATATTACATAAATTACGTCAAAACCAAAATTTTATCTATATTAGAAAAACCACTTTTACTCTATTTTGTAATAATTGAAAACTCTACGAAAATCATTATAAAAAGCTACTATACTCATAGTAACGACGGCGGTACTAATAACTCAAATATCTTTATAATAATACTTTGTATTTATTACTACAATCCAAAAGTAGCCAAAAGAGTTATCACTCGATCTACAGGCATAAAATAAAAAACTTGTAAACAGGTTTACGTCTTTTTAACGCTTAAAAGGCCTTACTCGTAAAGTATAATGGCATAGCTTTGAAATCCGCCGTTATAATTGCTATTTTTGAGGCAGCTATTTGCAATAAGTTATTAGCCCATTACTCTTTTTCGATATACCCGCGGATTATAATGAGTGGATCGCCCGTATCCAACTTATCAATAAGTGACTTTATAACCTTTATACTCAACACGATAACGTCAGCCACGTTAATGCATCTAATACCAGAGGTACTACTCACAACGAAAGCGATAACTGCGACGTGCCCGCCTGCGATAACTATGGAAATATGTTATAACTGGGTAAAACGCCTTTCGAATTGCTTTTAAATAGCACGTTGCCTAGGTTAACCACTAGGAACTCTCCCATCTTAAATATCATAGCTTATACATACGATACAACACGAAGAGTTATCGCATCCGTACTTATCTACTATATCCTGCGTAATACCCAAATAACTCCGGTACTAAATCTAACATAAATATCCACTTCATCTTCACTAATAATATTATTAATATTTAGGAATAAAAAGCGTAACTTTTGTATGTAGTCGCGTATAAAGGTTGAAGAGACTTGAATTAGACCCTATAGATGACCTCCAACTTTTAAACAACTTTCCGTTTATAGTAAATTTACTTTACAATTTCATTGAATTCGTTAAATCTTTAGTAAATATAGGTTACAGATTCTATAACACCACGAAGAACAAATTGTTCACCGATTAAAGTTACTATGTATTCCTAATTTACCCCAACAATTTGATGAAAACGTATGATACATACGTAAGTCCACCTTATATCTCATTTCTTTTATAAGGTTTTTAAATATTTACCTCGATAAATACCGGTATTATTGGTAAGCCTTAGACGTTGCAACGTTGTCGATTCGATTGGTCTTCGTAATAAAAGTAGTATTGCGTGGTCAGATGGTGGATGTATTGTTTTAGGTTTGGTAGACCGCTAGCTAGTCTACACTATAATTTATAAGGCCAATTGCTTAGCCCGTGCCCTAGAGTGAAGTGCTGCGTACTGCACTCGACTTACACCCAATGCAGTAAGTCTATACAAAGAAATACACTCAACTTGCAGTTCAGTATAGTCAACTTTACTATAAGTAAAGTTGACCTACTGCACTGCATATAATACTATTCCAACAGGTATTGAATTTAAACCTATATTATTCCCTATCTATAATATGCCTTTGTTGTAGGTGAAACCTGAATGAAATACGAATAGGTAAATTACGCTATTCCAAATTGGATATTACTTTTTGGATGAACGGGTAACTATAGAGTATGGAAATAAGGGTTTATGCAGGTACCAAAAAACCCTAATGGAATCATTGCCACCACTTTTTATATTATACTCCAAAAAATTCGAAACTATTCAACCACTATAATGTAACTTATCGCCGTCTTTTTCAATGATACTAACAAATAGATCGATCTGAAGCCACTCGTTTTTATCAACAATGAACTCCCTGATACTTTGAAAAAGTTTACATCCTTATTAGATAACGCCCTAAAAGATAAATTACCTCTTTATTACTCTAAAGCCAATTATGAAATCGGGTTTCAAAACGACAGGTAAGGACAACTTTTAAAAGTCCCATAAAACTCATTATATGGTATATCGCAGGAAAAGCCCCTTATGTCAAGGAAAACGTAAATCTAGTTATTCGACCAAGGTTATATTCGCACGAATAACTCCTTGATGGATACCCCTATACGTTTTATTGAAAAACCCGGGAATATATTACGTTTTTGCATCGATTATTATAAACTCAACGCTATTACAATGGCAGACCACTATACTGATCCCCCAATGAAAGGAACTCTCTTTAATATCTTTCGATATTAATAATTTACCAAATTGGATGTTAAAACTAGTTTTTACAAACATTGTATTAAGAAAGATGATAAATGAAAGATTATATTCCACATACATTTTAGACTTTTAGAATAGCAAGTCAACTGTTTCGGCTTATTTGGTAACCTTTTAATAGTATATGAATTACTCGTTACGCCCTTTCCTTAACCTGTCCTATTTTGTTTACCCCAACGATATCCTAATATATTCAAATAATATTTTTCATAATTTCAACGTTAAAGTTGACCAGGTATTAAATGCCCTCAATATTGATAGTTCAAATGTCAACATATTCAAATGTAAATTCGGCGTTTGAAAAACCAAATTCCTGGAGTTCGTTATGGAAATAAATGTCAGCATGCGTATAGATGCGGAGGAACTACTCGTTATACGGAAATTAGCGGCTTCCATTTCTATATTGAAAGTACAAGCTTTTTTCGAATTCGCCAATTTTTATCAACATTTCATTCGCGATTATTTCTCAATCCTTAGGCTTTTCATTCGACCAATTTGGAAAGGTACTCTTTTCCGTGAGGAGCTTGAAAATGAAACTGTTTCCAAATAACTTAAGCTTTATTTTCTTTTTAAACTGTTTCTCGCCTAATGTAATCCCAACCGCGACAACTTTTTAGAAGTCGACTATTCTAATTCGGCACTAAAAGGCTATTTACTCCCAAGTAACAATTATGGCAACCTATTGTTTAAGGTACTACACAACAAGATATTTTGTAGGCTTATAGATTCAAGTATTTTAGAATCTACATAAAGGACTTGATATATGATCAAGTGTATCTGCACCGAGATCTCGATCAAGGTCAAGACTACGTATTAATAAATACTTTTGTATACTAGTAAATAATAGTTCTTCTGTGCTAGTTAATAGTGGAACAGGCAGCATCTCCGTACTGATCCTCCGTACTTATCAATACTAATAATTACACTAGTAAATACTAGTGCAAGTGGAGATATTTCCAACTCCGATGAATTCCTGATCATTTAGTATTAAAAGGTTTAGTATTTATAGTTTATACTAAGAATCAACTAGCTCTGTTATCCATGCTGTTAAAGTGTATAATGTATCACTGTACTTATTGTATGTTTCAACACACCCTCTTAAAAGGTATTATTTATTTAAAAAGGAAAAAAGAGAAGTATAAATAAAAGGTAAAGGGTAAAGTGAAGGAAATATAATATGGAGAAAAGGAAAATCCGTAAATGGAAAAAGAAAGAAACCCTATATAGTGCGATTTAAACCGATAACCTTTATAGTATCTTTTTCATTAATATCCCAAGTTTACATGAAAACCATTTCACCATTTTGTACCTGGAATACCTCAAGGTAACTTATAGAATAAAGACTTATAAACCGTCAGTTCAATCTAAACTAAGGTTAACTAAGCTAAGTCGTTATATTATTACTTCATGTTTTGCCCTTAGCAATAGCTTTGTTAACCTATCAGGTAATTATTTATCCGTTGAAGACTCACTTGATTTGTATTATGATACGCTTTACTTAATCCCCCATGAAGTGTTCTTCAAGGGATATGTATTAGGTGTGTTAGTAATATTTAGGGTTCTTAAACAACTTTATAGATATTTCATTATCACAGTATATTGTAACGATGATAGGAATATGTAGCTCTGTAAATAAGTTCCTTATCTATAGGGTAATTTAAGTTACCTTCATCACTGCTACGCTTTCAGTATCTACATAAGAAAGGCATACTTTGAATCCACTTTTAAATACCCAGTTAACCGTGCTATTATCAATCCAAATTGTATTTCCAAAGGTAAACTTTTCAGTGGCTTTATCCCCCTTTGAGTCGGAATCGCACCAGCTGTTAATATGAAACCTTTAAGCATCTTTATAGTAATTTTAGCTAAGGTTGTAACTTTTTAATGCGGACTTGCTAATCTTTTTTCATTATATACTTGTAATCTATATTTGTTATATTATCAGAAGTATTTAAAGGCGCAATTGTGAAATGCAATGTTTAAATATTCAGGATAATAGTGACAGTGTGAAACTACTAATATAAGGAAGGCGATGTACAGCCTTATTTTACACATTGTATAGTGAAGAGCTCCCATATATGACTAATACTCCTTAGTCTGTAAAATGTCAGCTTAATATTCATGTGATATGATATAGATGAGGGATCCGGTTGTAATAGGGATGTAGGCCGGACATCTATTCAGTTCCTTTGCCCTTAAGTTCAATACCCTTTAGATATACGTATCTTATACCAAGATGATCGTACGTGCATTCCTATTCTTTAAAATACGTACCCCTAGGAAGTTCTTTGCTTTTCTCAAGTCTTTATACTTAAAGTACTTTCTAATATCCATTTTGAAATTTTTAATGACGTTTATATTAAGGCTTATTATTAGAAATTCATCAATGTAAGTATATATATTTAGTTAACAGCGATAGTTCGTATATAACACGTTATTAATGCTTAATCTCTTGAAATTTAAGGTATTAAATACTTTCCTTGACTTTTTCAACCATTATCTTAAAGCATATTTAAGCCCGTAAAGTAAAGTAAGCAACTAGAGAACTTAATAAACTATAGGATAAAAAATCACAATATCTTCATCCGGATCTTTTAAAATGAAGTCCCTAATGGTGTTTGAGATCTCGATTATCACTAATTCTTTAAGTTCCCCGTTCAGGAAATCCGAATCGATGTAGATTTAGTCGATATACCATCCATAAAAAGGATTAAGTGTGATAAAGATCCTCTAGATGCAAGACTTTACTATAATGACAAAGGTTTCAATATAGTTAATACCATACCTTTACTTAAATCATCGAATAACAATACTAACCTAAAATATTTAGATCTAACATTTTAAATCAGTCTTAACCTTAGTAACTTCTTTTGCAGTTCGAGAATAAAAGTTAATATCCCTCCTAATAGCTTTAAAGACTTCAAAGGATAGTAAACCCTGTATTTTACTATAGAGGGCTTTTTTCCAATGCTTAGCATTTATGCACTCCAACGTTTCCTTTATAATCAGCTATTTCTCCAGTTTTTTAAATAAAAGCATAAAATAGACCATATCTTTATTAATAATAATATTTGCCGGCAGACTTGCCAGCAAGCTGTTTGTTATTTTTTATATAATTTGATAAATATTCCTTTTAATATTAGAGTTCAAAGCTTCTGTTACATAATTATAAGGAATATAAACCTCAATAGTTTTAATATTTCATTCCCTTACAATTAATTTCCGAAGTCCCGTGATGAGTCTTTTCAAAACCGTTACCCTAAAAGTAATAACGATTTTCCTCATCGAATTTCCTGGCCAGTTTGTTAAATAACTTTCAATATATTCCAGAGCTTTATAATATCAGAAAACAACTACAAAAGAAATTCTTCTTTCTTATATTGAATTAGTCTTTTAACCTTTTTATCGTCTTGAAAAGGGTATATAGATGATAACAGTAAAGACGGAAGTAAAAGGAAACTTAACGTTGGGTTTATAACTCTCATATCCCTTTACTTTATAATGAAGACCCTTATAAAACGTGGTATACTGGATCCTAATTTTAGTATTGATCTTTAAGTTAGTTATGACAACGGCTACTTCGAACAGGTTGCCTTACATATGATATGGCACTTTTTCCATCATAGTGCAGGTCCTTATATTTTCCAAAATGACTCTATTAAAACGTTCGGAAATACTATTTTCTTATGGGATATATAACGAAGAAAATTTAAGTGTGAAAACGTAATTAATGAATATATTCCTCACTAAATAGTCAATTAACTCTTTTCCTGCGTCGAGGATTAAGTAGTTTATAGTACACCTAATACGTTCAATGTTTCGTTTAATATACAAAAAACGGCTTCTAGTTCTTTACTAGGTGATATAATAATTATATTACAAACTCTGTTGCTATACTTAACCTTTGTAGTCATCAGGCTACGGCGCTCTTCTTTTAGGCCAGTAATTATTTCCAGGAAGCTGTCAAATATCCAGATAAACCTTCCTTTTCCTGAAGTCCTGTATGAAAAACTCAGTAGCTATCAAATACTTTTGGAAAGTTTATAAGGATTAAAAATAAGGCTGAAACACTTCACTTCCTGGTTCTTTTCATGGACGTCCAATAACTAGTGTAATTCCTTTATTAACTTTAGGCTGATGTAATAAAATTTGGTATGCTAAAAGGAAGTATCGAGAAACTTGGTCAAATCTGTAGAGATTACATCATAATGAAACTACTACGTAGCTTAAATCATAGTTTAGTCGCTAGTTATAATAATAACGATGTGCTTAATCTGTAATTCATGCAAGAATAAGTTTTTAATCCTGATGCCTAAGTTGTGAAGTTTTGATTTATCAATTTGGTTTTTGATAAAATTAAGGAAATAAAAATAGTTGAAAAAAGTTAGGATATTGTAATTATAAGCTTTTTCAAAATTTACTAATATCTAAATTTTTTCTTTATCAATATTCTTAATAACACCACCCACTATTCGTAATGTGAGGTAGTCTTCGCCTTATATTTCAATATATGAGAACTATTTATCATTGTTGAATATATGGCAAAATAAGTCTGAATCAGCTTTAAAAGAATCTCGAAATTTGAGTTTATTCATTGCAAAATAATGTTATGGTATAAATGAAAAAAAAAAAAACTTAAAACTTAACGTTAAGTTTTGAAGGTTTAATGTTAAAATTGGGGCCTATACGGCGGTATTAACCGATTTTGGTACGACTTTTAATTGTTTTTTTTTGATGAATTAACGTGAAAAGAGAAGCTTGAAACGTTAAAAGTGGATACCTAAAAACGCGTATACTCGTATGAAATACGACCTTTAATTAGCTAAAACTTTCCAGTATAGGGTCATATATAGGGTTTTACGCAATATATCAATCAAATTAAATATTTGACTAGATAATTAATAGTAGAAATACTATAAAGTTATAATATTATAAGTGGTAAAAGATTTTTTTACTTTACCGTTGTTAGCTATAATAAAGTCCGCTTTTTCTTTATTGTTGATTGACTTACCAGCATTAAAAGGCCTTAAATTTAGGTATAATACCTAATGAGCCTGTGCTGAGTAGCCTTTTTGAGAGACGGTAAGGCTGTTTTTTTTTAAATCAAATGATACGCTGGTTATGGTTAATAGTTGGCTTGTTTTCTGGTTTTCTTTGAAAGGTGGAATTTAACGTTTTTCCCCCTTCTTAAAGCTGGTTTTTGTTTTGAAAGTCCGACTATAGTTTACGTAATAATAAAGGGATAGCTTCCCTGAACTTCCTTTTTGTATGGATTATTAATATTGAAAACTCGAGCTCAATATAAGTTAGAAACTTTAGTAAATATTGAATATCTTAAACCTGATGGCTTTAATAGATGAAGATCATTCTAGTGTTTTCAAATGTTACAATAAAGAAAGCTGAGGCTGAATAGTATGAATAGCTTAGGAAACGACGTTTTTCAAGAAGTTTTTTTTATAGTGAATCGGTCCAGTGCCTTAGTATATTCTAATAAACTTTAATAAGGCCTTATATAGGTCCTTGATGCTCACGATCACTGCCGAAAGTTCCAAAGTAATAGAAAAAGTAATTATCCTATGGACCCGGATTCGTATACATATAGTTTTGAAAGTCTTCAAATAATTGTAGTTGATGGGAGTAAATAAGTCGATATAGTCTGTTTCCATAAAGACTATATTCATCCCAATCTTAAAAATATCTTCCACGATCTTAGAATAATTATTGCTAATAGTACAGCCTTTTATATCTATTAGCTATACGTTAATATTTTTAAAGGTTAACCTTTTAAAGTTTTTTTAGTAGTTATAACTTGAGTTTTGTAAATTGCCCTTTTTTCAAAGTTAAAGAAGGGGTTCTTAATATTTCTTTCCTTCTCCTTTACTAGTGTGATAGTGTTTATTGATTTGAAAAGTTCCTGTTTCTTTAGTTTTGTTAGGCAGTTTTTAAGTTTAGTTAATAGTCTTTCGTATAATTAGATAGATGACTGGAGCCTTACTGGTTTTGTAAATTCGAAGGAACTAATGACTCTAACTCGAGCCTCAGACTCCTCATCAGCAAGATTATTAGCTTTAATAGCTTGAAGTTCTCGTTTAGCTTTAGCTCTACGGGCTTCACAAGCTTCTTTTATTCCTTTCCATAACGAATATTCAGGGTTTAAAGCCCCTGAAGTAACGGTAGTTACCCTAGAACGTGGGAATTGAATGGATGGAGATTCATCTGGAGTAGAAGAACTTATAAGCCTTAAGGGATCGGAAGCAATAATAGTTCTCTATAAACGAGAACCATGATCACTAGTACTAACGTATGATATCTTAGGTGGCGTAAACAAACCACGTTATTTGGATATTAATAAAGTATTCTTTAAGTTATTAGATAGTTTAAAAGATGTGAACATTTTTTTCTGTGTAAAAGTAAATAACTAATTTAGTATATAGTAAGACACGATCATACTGAAAATATATTAAAGGTATTACATAAAAGATATTGTATGATCTCATCAATTCAAGTATTCTATAATCTACATAGAGTAATTGATATATAATTCAGTATATCCTTATAGAGATATCAATCAAAATCGAGACTCCATACTAATTCTTACTAGTATATAATAGTAAATACTAATTCTTCCGTGCAAGTAAATATTAGCACAGGCAACATTTCCGTATTAATCCTCCATACTAGTTAATACTAGTGCTGGTAGAGATATCTACAACTCCGGTGAAATCATTATCTTTTAGTATTAAAAGGCTCAGTACTTGTAGTTTGTACCTAGTACTGACTGACTCTATTGAACCCGCTGTTGAGTTGTATACTGTGTAACTGTACCTATTGTATGTTTCAACACCTTTAACTAATAACATACTACTCTCGTCATTTTTCGCCTATTACGTATAATTAAAAAAACCCAAAATAAGGAATTACTTAGTATTATAAGCTGTTTAAAAGCATTAAAAGCAAAGCTCTAGAGCACAACCCGCCCGTTTATTTTTTTACGAACTATAAAGACTTAAATAATTTATAGCTATACGGCGAACTTTCAAACGACAAGTCCTTTAGTTGAAACACCCTTTCTAATTTCGTTTTAAGTTGGTTTATGATAAAAGAGACAATCACATTCAACCCGATATATTAGTCCCACAAAAACAAAATATTTCTTAAGTTCTCTCCGACTCCCGCCTTTTAAACCGAGAATTGCAACTTTTGCGCCCCGAATAAGCTACTCCTCAACATTTTCAACTCGTACACATCTCCCAGTTAACCGTAATTAGCGAGTTTACCCTAGAAGATTACGAAGTTTCCACTAATATCAACCTTTAAAACAGCTGAGACGCTGCTATTACTTGAGACGTTACTTATCCCCATTTAATTCGCGTAATACGTATAGGCAACCGGATTTTTACTTCCTATATTCGTATTAATAACGACCAAATGCTTAAAATCTCTATCTCTGAATACTTAGTAAACAACGAAGATATTTTGAGATTTCGTAACTGTATTTGAAATACCTGTTTATGAGCCACTTAGTATCGCGTTTACTTAAGTTACGATTTACTTCTTACTGGCTAACAGGTACGCGAGGTCACAATTTCTATATTTTCCAAAAACGTATTCTTCATCCGAGTTATACCGTAAGATCCAGTGATTTTACCGGAATCGTAATTCTTTTGAGCGTATAGCCTATTGGAGAAATCGTCGGAGAAATAACACCTAAACCCCTACCAATTCCTAAGCGGCCTTAAAGCGAGCATTCAGTCGATTTAATAGTTGATTTCCTTTAAAATATTACCAACGAGCCATATTACTTCATAATCATTACAAAAAATTTACACAAAGTTATTACCCTAAAGGCATTGAACACCACAAACACCAAAGCTTACGTATCGTAGTTTCTAAGCTACTACTAACGGTTTTACGGATTTACTCATACGATTGTTTGTAATCGATTTCAAATTGAACTAATGGGGTTAAAAAATGCTATTGTGACCTAAAAGAGGTAAAATGATGCTCAAACAACATATTTCACCTCGAAAAAAACGAAGCTACAAAATATACCAGTTATAAAGTCTTAATATTCCCAAGTATTATTATTATTTACATTTAACTTAATTAAAGCCGTTTATTACCCAGTTATTAATTAACGTTCAATAACAAAGATACAACTACTATTGATATTAATCCATTCTTTATAACCTATGGCTACTACATCGACACTATATAACCCATCTAATGTTTCATTATTCTAAATGAAAAGGGGTATACAAGGGCTAAGGTTTTCGTCCAAAATATCTGCGATGTTAAGAAATTCGTACAAACCGTGACAACAGTTACGTAACAGTGTATAGAAAAAGCCGCTCATAAATAATGCTTCCTCTTAAAACGATTCGGAGTCGTTAATAAAGTTAAAACTCTTTTTGAAAATCATAAACCATATAAGTTTTCGCAAAAGCTAAATTAACTTTATAAAACATACCGTATTGAACGTATTGTCGATTTCTACGTTATTAAACTTAATATACTAGAAGGAAAATATGATTGATTCTATATAGACCAACTTATCCAAACCGCTTCGAACCCGCTTCCAAACTAAAGAGCCCACGATTTTCAACTATTAGCTATTAATATTATAAGTGAAAATAACGAAATAAAACCTAAATATCACGTCAAGAATATTTTACAAATAAAGAATAGACCCAAATAATCCGCTTCTGTTTTGAAGACCCTCTAAAACGATACGATTTAGTTACATAAGTGGGTTATATACACCTAACTTTGAAACTGGTTTCAAACTTTTCAAATACCGCAACCCTCTACATTTTTCAATTACGTTATAAGTAGACCGAACACAATAACTGGCCTTTCCGTCTATTCTGCAGACGGACCTAAAATATTACTTTTTATTTTATTAAGCGTCGTAAAGGCCTCTATTTGATGGATATCGAACACGTATTGAATTTACATTAATAATACAACCAAAACAACTCAATTATTTGATTTGTTATGGGCTCAGGCCATTGTCAATTGAGTTTATAGATTATATGACTGTGAATGTAATAGGATATGCAGTACCCGGCTCCGACATGGGCCGGGCGCAGTCCGCAAAAATTACGTGCGAGGGTATGTAATAGACCTTATACGGAACGTGCACATAAGTCTTGTGCAAAGGACTTCTACAACCTTCTCTAGTTTTCTTTAATACGTTAATTATTATTTTGATTTCGCACTTATTTAGTATACTTTTGTTGGTGGAACTATAATACACAGTAAACGTTTTTTTTAAAGAAAAAGGTATTCATTATAATTAACGAGTCGATAATGAATATTAATAATTATACGTTATATTTAAACTTCATTATGAAGGATACGCTTTCGACGAAAATCTAGTTTTCTACCTTTATTAATTTACATTTTATTCTTTCGGAGTTATTTCAACCCGATATATTTTGTTTATAAAATAACATAAAACATATCGCGTTTATGTCAAGTCAAATATAACAACCCGTTTAATCGACTTTGGTATTTGACCCAGCGTATCTTTTCATATTCGATTTCAGTTAAGTTATTACTAATATTTAGTAATTTAAAAGCAATTTAACGATTGTTCAGATTATTCTTTCGATATTTAGAAATAGCTGAACACAATACGAGTAATTATGATTTGATAAATTTATTTTTACTTCAACGGTAAATTGTTGAACAATCGACTAAATGCGGATAAAATTCAAATTTGAAAAGGACAATACGCATTTTTTCTCACGTATTGAATTATTATACATCGGTTATTGCATAAGTTCCTAAAATATAGTATTAGACCGGAGGGTACGTGGTAAAATACGATACCGGTAAGTTTTTTTTCAATTATATGAAGGTTACTTTTAATGACTTGTACTGCATAGATAATGTTTGGGTCGAGTTAAAAAGATTACTTATGGGGAACAAAATCTTATGGCTATAGTTCTTTATAAAGTTCGAAGTGGTATTAATTTAGGCAAGCGGTTTGAATTAGCTTTTAGCCATTTAATATAAATACCTTCGTTTCCACATTTCCCTACCTATCCGAAATAAATTTATGAAGATAATCGGTAGCAGTATTTTCTATAATGCGGCCTTATTCAAATGGCGCGAGTTCGTTAATAAGTTGAAATCTTTCAATTGAAAGATACTTCTTAGTCGATAGCTATCTGTCCCCGCATAAGTACCGCAACCATGTAAAATGTAGTTATAAGGAGGGTTTATGCCGTCTAAAAATCCTCGTCGAAAGGCTGCGGTAATCGCGATCGACTATCCTAATAAACTTATTCGGTATAAACCCAAGATTAAGGACGCTGGAAAACGTAGGTAACGGCGAAGGAGCACCGTATTAGGTAGGTTATTAGGCGTTATATACGCTATAGCTTTTAGGAACATTTTTAATTAGGTTATAAATACCGCCTTACTTTAACTCAGATATAGGTATGTACAGTTTAAGTCGAAAACGTAAATTTAGGTTTCCTATTATCGGCAATGGAAAAAATATAACTTTTCACCTTAATTTTGTTTCAATATTATATGACCTTATTGGTGTAATTATAGAATCTAGTAAAAAGGAGTTTAATTTAATGAAAATACGTATAAATTAGGATTTAATTTAATTTTTTTAACTTTTTAATAATATTTAGTTCCTGAATGCCTATGTCGAGTTTAGCTGAATTAATATCATATTGCACACAAGGCCTTAATATAACGGTTAAAGATAGAGTAAATTCGTCCATTATATTCTCGAAAGAAAGTTTTAATATTAAGGTTACAGTGGAATATACACATGATATATATAGCTAAGTTTTGTATAAATATTAATGAAAAATTAAACTCTATATTTATATATATTAATTCTGAAATAACCCGGAATATCATTTTTAGCATATTATAACTGCTATATTGATAAGTAATTTTTAACGTTAGTGGAAATCATTTTACAGTTCATGATTAAGGAAGTTTAGTAATGAGTATAATAATATTACGTTTTAAATTAAAAGATATTTGGGGTATTAAAAAATTGTTTTTATTAGTTTAACGACCTGGTTTTAATGGGAGATATAAAATACCGGAGATTGATAGTCATGAATTTTCGTTGTAAGCTTTTACATAATATCATGGATTTGGTAATCGATGGCGCTAATAAAAATAAAAAAAGTAGAATTGATCCCGTTTCCTACCCGAGTTGGCAGAGTTCCGCGATTTATTTAATGAGGTGAAGATAATGATTTTACCTCTATATTAGATAAAACTGCATTATTATATTTATATTCAACCGAACGAAGACGAATCTTTGTCGAATGAACCACAAGGACTTTTATATTCGACGTTATGAAATTAACGTTTCGGATTTCAACGTCAAGTTACCGAATTGATAAATAAGGGTAAAATCCGAATAGGGTTTTTATCAATCGTGAAGACGGTGTTATTAATTTATAAACCGGACGGAAGGTACCGGTTCTTCTTCAACTACCTAAACTTGAGTAAAATTACCGAATAAAATAGTTTTCTGTCAGTAAGGTCTCTGCCTATTTCATGTGACGTAAAAGAGTAGAAGAGTAATCGTTAGATTGCTATTTGTAGTAAGAGATAGATAAGCCCAAAAGAAGCATTCCAGAGAGTGCACGCCTGTGATGGTCTTACTAAGTAAGCTCAAGCCGGTTAGTGTAGCTTCTATCATGGACTAGAGTCTGCCCCATTGACCGTTGCACTAGGTCAAAAGTACTAATAATCCAGATGCTTCTGGATTACACTAACCACACTATAAGGGGCGGGATATGATACGATACAACATCTTACACCAAAACATGTAAATTCACATAACTCATGACTCAGACTGACGGCTTACAGCCTAAATCCATAACAATGCCACGGATTGAAGGTTATAAACCTCTCATCTGAGCAGTGGCTCTTTTGCTGTGCGCTCTGGAACACCCATTCCAGACCGCTACACGTATAATGTACTTTGCGTCTTATAAGAGTGTAGCCTACAGCGTGACAAGTTATCGTACACTGTGTAGGAGTATACTTTGTAATATATTGCACTGCCATTTGGCCTATATATACTAGCTATAAGGGTATATAGTAATATCTATACAGACAATCTTTTCTTTCTTCCCTATGTATCTATAGCTAAGTAGAGATGGTGTAGTTATAACGAGTCTGTATATGTAGTCATGTAATAATAATATAGTTGCGGTACCAATTAAAAAGGTCCAAATTAGCAGTTTCTGTTGTAATAGTGTGGTTTCGTTACCAATTATAGAGATTCGAATTAGGCAATTTTTAGCTTCGGTGGTAATTATAGTAAGGGTTTAGTTAACATAGTTAATCGGTGGTAATAAAGTTATTAATGGCGTCTTTTATTATTTCTGATAGGGGTATGATTATGTAGGCGTTATAGGGGTAATTAAATACGGGTAATTACGTAGGGTTGATTACATCGTTACGTGTTTTTAGGTTAGTATAAAATGATATATCGCTATTAGTTGAGGAAAAACTTTTTTTTCCCTTTAAAAAAGTTTATTAATAGTTAATACAAATCCTTATTTTAATTAAATTTAACATTTATTCCAATTAATCATTTAAACCGCTCCTATAGGTAAGTTATTAAACTAATACCCATATACTAACCTTGCCTTTCAATAAATTCTACGTAAAAGCAGGTTTTCTAAGCTCCGTTTTACGCGCAAGCGTCGCCCTGCCACTATTACTACCGCCGTTAGCGCCGCCTATAACACTACCACTACTAACAACAACCCGCCTTCCCCGGTTATAATATCCTTAATAACCGCCTTTCCCCCAGCTTTCCTATACCCCGCCGTAGCCGCTTCCCCGGACTCTTTTTATTTCATTACCGTCGCCTCCCCTTTGACCGTCTCTTCCTTTTCCGCCGCCGCCCTTTTTCCGGCCCTGCCGTCTCTCGTCGCCATCGTTACACCAGCCTCGTTAGCCTTTGCCGCCGCCGCCTTTCTGTTTCTCGTAGCCGCCGTTACCCCTAATTTCCCCCTCTCCCTCTACCTCTTCCTCTTAAACTCCTGAAAGAAGGAGCGAAGGGCTCCTAAAATTATAAACCTTACCCTTTCCCCACGAGTAGAACCCTCCTTAACTGCAGCGGCTCCTAGACATTGTAAATGTAACTTTACAAAGCTTTTCCGCGGTTTATATTCCCTAAATTTTCCCGATTATTTGATATTTATATCCTTATGAACGAAAAGAACGAAGTGGACTGGTTTTGTCGCCTAAAACTCTCCATCGCTAAAATATATTACGAAGCCTTTTTAATACATAAAGAGTTAAAACGGCGTATTAGAGTCCGTAGTTTTGGGCTATTAATAAATACTTCTTACGTACCGTATATCGTGTCTGCGGCTGCGGGAAAGTTTATTAGCGATTACTACGAAAATAGGGGTTATTTAGCCCGCTATTGTCGTTATAAACGAATTAGTAACGGATACGCCCCCGCTCCATTAGTCTTAGAGCTGTAGGCCGAAACCATATTACGCGCCCATCAGCTTTATAGTAAGTTTCAACCGATTTTTAAAAATTTCCTTCATTAGAAAAGTAATATTAGGGGCGCTTCAAAAAACAACCGCGGTTGTAAATAACTAAAACAAGCTGATACTAACTAGTATTAGGTGCTAACTGGTGGACTAAGAAGTCGGCAGCCGTTATGACTACTTGAAAAAGGGGCCTACGTATATACTACGTAAGCGAGTTTAACAATATTATCGTACGTCGCCGTAAGGAAGGTAAAAACACTTTTACGCCTTTACCTAAAGATATGTAACTTAAGGTGTAGGGCCATATCCTCGCTAGTGTCGATAGCGTCAATGGAGGTAATAGCGGTAGCGTAAGCATAAAAAGGGGGGAGGCGGCGGAAAAGATAACGGGAACGTAACAGCGTCGCCTTTTCCTTCTTATTTTGGTAATAATTAACTGCCCCTTATGGTTGGGTCGCAGCGCCCAGCCATATCAATGTTATTACTTTTTTTGAAAAACAATAGCTTATAAGTAATATATATAACATAAAGTATATAAAATAAAAAGTTGTAATATGTTAGGAGTGGAGCGATATCATAGATTAAAACAGAAAAAGGTAAATAGTAAAATACCTAATAAGGCTAAAATACATAGAGAAAAATCTAATAGTATACTAGAGGCAGCGCGATATGGTAGATTCAAATAGAGGTAAATTCGTAAGACCAACGTAGATATAATTTATATATTATAGTATAAGGTCGGAAGCGGCGTGGATACTACTATACGGACCACACAAAAGTGCGGAACTAAATATAAACGTAAGGTAATATATATTAACAGTAAAAAGATTGTAAACACTTTCTCATAATACCAATCAATAATATACTTATCGAAATAAACGTTTTCAACGTTTCGTTTGGGTTAACCTTAGTTATTATATTTGTTAGATTGGATTTTCCATCGATTTACCTTGTTTTCTCAATTTTCCGGCGCTTATAGAACTCGTGTAAAGCTATAATATCGAATTGTCAAACATCCTTCATTAATAATACTCAATGTAAATAAATACGTATGAAGTGAGAAAAGTTAATATATATAACGAGGAGGATAAAGCGTAAACAAAGGTTAGAAATAATTATCTGAACGATTATTATTATAGTGATACCCGAGTCAAAACCTTTTATTATAATATAAATTTCCGTGGCTAAAACGTTTTGTATTACCCTCTTTCATTTGGTAAAGCTTTAGTAAATGATATTTTACGAAGCATGAAATTATTTCGAGCTGATGATTTGTTTTCGATGACTAAGATAAAGTTTATTTACGAATTATCGTTTTTATTATTAATGAAGGTGCCGTTAATAAAAATAAATAGCTTTAAAGTACGTATATCTAGCGATACAACTTATAAATCACGCCTTAAATTATATATTGACTATGAAAATAGGTTGTTAAACGTTTTACGTATATAGTTTAACGGTAATGTTCAACGTTACGCGGCGACCAAAATTTAAATACTGTTTTTAACTAGGTTATTGGAATAATCCAAACGTTATGTACGCGTTAATATCCATATTAGTCGGTCCGTTTTACGCTATTGAAAACTATAGAGGTAACTTTATTTAACTTCCCTTTTTATACAAAGCCCAAAATACAGTTATGAAAAGTAATGGTGGCGTTATTAAAATTAATCATGTGGTTTTCCATTAGATATGTCTTGATTTTCGCCTTTAAACCGGCCTCCAAAAGGTTCCTTTCTTTAAATGCAGAAAACGACGCGTTATTCAACGTTAATGCATCGTCCGTTTATATAACTATTAATATAAAACCTTTCAAAAGGGTTATTAACATTAATAAATACGGGTTGAAGCTTAATCTAATTATTCTAAGCCGGTTCTTATAGTATCTTTAGTAAGTATTATACTAGTAAATACTAATTTTAGCTAGGTTGTAAAGCGGTTTTATAATACGTGAAATCGCTTTAGGTAGGTAGTGATTTTTAAGATTTATAGGCATATCGACGTAAATTTAATGTTGAAGCAATTTTTTCGAGTGGGTGTATACCTAAATTATATTACGAATTTAGACATGTAAGCTATACGGTGTATTAAGGAAAGCTGTGAAAGTAAAAATGTAACAGTATCCAGCCCGTTTTAAAATAAGAGATTGGGTTATAATATTCTTTTTATTATTGTCCTTAAACCTTTTGATAATTAGGCGGATCTTTTCGTAAATTTTTCCAATTTTATCCTTGATTTCGTAAACGAAGCGAATAAGGAAAATTCTATAGGCGTCGTGAATCGTTGGTTCGAACCGTTTAAAACGAAATACGCCTTGGTTAATTGAAACATAAATTTTCATTTGGGTAGATTATTTAAACGGCGGACTTGGTGTAACAATAATACCGTTGTGATAGAGCTTTAAGTTGTGCTCGCGGTTTGCTATCTTCTTTTAAGTAATAAAAAAGCTTAGGATAAAGGTTCCGAAGCGTTTTTAAGTTTTCGAATTAAAGGGACGGCCACAGAGGCGAGGTATTGGTAGGGTTGGTATAAGTAGGTCGCTTTAGTTTGGTAAAAGCGGGTTTGATACGTAGTTCGGGGGGTGGGCTGGAACTAGAAGCGGTTTACATTCGTTATTTTAAAAGGTATTTATTTAGCGGTTTCATTCGAATTGCGGTTTCGAACCGCTTTTTTTTATCTCTTTCCCATACTTCCGTACTATCATCCAGCGAAACGAACTTATATCGTTTATTCAATTAACGAATATATTATAGCTTTTAAACC